>OZ017743.1:58331016-58376016 GCA_963969285.1 Odontomyia ornata | reverse complement strand
TCTCCTCGTTTGGCTATAGGGAGACGTCTCGGTGCTTGTCGAATCGGCTTGGCTCCTTGTGTATCTATGACGTGAGTTACCAGACTCGTTCGGCCTTGGTCATCCGGGCTTTTTGAGAAGATGTCACTGTACTTGGTGACCAGATCAGAGGCTCGTTTGAATAGCTGCACTGGCAATTTGACCTGCTTCAATATTGCAGACGTGGACTCCCGGGCTTTGTCTGTGTCTTGCCTCCTGTTCCAATGATGGTCGTGAGTAGCTTCCAAAGAGGTGATGATGGAAACAGGCTGGCAGCTGCCGATGTCTTCTCCCGCTTTGATGCTCGTGGTTGAGTCTGCGGTGTTAAGGACTCTAACCGGCACATATCCGTTCCTTAAAGATCTAACAAGGCTTCGTCCAACAATCAAACTGTTGGGTTCTCGTGGTTTCGAGTAAATTCATTTGTTGATGTTCTTAATGGTTGTGAAAATAATTGCGACAGTAGCTCGCAGAATTATTTGTACACGTACTGCCCCCACCTCAGTTCTTTTCGCCCCGAAAAGATGTGTCGCCAGTTGTAGTCTATTCTCCCTGGATGTAATATGGGGCAAGACGATCCAGGTGCACGATTTTCATTTTGGCTCTTGGCTTACGATGTTCCTGTATTCGGTATACGACGTCGTTGATTCGCTTCGTAACTCGGTATGGTCCCTCCCAATTATGTTGCAACTTTGGAGACCTACCCTTCCGTCGCTGTGGGTTATATAACCATACCAAGTCATCTTGCTGGAAGCCAGTAGAATTTGCCTTTAGATCATACCTGGTCTTCATGCGGTCAGTAGCCGATTCGAGGTGTTTTCGCACTGTCCGATGTATCTGGTTCAACCGTTGTCTTAGCTCACTTGCGTACTCCGAGATCGTTTGGAGTTTCTCAGGGGGTGTTCCGAACTTTATATCGGCTGGCAGACGAATAGTCTTTCCACAAATGACTTTGGCTGGGGCTTGGCCCGTCGATGCATGTTCGGCAGCTTTGTACGCCATCAAAAAGAGTGGGATATGTCGGTCCCAGTCCCTTTGGTTCTCGTCGACCATCTTGGCCAGGTGTTTATTTAGCGTGCCGTTGAACCGTTCGACCATTCCATCGGATTGGGGATGCAGCGGTGTTGTCCTCGCTTTCCGTATTCCCAGCAGCTCGCACATTTCGCTAAAACTAGTCACTCAAAGTTTCGGCCATGATCTGAATGTAGTTCGCAAGGCACGCCGTACCTACTGACCCAATTTAATACTAGCTGTTCGGGTACAGTAGTTGCTTCCTGGTTGGGCATGGGGTAGACCTCGGGCCACTTGCTGAAATAATCGGCCACAACCATCGTGTATCGATTTCCCCACTCGGATACAGGAAAGGGTCCTGCGATGTCAACAGCAATCATTTCGAATGGCACGCCTACGTTATAGGTTTGCATTTGTCCTCTCAGTCGTCGCTTTGGGCCTTTGACGGAAGCGCAAATTGTGCATCTGCGACACCAGTCCTCTACGTCTTCTCGAGCGTGGAGCCAGTAAAACCTTTTCCGCAATTTCGCCAAGGTCTTGTTAACACCAAGGTGGCCTCCCGAGGATCCTTCATGCATTTCCTTAATCACATCGTGGACTCGGCTTTTGGGTAGTATAGTTTGCATCCTATAGGAGCTACCATCCGCCGTTTCCCATTTCCGCTTGAGTACGCCACCCTCCACCTGAAGGGAGTTCCATTGTTCCCAATAGCTTTTCAGGGTTGCGCCATGCGTTGAAACGTCTTTATACTCAGGTCGCCCAGCCATCTCCTTCCATACGAGCAATGGTCCAATGTCTTCATTGGCTAACTGGGCGTTTCGAATCTCCTCCAATGACCACCCTTCATCGAATTCGGCCGTTATCACTTGCAGATCAACGATCGGCTCCTTTTCTTCAATCCGTCGGCAATGCTTGCTGTTAGCTGGACATGGATGGCGAGGTAGGGCGTCAGCATTTCCATGAACTCTGCCCTTGTGAAGAAGTTGATGTCTCACTAGGTGTGGTCGGATGATCGATCGGGTTGCACTACTGTCGCTTGTTATGGTGCAGTGTTCATCGTCAACTTGACCCGGACGGCATAAGTCTGCTTCTCCGCGATGCAGTCTTGACATGGTGACGGGGGTGCTGGGGACGTCGATCCTCCTAGCCAACGTCCGCCCGACGAAGTTGGCCCCTTCGGTTTGATGGGCTTCCATTCTAAGCTCCTGAATCGGTCTGGATCTCCACCACCCTAGACAATAGCTCCGTCTCCTTCCCTTCTTGCAGTCTCTTTGCATGTGCCCTTTTTCCCGCGATTCCAGCATCTAGGCGCACCATTCACCTGCAGCTCTCGCTCAATTCCCACGCGCTCACACCTGCAATCATCTGCCACTACCTCGCGAACTCGCGCAGTGGTACGGGTCACATTTTTCGCTGCCTCAAAACTTAAACTATAAGCCAATGCATCCTTGACTGTTTGCTTTTGAGCTAAACGCACCGCTTGCTGCAATTCCTGGTCCTCTAAGGCGCTGATGAATGCTTCTGTTGCTGCGTCATCTCGATAATCCTGGTCGTACGCTGGGTAAGCCAAAAGTGCCAGTCGCTCAATGTCTTGGGCTAGCTGCTGTAAGGTTTCGCCAGACTTCTGCATCCGTTTCCGTAGCTGTGCCCGATAAATTTGCTTCAGATGGGCGCCTCCATAACGCATGTCGAGCGCATTCATTATAGCAGCCGGGTTTGAGTGTAAATCAACGGGGATAGTCTGCAAAAGCTCGGCAGCTGGGCCTCTTAGAGCAAGAATTAATGCAGTTGCTCGTTCCTGCTCATTCCACTGATTTATCCTAGCGGACCGTTTGCCCATCGAATATTGGTGCTTGCACGTTTCTGGATGTGCTTTGCGCTGCGGTTAGTGCCTTTGCTGCTTCTAATTCCTTTTTCACTTTTTCCATCTCATGGTTCATTCTCTCTTCGACCTGGCTGACCTTTTCCTCGACCTGGTCAACCTTTTCCTCGACGCATTTAATTTGTTTGTTCAGATGACCGAGTTCCGCTTTTATTTCGGTTGACTGTTTCTCCAGCTTCTGTGTGATGTCTGCCTTGATTTCGATCGCTTGTAGGTCCAGCTTCGCTGATTGTTCATCTAGCTTCGCAGTCAGACTGGATGACATCAGCTTTAACATTTGCATCAGTGCATCTTCTGGTTCCTTTGATTTTGGCGTTTCTGCGTCTCCCTTAAGCTCCGCCATGGTAAATTAATTTAGTTTGAAATGTTAGCTTCGTGGTTATTTATTCTTATTTTTTCGGCTTTTATTTATTTTTCAACCAGTTTCCACGTTAGATTTCACTATTGTGCATTTTTCTTTTATACGTTTTTCACTTTAAAAATTTTCTTTCTCACTTCTCGACACCACTGTCGCGTGTTTCTGGTTCGCGGCCAATAATTTTGATGTTCCGGGAAAGTGAAAACGCAATGTCTTTTAATTTAAGTTAAAAGAGTTTATTTAATTACAAAAATGCACAATAATCAATTTAACACTTTCACTAATTTTAATTTTCACTGTTAAAAGTCTAACACTTGTCCATAAATTTCTTATCGCAATTGTCTACTTAAAATCACTTCACACTCAAACAATGAATATCGCCTGTACTTTGCGTATCGCAGTTTTCTATCGCAGTTTTCGCCTTTATATAGGGTCTCTAATCATTCAACTCAGTTCTCGTACATAGGTGAATTAGCGGGAACATTCGAGGAGCAGTGACTCACCTTCAGATGTTGATAATGCTTGTTGGGTTCTCGTGATTTCGAGTTAATTCATTTGTTGATGTTCTTAATGGTTGTGAAAACAATTGTGACAGTAGCTCGCAGAATTATTTGTACACGTATAAATATATATATATATATATATATATATATATATATATATATATATATATATATATATATATATATATATATATATATATATATATATATACGTACACGTACACGTAACAATATATGTATATATATATATATATATATATATATATATATATATATATATATATATATACATATATATATATATATATATATATATATATATATATATACATATCTATATATCTATATATATATATATATATATATATATATATATATATATGTATATATATATATATATATATATATATATATATATATATATATATATATATATATATATATATATATATATATATATATATATATATATATATATATATATATATATATATAACTGCATTAATTCTTGCTCTAAGAGGCCCAGCTGCCGAGCTTTTGCAAACTATCCCCGTCGGGTTGCACTCAAACCCGGCTGCTATAATGAATGCGCTCGACATGCGTTATGGAGACGATCATCTGAAGCAGATTTATGGGTCACAGCTAAGGCATCGGATGCAGAAGTCTGTCGAAACTTTACAACAGCTAGCCCAAGACATTGAGCGACTGGCACTTTTGGCTTACCCAGCTTACGACCCAGAATTCGAGACGACGCAGCAACAGAAGCATTCATCATTGCATTAAGGGACCAGGAATTGCAACAAGCCGTGCAAAGCAAACGGTTAAGGACGCATTGGTTTACAGTCTGAATTTTGAGGCAGCGAAAAATGTGTCGTACCACTGCCCGGGTTCGTGAAGTAATGGTAGATGAGTGCAGGTGTGAGCGCATGGAAATTGAGCGAGACCCGCATATGAATAGTGCGCCTAGATGCTGGAATTGCGGAGAGAAGGGGCACCTGCAAAGAGACTGCAAGGAGCGAAGAAAACCGAGCTATTGTCCAGGGTCTGCAGCTAGGAGAAGATCTAGACCGTGTCTGGAGCCCAGAATGGAAACCCTTCAAATTGAAGGGTCGGGCAGAGGTTGGCTAGGAGGATCGACGTCCCTAGCAGCACCATCACTGTGTCAAGACTACATCGTGGAGAAGCGGACTTATACCTTCGGGTCAAGTTGACGGAGGACATTGCACCATAACAATCGACACTGGTGCAACCCGATTGATTATCCGATCAGACCTTGTGAGACAGCAACTACTTTACAAGGGCAGAATTTTTTCTCACAACGGACAGCAACGGGAGAAATTGCACCTGTCCATGGAGAGGTCAACGTCAAGATACAGCTGGGAGACCTTGCGTTCCGACATAATTTTCTGGTCGCGAACATTATGGATGACTGCATGCTCGGAATGGATTTTCTGCGACTAAATGGAATCACGTTGGATTTGGGCAAACGGGTATTGAAATGGCAGAATGTCAAAGTATTGATGGAGGATCCGCGCGCCCAAATTCCCAAGATGACTGTGGTAGTATGTACCGACACTGATGTACCAAATTCTTCTGAAAGCATTGTATGGGCCAAGCTTGATGGTGATTCTGGAGACCAGCGATCTTATCTGATAGAGCCCACGAAGACGTCTGCATTGCGCAGTTTGATTGTAGGACGAAGCCTTGTTAGATCTATAAGGAACGGATACGTGCCGGTTAGAGTCCTTTACACCGCAGACAACCACGAGCATCAAAGCGGGAGAAGTCATCGGCAGCTGCCAGCCTGTTTCCACCATCACCTCTTTGGAAGCCACTCACGACCATCATTGGAAATGTAGGCAAGACGCAGACAAAGCCCGGGAATCCACGTCTGCAATATTGAAGCAGTTCAAATTGCCAGCGCAGCTATTCAAGCGAGCCTCTGATGTGGTCACCAAGTACAGTGACATCTTCTCAAAAAGCCCGGATGACCAAGGCCGAACGAGTATGGTAACTTACGTCATAGATATACAGGAAGCCAAGCCAATTCGACTAGCACTGAGACGCCTTCCTATAGCCAAACAAGGAGAAGTGAGCTCACTGATCACGTATATGGAAAAACAAGGTGTTATCGAGCAGCTTAACGACGTCACTAAGAAAGAAAGTTACCCGCTTGCACGTATCGATGACATCATAAACACTTAACCGACGCAAAATGGTTTTCTACACTCGATCTCAAGAGTGGCTACTGGCAGGTAGAAATCGACAAGAAGGACAGAGAGAAGACTGCAGTTTCAGTTGGGACCGGATTGTGGCAATCCGTGGTGATGCCATTTGGGCTTTGCAATGCTCCAGCCACTTTCGAACGCCTGATGGAATGCGTGCTACGTGGCCTAACCTAGAAAACCCGCTTGGTGTACCTAGATGACATCATTGTGTCATCTAGGTACAAACTGCTCGAAAACAACTACCTCAACCACAAATACACCAACACCAGCAAGCAGCTCAGTAGCAGTTACAACAATAGCAACTGAATCAACAACCATTCGCTGGTTCCGGTGGTGCAAGTGGAGCGAGTGTGGTCTTTTTATTATTTGTTTTATTTATGTATTCAAAAAGAATTGCATCGCTCTTTGCTGTTTCGCAATTTGTCCCGTTTCTTAATACAAACTGAAGTGTAAAACCATTCGAAAGTGTACGCTTATAGAGAAAAAATTAGTTTACCACAGAGAAGTTCTCGGGAAAAGATAGTAAAAAAAGTTCACGCGAGTGGAGCCCGTTCGCCCCTTTCGTGAGTGGTGCCAATACGTACGTGTTGTGTGCTACAGTGTACTTAAAAATTCCAATTGAAAATTTAAATAAGGAATTGTTACAAGTTGAAACAAGTGTCGTTAAAGGAAAGGATTTCACATAATCCTGAGTGGAAATTTTTGAAATCTATCTGCAAAAGTTCACACGCAAAATCCCCACCAAGTGAACGTCGTCGCAGTGCGCACAGTAGTTGTCGGCCATTTGTCTCAGTACCGCGCGAGGTTCGTCGTCGTTTTTGCATTTTTTTCTTTGTGCGAAGCACGTCCGTGTCGTTCCATTGCGCGAACGTTAAAAAATATTCCCATAACAAGTGCGCGCCGTGCTCTACTTTGTTTCATGGTGCTTGCTAGTTCGCTGAAACGAAAGTCTCACTTGTGCGATTAAGTGGCAAAGCAGTCATTTGTTCCGTCTTGTTTGCATATTATGTAAGTTTGAAGTTCGCGCAAAAAGGCAAAAGTGCAGTACGTGCAAAGTGTCAGTCGCACAGTCAGTGTGCCAATCAAAAACTTTACGCGCTCCAGCCGATTGCAATTTGGACGCTTGAATCAATCGTTCGGATCGTTTTTTGAATGAATCCCGCTACTATTCGTTTACAGTTCTGACAGGGATGGTAGCGACTTTTAATAGCGTTATAGACACAGCCTTTTAATGAGAGTATACTTCAGACAAAATCACAGTCGACTCCTTCACACGCACTTTTATTCAAAACCACTGGAGATATCGTAATCTGAAAATTCTCCAAAGTGAACTATCTAAATTGTATTTGAATCTTCGAGTGATCGTGAAGAACCTCTTGCTCTGATGAAGTTCTATAGTAAAACCGACTGTCTTGGATTTTTCTGTGGTAGCGCTAAGACTGAATATCAGAAAATTGGACTGAACTGCCGGCGGAATACTTAGCTGGGAAAATTCGGTCAAAAACTGTTGGCCCTCGTATCGCCTTACAACTAATTATGTGTACATTACCAAGCCATATATCGTAAATTGCTGTCCCGGGATAGTTTTATGTTGCAAGTGGATACAACAGACATCTAGCTGTGCCGATTTTTTGTTGATTTTTTTATATCCATATTAAATTTGTTTGATATCCTTTTTTTAATTTTTTATGTATACATTTCTTTTATAAAATTTTTTAATATATGTATCGATTTTTTAAATTTTTGTAATATACACTTGATGCAGGACTTGCAATAGTAAATTTCGCTAAAGCAGAAGGTGACATGTTTGTTTTTGTTTTTTTGTAGTTTCGACTTGTTCTTTGAACAAACTATTCCGTCCTTTTGTAGTTACCTACAATTTGTCGATTTCGGCCGATCTTTTCTGTTGAGGCGCAAGAATTCGTGAATGCGAAATTCTTTTGTAGTGGGTCCTTGTGCTGGGGGAATGAACCCGCCCCACGACACCGCAATGCTAGCCTGCCAGCGCATTCACGCATCCCCAGACAAGGGCATTCTCGGCGGATATCAGCATCTTTCTTCGCCGAGGCAGCAGACCATCGATGCAGTCCTGTACGGACATTTTGATACATACCTTTCCATTACAAAATGGCGCCCAAGGTGGGGCTCCGAAATCCCCGGCTGTATCATCAGTCGTGGGCACGAGACAGTCCATCGTCTCTAGGTGTCAAGATAATTGGCGGATAGGTAACTACTTAGGGCTACTGCACTAATCGTGCCCCAGCATCGAATAACTTCCGGACGTGTGTTGTCCTCGGACATCAATATTGTTTGGTCCTGCTTTTGACTTATACTCTGATTGTTCACCCCATTGTATGACTAGTAAGGCCAAATGATATTAGAGTCCCTATGTGTATTCGGAAGTTATCATCCCAACACAATATTTGCGGAGGATTCTGATCTGCACCCCAAACCAAGCGGTGCCTGAGTGTCTTACACTACATGGGTTTTGATTTCAAGTGATTTGCTGCGTAGCTAATACATGACTATCCATGACAAGACACGCGCTGCTTGTGGATCAGAATTCAACCCTGTGCTGACAAGTTGTAACTTGTGAAAACTTGCGGGAGAGGGAGCACTTCCGAACCCTGATTCTTATGGTGCCGCAAGAGAGAAGTCCCTGTGACGCCGCGGGAGTGTGCCATTGGTGTCCTTGCTTGGGAGGAAAGGGCGAAATAGAAAGACCGAATTTTTTTATGATAACATATATTTTGTTAACAAATATTTTTTTTGCGATAGAATTGTTATATAGCTCGCCACTGACGGCCACTCGCCTAACTTTGCATTTTTTTTCTCACATATATTACCTTTAATATTTGTAGTTTTAAGGTTTACCTTTTTCTATATAATTTTTTTTAGTCTGTTTCAGCTGTCTGACACCCAGACCCACTTTAGTTACAGAAAATGTCCACCAAATGCACGCCAGACAAGCGTCGGTTGCGTTCGGACGCAGGGCCTACGGCATTATGCGTCATCTGCCAGCAGGCACGAAACGATGGGACGTCCGTACAAACGTTGGCGTGCGGACATGAATTCCACGAAGCCTGCGTGACGCATCATTTACTGGTCAGCCGGACTTGCCCTTTGTGCCGACAACCAGCAACGTCGGCGGGTCAACCTTACAGCCACCTAGAAATTACGGCTGCTCAACGGGCGGTGCCCAAACCGAACGACCGCCGGGATCTGGTTCCATCAGCGGCTGATGAGCTTGATTTAGTGGGCGGAGCCGAAGCAGTGCCGCCTGCTGAAGGGCAGAGACCAACTGTGGCTGTAGAGGCGACCGTCCTGCAAGACCTGATGGCGTTAATGCTAGGGTTGACCACCCGGGTAGCCGCGCTCGAAAGCAAGCAGGAAAATCCAATCCCACCTCGTCCAAGAACGCCTCCGATGTGGGATTCGGACCTAAATCCCTGGGATTTTCCGGTAGAACAGCGATGCGATCCCGAAAGAAACCGGTCCGGTGCGGCAATGAATCCGTTGGCTCCATGTACCGGCCCAGGCTGAGCCAAGCACCGCCACCAACTCTGGCTCCAGTGGCTGCTCCGGACCAACGCATCCTTCTACACGCTACGTATCGGCTGAAGCCGACGCAGGTTCCCAGCATCATTCAAGGCTGGAATCTGCATTTCAGCGGGGAACCCAACACCATCACTGTGGAAGTTTTCATTGATCGGGTGGAGTCGCTGATCGAGAAAATGTTGGCAGGTGACCACACAGCGCTAGCAGGATACTTGCCGATGCTGCTTAGGGGGGCAGCACTCAAGACCTACTGGCGGATACATTCGGCCCCATCATCAATACGCTGGTCACGGCTGAAGGAGGTACACCGCATGGAGTACCCTACGATCGATATGGATGAAAGGGTCCTGGACAAGATCCATGCCAGATGGCAACGTCCGGACGAGCCCTTTCATCAATACCGAGTCCACATCTTTCGGCTGAATGACCAGTTGTCAGAGCCGATGTCATCCATCCAACAGCTGCGGGTGTTGAAGCGCAACCTAAGGCCGGAACTTCGTCGCCATATCGCGGGCTCAGATCCGCAGAGTATGGAAGCACTGCTGAGGACCGTTAGTCGACTGGAGGGGGTTGAGGAAGACCTCCGGGAACGGCCCTACTTATTAGCTAGGACGGGTCATCGGCGTGGAATCGCGGAAGTGGCACCAGATTGTACCACCACTAATCGGGAGGAAAAAATATGGAGTTGGACCAGCTTGCTGTAGCAGCGGTGGGGAACCTCACGATCTGCTGGAACTGCAAACTAACCGGACACCGGTTTGTTGCATGTCGGGCAGAGCGTATGGTTTTCTGCTATGGTTGCGGTAAGCCGGACACCTACTTTCCGGACTGCCCAGATTGTGCCGCTCCAAAAAACGGCCGAACGAGTACCCGACCACCTCAACGGTACTCCAAAACCCCGCAGTAGTCCCCCAGCCAGCTGCCAACCCCAACAACCCTGACGATAACCCACCAGCCATGGCCACTATGACTGCGGATGTTCGCTCTCTTCCGGAGGCCTCGCCAACGACAGTGTTGAAGCAACTACCGCAGTCACTGCCTGAAGAACCTCGGCAGCCCCGAATGCTCGTACTAAGACCGTGACCTGATTGCTACTAATAAGGCTGATGGTGGTGGAGTTTTGGTTGCAGTTAGCAAAGCTCTGCCGAGTTCTCCGTGTTCTGATTTCTGTTTTTCTCCTACTTTAGAATGTGTTATTATCAAAATTTCTCTCCCTCATAATACAAAGTTCTTGATTTTGTCTATTTATACTCCTTGTAATTCACCTTTAACTGTTTATGAGACGTTTTTTGATGATCTATCCTCGTATCTAGTTTTGCGACATTCTCACGCCAAAATATTAGTTTGCGGGGATTTTAACTTACCATACATAGAGTTGAAAAATTATGCTACTCCTTCAATCTCGTCAGTTGACCCTTTTTCTATAACCCTGTCATCTTTCCTATCTCATTGCTCCTTTTCCTCAATTTAACCATATCCGCAATCCTAATGGTCGTCTCCTTGACCTTGTTCTATCAAATGTTCCAGTTGGCTGTATCTCAAGCCTTACATCCGTATGTTCCTCCTGATCGGCACCATCCTCCTTTATCTATAGATTTTATAGTCGATGAAATTAAATTTAACAAACCTCTTCCTACTCCAAAACTTAACTTTTTTAAAGCTAATTATGAAGCTATTAATACAGAATTACTTTTAGTCAACTGGCTAGATTTCTTTAGAGGCCTAAATTGTGAGGCTACTTTGGATAAATTTTACATATATATTTATCATCTTATTCGCTGTTATACGCCTCTTCAGACATTCCGTAAAGCAAATCATAAGCCTTGGCTTACAAAGCGAGTGCTAAGTGCCCTACGAGCAAAACATAAGGCACATCGTGTCTTTAAAACACTCGGCACTATTGAAGCAAAATGTAATTTTAGCACGCTGCGTGCTATTGCCAAAAAAGAGATCAGATATGCTCTGATATGCTTATTTCAGCAGTCTGGATAACTCTCTTGTGGCTAATAATACAAAGCCTTTGTGGTCTTATATAAGGTCGCTGAAATCCTCTTCTTCCATTCCTAGTAAGGTCCGTTGGAATGGTGCAGAGGTTTCTTCTCCTCAAAAAGTTACTGACTCATTTGCCCAATTTTACTCTTCAACTTTTTCTTCTGCCGCTGCAGCTGTGTATTCTGTTGTCTTACCTAATCATCTTCCCTTCTCAATTTCCTTTATTTGTACAGATGCATCTGAAGTCGAAGCTTTGATCAATGCTCTTGATCCTAATATCAGCCCTGGGCCGGATGGTTTGCCAAACATATTTGGCAAGTCGTTAGCCTCATCGCTTAGTTTTCCTTTATCTCTCCTCTTCAATCTATGTTTGAGTACTGGTACTTTCCCAAACCCTTGGAAAACAGCTAATATTGTGCCTATTTTTAGAAGTGGTGATCCTACGTCAGATTCCAATTATCGCCCTATTTCCTTGCTGTCCTGCTTTCCAAAGTTACTTGAACGGTTGGATCATAATCGACTCTCAAACTCATTAGCTCCTATTATTGCTCCAGAGCAGCATGGCTTTCTCAAAGGATACTCCACTACCTCTAATTTAATGGAGTTCACAAACAGTATTACGAGAGCTTTGGATAACCAACTGCAAGTTGATGTGATCTACACAGATTGCTCCAAGGCCTTTGACACTGTGAATCATTTACTTCTTTGTCGTAAGCTTGAAGCTCTTGGCATCTCGGGTGCTCTTCTATCTTTTTTTTTGTGGTAGGGAGGTGAATGCCATTTATGCACAGAGTGTGGGACTCCCATGCGCGACTGGACTACCCACTAAACACCTCCCCTGTCAACCTGAGAACCCAGCCTGGAACCGTTTGACACATTACTTCGGGCCAGGTCTCGTTTTGTTACGCCGTGGGGCGCCTTCAAGCTGGGGAGTCCCTTTCCTAGCGGGAGGAGAGAGGGAAAGAGGAAATGCCAGAAGAGCGATCCCCCAGCCCCAGCGTCCCCAGCTGCTGTGAGTCCCTTTTATATTTTAGGACTGCCCGAGCATAATGTGCCACCTGGTTCCATTTGTCAACCGATTCGAGCATCACCGGAACTATATAATCCGGGGTGAGCTCTCCCGTCTCCCTGTAGAGTTCCATGCAATCCGATCGTTTTCCGAGGAGCTCCAGAATATCGATTTAGTGAAGATCTTTAATTTTTTTATGTTCCTGAGTACAATAACAGCGTGATTTTGACATTCAGGCCTATCGTCTTCCGTTTCTGATGATTTTACAGCTGTATGGTTTCGGAATCAAAAGTATCCCAACCACGCAACAAACTGCAATTGCAAGTATCGCGAAGCTGCCAGAATGCACTTTTATTGAATTCTACTCATCACTGGCTTTAGTTTGACACCCAAAAATTGAAATTGGAGAAAGTATGAACAACGGGCATTTTTCCAGCAACGCATTCCATGGAATCCGACCGTTTTCCGAGGAACTCCAGAATATCGTTGTGGTGAAGATCTTTAATTTTTAGGTAAATTTCTCGAGAGAAATTAACCTATTGCGGAGAGCATCATCTATATATATATATATATATATATATATATATATATATATATATATATATATATATATATATATATATATATGTATATATATATATGTATATATATATATATATATATATATATATATATATATATATATATATATATATATATATATATATATATATCTATATATATATATGCATGTATATATAAATACAGAGGTGGCCAAAAGTGATCGGACAATACAAGAAACAAGCAATAAAATACTTTTACGAGCATAAGCTTTGAAATGAAATAAAAATTTTTCCCTTATATAAAAGTTACTTGTATTCTCAATTAATTGCACAAAAAAATAAAACAGAAATAAAAAGATTTTCACAAGAAAATTAACAACTAATTCAAATTCACATTGCATCAAGTGGACAAAAGTAATCGGACATTTTGAAAAGTGTGAAATTAGTCATTGAAGTTTGGAGCAATTCTTTTCTTTTCATTTCCGAGTTTAAAAGGGAATTCCCCTAATTATATGTTGATATGTGTTTTTCTGATATCAGTCATTTACTTGTCAGTTTTAAGTGAAGAAAGTTAAACATGGCTAAGAATCGCAAAGAAACCTGTATACATGCAAGAAAAGTTATAATAAAGTTGTATAAAGAGAATAAATCCTTTTCTGAAATATCAAAAATAATTGGAAGAAGTCGTTCGACAGTTTTCGATATCGTGAAACGGTTCAGAAAAAATAATCAGGTGGAAAACGAAATTAGGAGTGGTCGACCATGTAAACTAACAGAGACAGACGCACGAAAAATCTTAAGAATTGTTAAAAAGAATCCGACTACAACGTCCAGAAGTATTAGGGATCAATTAGCAGATGTAAATGGTACCAATGTTAGTGCCCGGACTATTCGTAGAGCTCTCAGCCGTGCTGGTTATCAAGCGAGAGTACTTCGAAAGAAACCACTAATTAGCAAAGTTAATAAGAAGAAAAGATTATGCTTTGCAAAAGAATTTAAAAGCAAGCCGCTCGACTTTTGGACTCGTATAATATTCTCTGATGAGAGTAAGTTTAATATCTACCACTCCGACGGCAGGTTGTTGGTGTGGAGAACTCAAAATAGTGAGCTTCATCCCAAAAACATTCAACATACAGTAAAACACGGAGGTGGCTGTGTAATGGTCTGGGGTTGCATGGCTGCCAACGGTGTAGGAGAACTTGTTTTCATTGACGAACCTATGGACAAACTAGGTTACTTGTCGATTTTGAAAGAAAATTTGAAAAAAAGTGCACAAAAATTGGGTCTTGATGGTCATTATTTGTTCCAGCAAGATAATGACCCAAAGCATACAGCTCATGATGTTCGTATGTGGCTCCTTTTCAACACTCCTGGTCAATTAAAAACACCACCGCAATCCCCAGACCTAAATCCCATCGAACATCTTTGGGATCATCTGGATAAAAAAATAAGGAACCATCACATTACTAATAAAAGTCAACTGAAGACGGTGTTATTAGAAGAATGGGACAACATTACTCCGGACGTTACCCGTAAGTTGGTACAGTCTATGCCCAATAGGTTAACAGAAGTTATAAAACAAAAAGGATACGCAACTAGATATTAAAAGCCTATGTTCTAATGGAATCATCAGAAAGAAAAGTATTACAATTGAACGTCCGATTACTTTTGTCCACTTGATGCAATGTGAATTTGAATTAGTTGTTAATTTTCTTGTGAAAATCTTTTTATTTCTGTTTTATTTTTTTGTGCAATTAATTGAGAATACAAGTAACTTTTATATAAGGGAAAAATTTTTATTTCATTTCAAAGCTTATGCTCGTAAAAGTATTTTATTGCTTGTTTCTTGTATTGTCCGATCACTTTTGGCCACCTCTGTATATATATATATATATATATATATATATCTATGTATAAATATATATATATATATATATATATATATATATATATATATATATATATATATATATATATATATATATATATCTATATATCTATATATATATATATATATATATATATATATATATATATATATATATATATATATAATACAATATATATATATATATATATATATATATATATATATATATATATATACATATATATATATATACATATATATATATATATATATATATATATATATATATATATATACGAGTATATATATATAGTCCTGCCATAAGTTCTGTCACATAATTTCTCACATTGGCAACACCTTTATTTTATGAGTGACATTTCAATATCGGCCAGTTTTATAAACGTCAGAATGTTGTTGACAGTTGATGGTCATTTAAAGTTTGTTCGTTAACGTGTGAAGATGGAATGGGGTGTAAATGAAAACCGAATTGCAGTGATTGCACTACATAAGTGTGGAAAATCCGCGAGTGAAATTTTCAAGTTGTTGTGCCCGTTAAAAATAACGCAAAGGTTTGTGTATCGTGCGATCCAGAGATATAACGAGATCCAGACTATTGAAGGTCGACCTCGTTCTGGACGTCCGCGTGATGTACGTTCTTCTGCTGCCATCAAAGCGGTCGAGAGTCGAATTCGTCGATATCCGCTTCGTAAACAACGAATCATGGCTCGAGAGATGAACATCTCCACCCTAAGTATATCTCGCATCATAAAATCGGACCTCGGGATGAGTGCCTTTCGACGATCAACGGGACATTTGCTGACTGAGCAGTTGAAGCAAATTAGGAGCACCAGATCGAAAGAGCTCCTTCGGCAGTACGGCAACAACAAACATCGAGAAATTTTATTTACCGATGAAAAAATTTTTACGGTGGAGGAATATTTTAACCGCCAAAATGATAAGGTGTATGCCCACAGCTCCAGCGAAGCCCGAGAAGTTGCCACTAGGGTACAGCGAGGACATCATCCAGCATCAGTCATGGTATCAGCTACGAAGGGGTCACCGAGCTTCATTTTTGCGAAAAAGGCGTAAAAACTGCAGCGAAAAATTATCAAACGGAAATCCTGGAGGGATGTGTGAAGCCGCTGAACTCTACGCTATTCAACAACCGACATTGGGTTTTCCAGCAAGATTCTGCGCCAGCCCACAAAGCTCGAACCAAACAAGCGTGGTTGGAAACCAATATTCCAGAGTTTATAAGGGCTTCGGAATGGCCTTCTGGGAGCCCAGATTTGAAGCCCCTGGACTACAAACTGTGGGCGTAGTTAGAGTCCATGGTGTGCACGCGACGACACCCAAATATTGAGAGCCTTAAGCGATCTTTGACAGAAGCAGTAGCTAATTTTCCGCTAGAAACAGTGCGTACTGCTATCGATGACTGGCACAACAGATTAGAGAGCTGTGTAAAGGCTAAAGGCGGCCACTTTGAATAATTTGTTGCTTATTTTACTTCCATTAGTATGCCAAAAAAAATATATTTTCCTTTGTCAAAAACTCTTTTTCATTTATACAAAAATTGCCCATATACGTGTGACAGAACTTATGGCACGACTAAGTATATACATATATCTATATATATGGGATATAACGAAATTTGTGACCACGCTAGAGGTTGCAATTTTGCTTCGATTTTCACCAGATTTTCAGAAAAAAATGTTAGGTCACAAAAAACAAAATGGCGGCCAGTTGAAACTCAAAACTTCAAAGGCTTCTAAAAGTCGCAAATTTCAAAATGGCGGCGTTTTAAATATGCGTTTTTTTCACGTTTTTGTGGCCCTCTAGCGGTCACATTTTCCAGCGGATTTTGATGAAACTTGAGATTATGGATCTCTGTACTATGTTCTCGTATTATGCAGAAAATATTAAAATTGAATGAAAAATAAAAAAGTCGAAAATTTAAAACCCAATATTTTTAAGCTGCCATTTTCACTAAAAATTGAATTATTTTGCCCTGTCTAGAGTGAAACTCCGATTTGAACGAGATTTGGCACATTGATTGATGAGGTCCTAGCCCACAGAGATTTAAAATTGTCCAAAATCAAATGCATGCATTCAAAATGGCGGCCCCCAAAGGTCAGGAACAAGCGCAATTCGCTATTTTAGTAGCAACTGAAATAATGAATTTTTTCATGGAAACGTTTTAAATGACTTATCTTGAACGTATTTATAAATCAGAATATTTTTTAAATATTGTAAAATATTTTTAACAATACCCTAAAAAATTATAAAATCATGTCTGTCCGTCCGTCCGTTTGTTCGTGTGTCACAAGTTTTCTCGCAAACCACATGAGCTAGAATGAGGAAATTTTCTACGTAGGTCAAAAGTGGTGCCTCTTGAAATTTGCAGTGTAAGAACATATTTTAAAGTGTTAAGTGGGTCTCCCCATACAGGGAGGTGACATAAACATTTTTTTTTATTTCTGTAGCCCTCTAGCGGCCAAGTTTCTCAACAGATTCCGATAAAACTTGAAATTATAAGTTATTAAGGCAAGTTAATTTAATTTAATTATGCAAATCGGATGACAAATAAAAAATTCGAAAATTTACAGCTTAATAATTTTAGCAGCCGTTTTCAATAAAAATTCAAAATGACGGCCTCTGATGGTTCAGAAAAGAATCCAAAATGTATATATTCATGCCAATGCAAGTGCTGATTAAACTTTTATGGAAATCTTTTGAAATTAACTATTTGAGCTATTTAAGCCAAAAAGTTATCACCTTTGTTTGACAACCACTGTCAAATGTATAAACAGCAAATGTGAGAAGGGCGAAACGAGTATAAATATGTTTATAATATAATATGTGATCCATACGTGTGCAACTCAATTTAATTAGCAAAATATTTGCGCCTCTATGAAGGGTCTCCAAATACGAACGGCGGCAGACCCTTTCTGTTAATAAATACCCATGTAGTGCTACAAAAATTGCAATAAGAAGTCCAGTAGTAGACAAGCCAATTTCTTTTCCGAAACCTTACGCTATATACGAAAAATTTACCTTTCCGGCTGGTGCTGCCACCAGGGATTTTTGTAATTAAATTAACTCTTTTAACTTAAATTAAACGACATTGCGTTTTCACTTTTCCGGAACATTAAAATTATTGGCCGCGAACCATCAAACGCGACAGAATGAACAACGGCCATTTTTCCAGCAACACACTCCTTGCAATCCGATGGTTTTCCGAGGAACTCCAGAATGTCGATGTAGTGAAGATCTTTAATTTTGTTATGTTCCTGAGTACAATAACACCGCGATTTTGATATGCAGACACTTCCGACTCCCGTTTCCGATGATTTTACTGCTGCATGGTCTCGGAATCAAAAGTATCCCAACCACGCAAAAAAGTGCAATTGCAGGTATCGCGAAGCTGCCTGAATGCACGTATACTGAATTCTTCTCATCACTGGCTTTCGTTTGACAACCCATATATTGAAATTGGAGAAAGTATGAACAACGGCCATTTTTCCAGCAACGCACTCCTTGCAATCCGATCGTTTTCGAGGGAACTCCCGAATATCGTTGTAGTGAAAATCTTTAATTTTTTTATATTCCTAAGTACAATAACATCGTGATTTTGATATTCAGGCACTTCCGACTCCCGTTTCCGATGATTTAACAGCTGTATGGTCTCGGAATCAAAAGTATCCCAACCACCTTACAAACTGTCACTGCAGGCACCGCGAAGCTGCTTGAATGCACTTCTAATGAATTCTACTCATCACTGGCTTTCGTTTGACACCCCATATATTGAAATTGGAGAAAGTATGAACAACGGCCATTTTTCCAGCAACGCACTCTTTGAAATCCGATCGTTTTTCGAGGAACTCCAGAATATCGTTGTAGTGAAGATCTTTAATTTTTTTATGTTCCTGAGTACAATATCAGCGCGGTTTTGATATTCAGGCACTTCCGACTCCCGTTTCCGATGATTTTACAGCTGTATGGTTTCGGAATCAAAAGTATCTCAGCCACGCAACAAACTGCAATTGCAGGTATCGCGAAGCTGCCTGAATGCACTTTTATTGAATTCTACTCATCACTGGCTTTCGTATGACAACCCATATATTGAAATTGGAGAAAGTATGGACAACGGCCAATTTTACCAGCAACGCACTCCTTGCAATCCGATCGTTTTCCGAGGAGCTCCAGAATATCGTTGTAGTGAATATCTTTAATTTTTTTATGTTCCTGAGTACAATAACAGCGCGATTTTGATATTCAGGCAACAAACTGCAATTGCAGGTATCGCGACGCTGCCTGAATGCACTCTTATTGAATTCTACTCATCACTGGCTTTCGTTTGACACCCCAAATATTGAAATTTGAGAAAGTATGAAGCACGGCCATTTTTCCAGCAACGCACTCCTTGCAATCCGATCGTTTTCCGAGAAACTCCAGAATATCATTGTAGTGAGTACAATAACAGCGCGATTTTGATATTCACGAATCTCCTACTCCCATTTCCGATGATTATACAGCTGTATGGTTTCGGAATAAAAAGTATCCCAACCACGCAACAAACTGCAATTGCAGGTATCGCGAAGCTGCCTGAATGCACTTTTATTGAATTCTACTCATCACTGGCTTTCGATTGACACCCCATATATTGAAATTGGAGCAAGTATGAACAACGGCCATTTTGCCTGCAACGCACTCCTTGCAATCCGATCGTTTTCCGAGGAACTCCAGAATATCATTGTAGTGAGTACAATAACAGCGCGATTTTGATATGCAGGCACTTCCGACTCCCGTTTCCGATGATTTTACAGCTGTATGGTCTCGGAATCAAAAGTATCCCAACCACGCAAAAAAGTGCAATTGCAGGTATCGCGAAGCTGCCTGAATGCACGTATACTGAATTCTTCTCATCACTGGCTTTCGTTTGACAACCCATATATTGAAATTGGAGAAAGTATGAACAACGGCCATTTTTCCAGCAACGCACTCCTTGCAATCCGATCGTTTTCGAGGGAACTCCCGAATATCGTTGTGGTGAAGATCTTTAATTTTTTTATGTTCCTGAGTACAATAACAGCGTGATTTTGATATTCAGGCACTTCCGGTGATTTAACAGCTGTATGGTCTCGGAATCAAAAGTATCCCAACCACCTTACAAACTGCAACTGCAGTTATCGCGAAGCTGCTTGAATGCACTTCTAATGAATTCTACTCATCACTGGCTTTCGTTTGACACCCCATATATTGAAATTGGAGAAAGTATGAACAACGGCCATTTTTCCAGCAACGCACTCCTTGCAATCCGATCGTTTTCCGAGGAACTCCAGAATATCGTTGTAGTGAAGATCTTTAATTTTTTTATGTTCCTGAGTAAAATAAGAGCGCGGTTTTGATATTCAGGCACTTCCGACTCCCGTTTCCGATGATTTTACAGCTGTATGGTTTCAGAATCAAACGTATCCCAACCACGCAACAAACTGCAATTGCAGGTATCGCGAAGCTGCCTGAATGCACTTTTATTGAATTCTACTCATCACTGGCTTTCTTTCGACACCCCATATATTGAAATTGAAGAAGGTATGAACAATGGCCGTTTTGCCAGCAACGCACTCCTTGCAATCCGATCGTTTTCCGAGGAGCTCCAGAAAATCGTTGTAGTGAAGATCTTTGATTTTTTTATGTTCCTGAGTACAATATCAGCGCGGTTTTGATATTCAGGCACTTCCGTCTCCCGTTTCCAATGATTTTACAGCTGTATGGTTTCGGAATCAAAAGTATCCCAACCACGCAACAAACTGCAATTGCAGGTATCGCGAAGCTGCCTGAATGCACTTTTATTGAATTCTACTCATCACTGGCTTTCGTATGACAACCCATATATTGAAATTGGAGAAAGTATGAATAACGGCCATTTTACCAGCATCGCACTCCTTGCAATCCGATCGTTTTCCGAGGAGCTCCAGAATATCGTTGTAGTGAATATCTTTAATTTTTTTATGTTCCTGAGTACAATAACAGCGCGATTTTGATATTCAGGCAACAAACTGCAATTGCAGGTATCGCGACGCTGCCTGAATGCACTCTTATTGAATTCTACTCATCACTGGCTTTCGTTTGACACCCCAAATATTGAAATTTGAGAAAGTATGAACAACGGCCATTTTTCCAGCAACGCACTCCGTGCAATCCGATCGTTTTCTGAGGAACTCCAGAATATCATTGTAGTGAGTACAATAACAGCGCGATTTTGATATTCACGCACCTCCTACTCCCGTTTCCGATGATTTTACAGCTGTATGGTTTCGGAATAAAAAGTATCCCAACCACGCAACAAACTGCAATTGCAGGTATCGCGAAGCTGCCTGAATGCACTTTTATTGAATTCTCCTCATCACTGGCTTTCGATTGACACCCCATATATTGAAATTGGAGCAAGTATGAACAACGGCCATTTTGCCTGCAACGCACTCCTTGCAATCCGATCGTTTTCCGAGGAACTCCAGAATATCATTGTAGTGAGTACAATAACAGCGCGATTTTGATATTCAGGCACTTCCGACTCCCGTTTCCGATGATTTTACAGCTGTATGGTTTCGGAATCAAAAGTATCCCAACCACGCAAAAAAGTGCAATTGCAGGTATCGCGAAGCTGCCTGAATGCACTTTTATTGAATTCTACTTACCACTGGCTTTCGTTTGGCACCCCATATATTGAAATTGGAGAAAGTTTGAGCAACGGACATTTTTCTAGCAACGCCCTCATTGCGATCCGATCGTTTTCCGAGGAACTCCAGAATATCACTGTAGTGAAGATCTTTAATCTTTTTATGTTCCGAGTACAATAACAGCGCGATTTTTGATATTCACGCACTTCCGACTCCCGTTTCCGATGATTTTGCAGCTGTATGGTTTCGGAATCAAACGTATCCCAACCACGCAAACAACTGCAATTGCAGGTATCGCGAAGCTGCTTGAATGCACTTCTAATGAATTCTACTCATCACTTGCTTTTGATTGACACCCCATATATTGAAATGGGAGCACCTATGAACAACGGCCATTTTGCCAGCAACGCACTCCTTGCAATCCGATCGTTTTCCGAGGAGCTCCAGAATATCGCCGTAGTGAAGATCTTTAATTTTTTTATGTTCCTGAGTACAATAACAGCGCGATTTTCATATTCAGGCCCTACGACTCCCGTTTCCGATGATTTTACACCTGTATTGTCTCGGAATCAAAAGTATCCCAACCACGCAACAAACGCGTTTCCGATGATTTTACAGCTGTATGGTTTCGGAATCAAAAGTATCCCAACCACGCAACAAACTGCAATTGCAGGTATCGCGAAGCTGCCTGAATGCACTTTTATTGAATTCTACTCATCACTGGCTTTCGTTTGACAACACATATATGGAAATTGGAGAAAGTATGAACAACGGCCATTTTTCCAGCAACGCACTCCTTGCAATCCGATCGTTTTCCGAGGAACTGCAGAATATCGATTTAGTGAAGATCTTTAATTTTGTATGTTCCTGAGTACAATAACAGCGCGATTTTGACATTCAGGCCTTTCGACTCCCGTTTCTGATGATTTTACAGCTGTATGGTTTCGGAATCAAAAGTATCCCAACCACGCAACAAACTGCAATTGCAGGTATCGCGGAGCTGCCTGAATGCACTTTTATTGAATTCTACTCATCACTGGATGTTGATTGACACCCCATATATTCAGATTGGAGCATGTATGAACAACGGCCATTTTGCCAGCAACGCACTCCTTGCAATCCGATCGTTTTCCGAGGAGCTCCAGAATATCGCTGTAGTGAAGATCTTTAATTTTTTTATGTTCCTGAGTACAATAACAGCGCGATTTTGATATTCAGGATCTACGACTCCCGTTTCCGATGATTTTACACCTGTATTGTCTCGGAATCAAACGTATCCCAACCACGCAAACAACTGCAATGGCAGGTATCGCGAAGCTGCCCGAATGCAATTTTATTGAATTCTACTCATCACTGGCTTTCGTTTGACACCCCATATATTGAAATTGGAGCAAGTATGAAAACGGCCATTTTACTAGCTACGCACTCCTTGCAATCCGATTGTTTTCCGAGGAACTCTAGAATATCGTTGTAGTGAAGATCTTTAATTTCTTTATGTTTCTGAGTACAATAACAGTGCGATTTTCATATTCAGGCACTTCCGACTCCCGTTCCCGATGATTTTGCAGCTGTATGGTCTCGGAATCAAAAGTATCCCAACCACGCAATAAACTGCAATTGCAGATATCGCGAAGCTACCTGAATGCACGTATACTGAATTCTTCTCATCACTGGCTTTCGTTTGACACCCCAAATATTGAACTTGGAGAAGGTATGAAGAACGGCCATATTTCCAGCAACGCACTCCTTGCAATCCGATCGTTTTCCGAGGAACTCCAGAATATCGTTGTAGTGAAGATGTTTAATTTTTTATGTTCCTGAGTACAATAACAGCGCGATTTTCATATTCAGGCACTTCCGACTCCCGTTTCCGATGATTTAACAGCTGTATGGTCTCGGAATCAAAAGTATGCCAACCACACAAAAAAAGTGCAATTGCAGGTATTGCAAAACTGCCTGAATGCACTTTTATTGAATTCTGCTCATCACTGGCTTTCGGTTGACACCCCATATATTGAAATTGGAGAAAGTACGAACAGCGGCCATTTTTCCAGCTACGGACTCCTTGCAATCCGATCGTTTTCCGAGAAACTCTAGAATATCGTTGTAGTGAAGATCTTTAATTTTTTTATGTTTCTGAGTACAATAACAGCGCGATTTTGATATTCAGGCACTTCCGACTCCCGTTTCCGATGATTTTGCAGCTGTATGGTCTCGGAATAAAAAGTATCCCAATCACGCAACAAACTGCAATTGCAGGTATCGCGAAGCTACCTGAATGCACGTTTATTGAATTCTACTCATCACTGGCTTTCCTTTGACACCCCAAATATTGAAATTGGAGAAAGTATGAAGAACGGCCATTTTTCCAGCAACGCACTCCTTGCAATCCGATCGTTTTCCGAGGAACTCCAGAATATCGTTGTTGTGAAGATCTTTAATTTTTTTATGTTCCTGAGTACAATGACAGCTCGATTTTGATATTCAGCACTTCCGACTCCCGTTTCCGAAGATTTTACTGCTGTGTGGTTTCGGGATCAAAAGTATCCCAACCACGCAACAAACTGCAATTGCAGGTATCGCGACGCTGCCTGAATGCACTTTTATTGAATTCTACTCATCACTGGCTTTCGCTTGACACCCCATATATTGAACTTGGAGAAAGTTTGAGCAACGGACATTTTTCCAGCAACGCACTCCTTGCAATCCAATCGTTTTGCGAAGAACTCCAGAATATCATTGTAGTGAAGATTTTTAATCTTTTTATGTTCCTGAGTACAATAGCAGCGTGATTTTGATATTCACGCACTTCGGACTCCCGTTTCCGATGATTTTACAGCTGTATGGTTTCGGAATCAAACGTATTCCAACCACGCAAACAACTGCAATTGCAGATATCGCGAAGCTGCCCGAATGCACTTTTATTGAATTCTACGCATCACTGGCTTTCGTTTGACACACCATATATTGAAATCGGAGAAAGTATGGTAACCGGCCATTTTTCCAGCAACGCACTCTTTGCAATCCGATCGTTTTCTGAGGAACTCTAGAATATCATTGTAGTGAAGATCTTTAATTTTTTTATGTTCCTGAGTACAATAACAGCGCGATTTTGATATTCAGGCACTTCCGACTCCCGTTTCCGATGATTTTACTGCTGTATGGTCTCGGAATCAAAAGTATCCCAACCACGCAAAAAAGTGCAATTGCAGGTATCGCAAAGCTGCCTGAATGCACTTCTAATGAATTCTACTGACCACTGGCTTTCGTTTGACACCCCATATATTGAAGTTGGAGAAAGTATGAACAACGGCCATTTTTCCAGCAACGCACTCCTTGCGATCCGATCGTTTTCCGAGGAGCTCCAGAATATCGTTGTAGTGAAGATCTTTAATTTTTTTATGTTCCGGAGTACAATAACAGCGCGATTTTGATATTCAGGCACTTCCTACTCCCGTTTCCGATGATTTTACAGCTGTATGGTTTCGGAATCAAAAGAATCCCATCCACGCAACAAACTGCAATTGCAGGTATCGCGAAGCTGCCTGAATGCACTTTTATTGAATTCTACTCATCACTGGCTTTTGTTTGACACCCCATTGAGATTGGAGAAAGTATGAACAACGGCCATTTTTCCAACAAGGCACTTCTTGCAATCCGATTGTTTTCCGAGGAACTCTAGAATATCGTTGTAGTGAAGATCTTTAATTTTTTTAATGTTCCTGAGTACAATAACAGCGCGATTTTGATATTCAGGCACTTCCGACTCCCGTTCCCGATGATTTTACTGCTGTGTGGTTTCGGGATCAAAAGTATCCCAACCACGCAACAAACTGCAATTGCAGGTATCGCGACGCTGCCTGAATGCACTTTTATTGAATTCTACTCATCACTGGCTTTCGATTGACACCCCATATATTGAAATTGGAGCATGTATGAACAACGGCCATTTTTCCAGCAACGCACTCCTTGCAATCCGATCGTTTTCCGAGGAACTCCAGAATATCATTGTAGTGAAGATCTTTAATTTTTTTATGTTACTGAGTACAATAACAGCGCGATTTTGATATTCAGGGACTTCCGACTTCCGACTCCCGTTTCCGATGATTTTACTGCTGCATGGTCTCGGAATCAAAAGTATCCCAACCACGCAAAAAAGTGCAATTGCAGGTATCGCTGTTGTGAGTGAACACATAAAACATGCTCGGATATATTCCCGCTTCATAACTGCAATAGTAGCGAGCAAACAACACCTGTGTACTCGCACTTCGCCAATGGAAATTAGCCATAGAAACACATGCGCAAGTAAATAAGCGAGCAGTTAAGTAAACGAGAAAGTTCAACCCGCAATGATATTTACATCATGAACGAACGGGGTGCTTCGAAGAGAGGTAAGCGGAAAGGAAAACCGAAAGTTCCGGCATAAACACTCTTTCGCTCAATATCCCCAGTTTCGCTACTTTACCTCAAGAGGTCATGGGAAAGCCGAAAGCTTAAGCTGAAAGCACTCTTTCGAAGTCGAAAGCTTAAGCGAAAAACACTCTTTCGCTCAATTTCCCCAGTTTCGCATATTCACTTCCGAGCAAGCGAGACGAAGCGGGGAGGAAAAACGTTCGTGGAACGAGAGCTCACGTGTTCGGCTACTCAGCACCTTTAAAGAGAATTTAGGTTGAAAGCTCACGAAAGAACAGTATTTAAAGTTCTTCGGCAAAGTATTCGGGGGAGTGTGTATTCAAATCCAGCAGTTTAATCGTACGTTCAATTACGCGATTCAAGTTCGAGTTCGAAGTGCTTTCCAGTGTTCGACAAAATGGTGAGGGGTGAGGCGTTGGCTTGTGCCGCGGTCCTCAATTCAAATAACCAAAATATAATAACAATATTCAAATACAATATTAATCCTACTCATACTGTCCATGAAATAAGATCAGTCCTAAAATCAAATAGTCATATTGAACATTTAATCCTACATTCATTTACTCGTTCATTCAGATATCTTAAACGTCATCTTTCTTATCTGAAGGTCATTCAAACTAACTCGTAACTCGTTCAAACCCAACGTAGAATTTATTAAGATATAAAGTTTCAATCAACGAACATGCAAAACACAAAACATTACAAGTAAATATTAAACACAAATAAGTGTAATGATTTTACGTCTACGTGCGAAGGCGGAACCGACCTCTCATCGGTTCTAGACGTTAAGTCTGAGTAGTGCCAACGGATGGTACCAACCGGTCAACCAATCCGTGCACCGTAACCCATTCACGCGGTGGCTGCTTGTCGGCCAGCTAGATCGGAGAGGATTTTGGTCGCGGGTCTCCGAATGAGTTACGCTGATTTACAATATTCAGCCACCAATACATGCCCGTTTTCAAACGCGTCACAAAACAAAACTATACGGAGAGGAAACCTATTTTACGTTACTCCGTATTTCTTCATCAATCAGTCAAAGAACAAAATCTAATTTTTACTTCGCGTTCCCGAATTTCCGACGCGGTACCGAAAAGTATACTACGTTAAATCAACCCGACGAAAGCTACTCTAATAAAAAGGTAAAACAACAAAGGTACCGCGTACCGCGCGCGACGCGAAACCGACCTCAGTGGGTTTTCTCAAACCCTACCCTCGCGACGGCATACCTACCCTGCACCTTATTTCCCGCTGAAAAGAAGAACCACTGGAAAGGAAAGTCGTTATTTTGGTTTAACAATTCATTTTGTTATTTTTATTTCTTGCATCTCAATACTTAATTCGTGACCTGTTCAATTTATAGTTAATCGAACAAATTCCTTACTGGTTTCTAACAAAAATTAATTACAACCTTATGTTTTAGTGATATAATATAAAACTTTTTGTTAATTCTTAAAAAGATTGTACTATTTAGCAACTACGTTCATTGAACCGCCTCGTTCACTGCAAGTAATGTAGGAAATCAATTCATGTACGTTCATATACCTCCGATAGAAACCTTCAATTTCTCTTTTAAAAATTACTTTGAAGATAATTTTCGTGTAAGGACACTTTCCTTTTGAAATTTATACAAAGGTGACCGAATTTGGAAAATTTAATGGGCCATTGACTGGAAGTTTTCAATTAGAAAAAGCTGGAAGAATCAAAGTTAACAAGTGTTAACTTTCTTGCACCTAAGTGGCGGCCCAAAAATTATTTTCAATAGTTTTGTTTAAATTCTCAATTTTAAAGGTTAAAAATTTTCCTCGGTAGTTTGTTTACACACTATTGTACTTTATTTTGTAGTATGAAGAGAAGAAAAAAGACTCGCAAAAATACTGAATTCGACTTTCATCAATATCTCAAGTATTGTTATTTGTATCATTGGTTGCTATCTATTATTATGATATCTATTATGCCTTATTATTGTTTGTATTATTTGGTATTCATTAACATGCTTAGTATTAGGTCTTATTATTATTGGTTATTTATTAGGATTATTCGTATGATTTCTCAGTACAGGGTGCGGCAGCATAACTTCCTTTTTTCAAAAAAGGAAGTTATGCTGCCGCACCCTGTATTTTAAAAGATGTAGTACGATGTAATAAAAAATAATAAGACTCGGCAGCAGAGTTTATTTACTAACCAAGAACCCATTCGCTAATTATCCGCTTAACCCATCTAATGTATACAGGGTGCGGCAGCATAACTTCCTTTTTTCAAAAAAGGAAGTTATGCTGCCGCACCCTGTATTATTTGTTAGATATTATAGTGTTCAAATTATTTTGCATTTTTATTTGTATTATGAGTTATTTATTATTAAGCTTCAACATTTCAAATATGAAAGTCATAAATTCTTAATTTCATTAAAATTTCTAAAAATTTACCAGTTATTAATTCACATATCAATGGATGATTATATATTAATGCCAGTATTTCCATAGTGTAAATCTAATACAGCTTTATATAATTATGTTATTGGGATGTTTTGTCTTTCTCTTCATTCCTTTTTTTTCTTTGATATATTAATAAAAAGGTAATATTAATTTATGCGCATCTTTTTCAATCTCGAAAAGCTTCCAAATTGATTCAAATTTAATTGATTTCCCTAGCTATACCTTAGAATTTAATTAAATTCAATTTGTAATGTGACGCCTACGCCCGGGAATCGAAGTGATTCCGATCCCGAACCCTGGCAACCGGCCAGATAGGTATGTCTTCGAAGTGCAAGCGGACTTCATCTTTCGTGCGGATATCGTTGCGCAGAAAATATTTTTTTTTCAAATATTTATATCTGTGGATATAAATATTTGAAAAAAATATTAATTAAACACCGACACATTTCGAAGCATATCCATCTGGCAATGCCTCCCACAGTTGCCATCCAAAACATCGAATAGATAGAAAAGTGGAAACTGGTTGAAGTGTCATTCGTCATATAACCTTCTAAGTGTCGGCATCGTGCTAAAGTTTTTTTTGTACGTATGATGACTACAAGGGGGACTGGTAGTGAAAGGCCCAAGATTTTCCCATATTGGAGAGTGTGGTGTCCATCACCAAAAGCAAAATTGTGAAGCGAATCAGGTGATTTCAAAAGTTCAGCGAATTTTACGCATTGCTAAAAGTTCCGGTCACTTTTTCCACACAGGTTAACATTAACAGTTGCAGCCTAAGAAGGAAAATGAAACTGCAAAAAGGAAATAGCGGATGGGGTGACAAGCGTGATCATACTGTATGTCTTAATATGACCTTTTCCGTAAGGTACTTGGCAGCCATCGCATTTTAATGGAGTACAAGCGATGGTTGAATTCGACAGTCAAGAATCAGCAACAAGAGCACGTGACAATATATGCAGGAGATACAAGTTGGGATAACACTTTAGCTACAGCTGCCACAGAATTGAGCAACCATCCACAGCCATATAGTGAGTACCCAAGTAGGATATTTTTTTTTTCATTAACACCAATCGCATTAAATAGACGTTTAACCCAATAATTGAGACAAACAAGAAATTCGTTGTCTAAACTAATATGATTCATACTGTTGAACATAATCGAAAAATATAGTTCCCCTGAGAATGAATAATTTAACCCAGAAAAAAATAAGTAGAAGTAATCAAACGTATGAATATTAAACGTCAGGGTAACAAAATGGCATATGTAGATGTGTATATGTAAGGATAAAAGTGAAATGATGTAAAATTTTAAATTAATTTTCTATAAACAGAGTTGGTTTGTGTAAATAGATTGAAAAGAAATTTAATTTATTAGTAATGGAAGAAACAAAGAAAAAATTAAATCAATGAAAAAAAGAAAAATTCAGCAACCTTTTTAAAACATACCTCTTTATGCGTTATGAGGAAATTGATAATTATTTATTAAAAGTTGCTCCACTAATTTGGATGATAAATCGCAAGGCCAAATAGTCATCAATTAGAAATGAATAAATATTGAAAAAAACTTGTAAAGAGTACGCGTGTGTATAGTCATGAAAATAAGATTTAAACAAAAATGTAAGAAATGTTGTGTTTCCTGATCTCATTTGCTATCCTTTCAATGTTAACAACTTCCTAATCGTATATAAATATTTTCAGGAGGTAGTACGTTTAGTTTGCATACGACCATCTTTTCAATTTGAAAATTGAATTCTTTGGGATAATCCTGTTCACTTTGTTCTATGGATTATTGTTTAATACTCCCTACCTACTAGAAAACACGTTCATTCAGTGGGGTCTAAAGGCATATAAATTCGATTTATTTTGTTTTTTTTCTTTCTTCAAAACAAATGGTTTTTGTGCTAATTTCTGCCCCTCATGTGCTTAAATCAATGACTCATTGTGTATTCTGTTTATGCGAAAAGCTTCACCAAACACCAAAAAGGTATGCAGTTAACTACCTTTCCTGCCTCCAAGTAAAATCCCTTGTATATACTATAAATTAAGACGTCACGAATAAATAAAATATATAGTATATATATTTAAATATGCCTCCCTGCATCTCTTTCCTCTCCGTCGTTTCTGCTTGGAAATAGAGAAGTAAAAATGCTGAATTTAGGGTGTATGAACTTATTTATTTTCTTCGTTTATATTTTGTAAAATCTCTTCCAAATTGTTTCCTTGCTGCAACCTTTTGTTCGAAGTGATCCTTTCCTTTTTTTTCTTATTTTCTAACATAATAAGAAATTCTTTAGACCCATAGAAATCAGGCGAATTAGATTAACATAATAGGTCTTATATTTTATCTAGTTCAAAATATCGTTGCTTCACCCTTCTTGTATAACGATGTTTCCATACTTATTGTTGATTATTTTCTAATTTTCGCGACTAAATCGTTTAGAAATTAACTTGGGTAGATTAATCGAGTTAAAGTGCTGCTTTGTTGTTATTTCTTCTTCTATTTCAAACCTCGTTCACTAAAAATTGTTCATATAATATATATACGAGTAATTGTAGATTAGCAAGAAGAAATTACAATTGACCAACATGTGCGATATTACATGTGAATTTTTTTTCCTTCATACTTTTAATTTCATTTGGTGTATAAATTAATTAGAGAACACTGAAGATTTTTAGAGTACGAAATAAAACAGTAAAAAACTTGTTACGAAATTCGTGTGACAAGGGACGAGTTTTAGCAAAACATAAGAACTATAGAAGGTTAGATGGCATAGAGATGAGAAACACACAACGCATGTAAAATTAATGATTAGGAATAAATTAAAATATAACTTTGAGGCCGATTAATGTTAAATGTAAATTAACAATATCTTTTAAACGTGCGAATGAATAAGAACAAATAAAAATCATGAATTGCTAAACATAATCACGACTTTCCTTTTCAGTGGTTCTTCTTTTTCAGCGGGAAGGTGAGTGCAGGGTAGGTATGCCGTCGCGAGGGTAGGGTTTAGAAAAATCCGCTGAGGTCGGTTTCGCGTCGCGCGCGGTACGCGGTACCTTTGTTGTTTTGTCGTTTTATTAGAGTAGTTTTCGTCGGGTTGAGTTAGAGTATCATACTTTTCGGTACCGCGTCGGAAATTCGGGAACGCGAAATAAAAATTAGCTTTTGTTCTTTGACTGGTTATAGGAAGAAATACGGAGTAACGTAAAGTAGGTTTCTTCTCCGTATGGTTTTGTTTTGTAACGCGTTTTGAAAACGGGCGTGTTCAGGTGGCTGAAAATACTGTAAATGAGCGTAACCCATTCGGAGACCCGCGACCGAAATCCTCTCCGAACTAGCTGGCCGACAAGCAGCCACCGCGTGAATGGGTTACGGTGCACGGATTGGTTGACCGGTTGGTACCATCCGTTGGCACTACTCAGACTTAACGTCTAGAACCGATGAGAGGTCGGTTCCGCGTTCGGACGTAAAATGTTTAAAATCATTACAAATTTCGCCTCCTAATTGGAAAAATTTACAAATACAAAGATATTTTCTTTCTTTCATCGTAAGTATAAATAATATTGCATTGGGTAAAATTATCATGCTGATTCAGATCTTAAAAGTAAGTAGGCAAGATCATCCAATATTTCATACATATAAAAAAAATGGAATAGTCCTTACTGAATATCGTTGGACCGGGAATTTAAGTAAATCACTACTCCTCTTAATACATGATACCTTGTTTTTTTTTCTTTTGGTCATCACTCGCACCACCATTTTTCTCATTATTGTAATTTGCTTATGTTTTATTGAATAGTAATTGCATGATATTAAATATAGTTTGACGGTTATAAAAGTTTTATTTAAAAATTGCGGTACTAATAATATAAACCGGGTGTCCTTGATTACTAAATTGAAACTGTTCTCATTGTTACTTTACCCCGTTTGTACGTTCCACGGAATATATCACTTCTACACACACTTAGGATATCATCGTAAACATTTTTCTTTCGATCAAGATGTTTCACTTCCACCGTCTATGTTGATCATATTTTCATACATGACATGTATATACCTGGGATTATGGAAACGCTCGAATTTCGTTGAAAACGCAACAATAAATTCATGTTTTTTCCCGATATCAACTAAAGAACTCTTCCGCGGGACTTCCGACATGTTATCGTTCTTTACATTAGTGGCAAGTTTACTTCATAAGTCCTTCAGATTGGATCGGATTTAACTTATATGCAACGTACTCACTGTAATATGGCTTTGTAGATACGGGGTTTACAAGCAAGCACGACGTTTCCAGCTTTTTGAGGTGCGTGAGTGGTTCCAAATCGCCCAACTCTTGAATATTGTTCCCAGTAAGAACTACTCACTCCAAATTGGGGATACATTCCGGCAGGCAATCGCCCATTCGTATTGTCCGGTTGTTGTTTAATGCGGCACTTTAATCTAGGCAACTACGGACATCCATCGCATTTGCGCATCTCTGCATGGGTTGATTGCTGATGTCCGCGGTTAACCTAAAAATCACAGAACGTTATTTCACTCGCAGCGGAAAAACAAACTTTGCATTCACCGACTTACCAATTCCAATTTCTGATATCTTTACTACTTTTGGAATAGTCGATGGATATCAGTGATGACCTATTTGTGGGAGAGTTCTTCTTCCTGTGTGACGGCCACTACTTCCACACTTTCCTCCCATGTGGCTGTCAAATCTTCTTGACATCCCACGACAAAATTGACGTGGGATGTGCGCTCGTCGCAACCAACTTGAAATGACAAGCCACCTGGCAGCAAAGTGTGTTAGTAGTGGTAGCCAGTGGCGTCGCATGATTCATTACATAAGCAAAACGAAAATTTAATAGCGAGCAAACAAACGCGTGCCCATTGTTATCGAAATATGATGCCATTTATCACTCCAACCACTTAAACAATAATAATAGCAATAACGCGTACCTAAAATCCATGCATATTAAAGTCTTATCTTTTGAATTGAATGAGCATTCGAATTGCCTGAGATGCAATTAAAGATGAATAGATAGACATGTGGGCAATAATTTTTAAATGCAATAACATGGAAGAGCAAACTTAATAAATTAACTGCACTACACAAATACAAAGAATAACTTACATGACAACGGCAATTTTCCAACGCAAATAAACATGAAACTAATTTAATTTCAAGTTACATTGAAACAATTTAAGAATGGGAACTTTGAACCAACAGAATTTTAGTTATTAGAACAATACAACAATGCAAACGGTTTTACTCTAAAACCAATTATCTCTTTCAAGTTCCACTGCAATTCACTCTCAAATCACCAAATACATAATGTTAAGGAAACGGGAAAAGTGGCAGTCAAGTCGGTAAAACCTCGGCAAAACTATCAGCAGACACGCTATTTCGATGTCTAAATTGCACGATCACTGGAATGAAAACCAGTTGATTACACAACAGCCTCTGAGCCGTCGACGTAAGCTGTCGGCGGACACGCTATTTTTAGTTATAAGTCCTCAAAAAAAAACAAATAATAGCCTCTGAGCTGCGCGACTTCAACTTCCGGCAGACACGCTACATTTAGTATTGTCATATGCAAAAGAGAAATCAATTTACCATCCAGTTGTAGCCTCTGAGCTGTTGATCGAAAATGGTTTGAAAATATGCTATTAACCAAGTATCCTTTAAACAAGCCACTACGTTTCCTTGCACAGTAAATACATTATAACAGCCAACTACTGAAAAAGTCCCAATAATACTCTTGTGGAGAGCGCAAGACAATTCAATAAAAAAAACCCACCCATTTCTCACCCTTTTACTTTACATATAGCAACGATATCAAATTGCGTCTTAGAAAGCTATAATATATACTTTAAGATGCTTTAAACAATCGTTTTCTCAAGATCGAGATCAAAAATTTATTAACGGCTAATGAAGTGACCTCGCACGGCACTGTACTGTCTACCAGTACGGTCCAGGGCAGCATTATGCCAAACTTAGTAGACACACACTAGGGAAAAATTAAACGGAACACATATAGGGTCTTGAATGAAGACCGAAACTATATGTTCCCAAGCCCATGTAATGATTGTGTCGCTTCGATCATCTTTTACAATAATTTCTCGCAAGATATTTTCAATGCAGTATATCTATTCAACAATTCTCTAAAATCAATAAAAGTATACACCAGAGCTCAGAATCGCTCCTTCTAATTTCAGTTTGAGAAAAAGGTCGACTTAATTTATATTAACTCATTAAACATTTCTATGCTTATTAAAAAAACCTCCATAATAATTCCGATTTATAAATAATCCACAACTATTTACACATACTGCTGAATACATTTCTAATAACCCTCCCTTTTTACAACTACAAATGGATAAAAAAGTATGTAATATACAACTTCAGCCAATTAGACGACAATTAAATGCATATACCTTGAAAGCTCTTCCTCCTACACAATCGTATAGCATAGATGAATTAAAAGCCCTGCCCACTACGAAATGCATTGAGCCGACTTAATTAAAAACAAATGCTCTTCAAGGCAATTACCAGCCAACCACGAATTAGTACATACATATCATATACTTCACATACTTCCTAGCAATCAGCGCATGTAAAACCTGCAACACATCGCTTCATTCAATTTTCTCATGCATCATTGCGGAAGCAATACTAATCATATCTTCAAAGCTCATTAGCGGCGAGCAAAAACAATCACATAAACCTTCAATCCATGACTCCCATTCCCATTAACCATGCATATTAAGGGGAAAGTTTATTTATCACACTCATTCGCACCCTATAAAGCCAAGATAGCTTATACTAAAGTCTTGGGAATACAACAACGACTCCCAAGCTACATAAATGGAAAGCTATTCTCTCGGCAAATCTTCTTCCGAAGCGAAGCAATGCCCGAACGTAACGATCGTGGGAAATTCATTCCCCTTTTACATATTAACTCATTCCCAATAAATAACCGCTAAAGCTTTAACAATATTTCCTATTGAAACTTCCCTACTAACCTATTCGCACAATACATAATTTAATAAAATGCTAGCAGAAGCTTACATAAAGAGCTTTTGTTATAGCATTAAAGAAAATAATTTAATAGAATATCAATAAAGAATGAATGGAATAAAAAACGAATTTCTTTGCACATTTAAACTATTTTGAAAGCAGTTCACATTAAATCCCCACTAACGCTAACTGTTTATAATTTACTAAAACCTGCACTAATCGAACAGTAACACACTAATAATAACCACTAACCAAAGAAAATGTGAAATCCTATCTTTGGGAATTACAGTTAATAATTACAATTACAGTATTCAAAAAGAAAATAAAAAAAAAGAGAAATGCAGAATATGTAGCAATTAAATATCGAAATTTATTTTGAGATGAAAAATGTTAAAATAAAAGCAAATCATTAACTTCCAAAAAGAAAAATCGGCATTGAATGTGGATGTTAAAAGAAAACAATTTATAATCCGGTAGTTTACGGCAGAAATGAAATATTAACATCTTAATTTATAATTGTATCAAATCAATCAATCAAACACAGATTATTTACTGTGCAGAATCAAACATAATACGAGCTTGTTGACTTAAAATTTTATCAAACAAAAACAATAGTGATTAATTATACTGAATAATGATTGAAGCAAACAAAATATTAATCCACGATTATATAGAACCAAACTAGATCTTAGTTCATTGTATCCAAAGAAATACTAGAGTATCATTACAGTAACTTATGATTAAATCAATCAAAACATTGTATGAAATCAAACTTCAAGTTATTAATTTATAATTGTAGTAGTTTATGAAAGCAACAAGGATACGTAATAGATAATAATTAACATTTACTCAAGGTACCAAACAAAATAGGAAAATATGATACATAATTGTATAAAATCAAATCTTAACTTAGTAATTTTTGATTGTAGTAATTTGCAAATACAACACTGACATGTAATACATATTAATTAGCATCAACTTATGGTACCAAACGAAATATTATTATATTAATTTATGATTGAATTAAACAAAACATTGTATAGTATCAAACCAAACATTAACTCATTAATTCATAAATGTGGAGATTTACAATTCCAACGTTGACTTGTAACAACATATTAAGTAACGTCAATTGGATATAATTATAACATTGGCGCGTTAGCATCTAGTAAATTACGCATAAACCAGCAGCAAAACAACGGTTAATAATAAGTTGCGAGAAGTACAGTGGACAACACCAATGGCGATAACAGCGCGAGATATAAGTACGAATGATTTGCACAAAAGGGAATGTAGCGAGAATCAACAAACAACAAAAATTGCGAAAAAACCAAGAGTGAGCGTAATTTATTGGGGTACATTAAGTAATCCAGACCACCGGAGTAAAGCGACGATTTATTGTACTCTCCAAGTACATTAAATCCTTTTTTCAACTGCCGGAGGAATGTTGCGAGTGAACACATAAAACATGCTCAGATATATTTCCGCTTTATAACTGCAATAGTAGCGAGCAAACAACACCTGTGTACTCGCACTTCGCCAATGGAAATTAGCCATAGAAACACATGCGCAAGTAAATAAGCGAGCAGTTAAGTAAACGAGAAAGTTCAACCCGCAATGATATTTACATCATGAACGAACGGGGTGCTTCGAAGAGAGGTAAGCGGAAAGGAAAACCGAAAGTTCCGGCATAAACACTCTTTCGCTCAATGTCCCCAGTTTCGCTACTTTACCTCAAGAGGTCATGGGAAAGCCGAAAGCTTAAGCTGAAAGCACTCTTTCGAAGTCGAAAGCTTAAGCGAAAAACACTCTTTCGCTCAATTTCCCCAGTTTCGCATATTCACTTCCGAGCAAGCGAGACGAAGCGGGGAGGAAAAACGTTCGTGGAACTAGAGCTCACGTGTTCGGCTACTCAGCACCTTTAAAGAGAATTTAGGTTGAAAGCTCACGAAAGAACAGTATCTAAAGTTCTTCGGCGAAGCATTCGGGGGAGAGTGTATTCAAATCCAGTAGTTTAATCGTACGTTCAATTACGCGATTCAAGTTCGAGTTCGAAGTGCTGTCCAGTATTCGACAAAATGGTGAGGGGTGAGGCGTTGGCTTGTGCCGCGGTCCTCAATCGGCCTTTTGGCATTTCACGCCGTATGGCCACCCCGATCCATTAGCTCGTCCAATTGTTTCCCCCTTCAGGCTGGCTGATAGGTAGAAGTTTAAAATAATTCATTAAGTGAAAATGTAATTAATAAATTCAATTCTATCTAAATGTTTAAAAAAATGGATAGTGTAATATAATTCATTGTCTAAAGTTAACTTGCGTCTTTTGCTGTTCTAGTTTAAATGGACAGAGTAGCAAGTAAGTGGTGATACAGTGAGTTTTCTCTCCGGGAGCCTTGAAGATGTATATAGGATACACATCAAATGAGCTCCCAGCTCATACCAGTATACATAGGGTATACTGGTTTTGTAACATCGCGAAGCTGCCTGAATGCACTTTTAATGAATTCTTCTTACCACTGGCTTTCGTTTGACACCCCATATATTGAAATTGGAGAATGTTTGAACAACGGACATTTTTCCAGCAACGCACTCCTTGCAATCCGATCGTTTTCCGAGGAAATCCAGAATATCGTTGTAGTGAAGATCTTTAATCTTTTTATGTTCCGAGTACAATAGCAGCGCGATTTTGATATTCACGCACTTCCGACTCCCGTTTCCGATGATTTTACAGCTGTATGGTTTCGGAATCAAAAGTATCCCAACCACGCAACAAACTGCAATTGCAGGTATCGCGAAGCTGCCTGAATGCACTTTTATTGAATTCTACTCATCACTGGCTTTCGTTTGACACCCCATATATTGAAATTGGAGCAAGCATGAACAACGGCCATTTTGCCAGCAACGCACTCCTTGCAATCCGATCGTTCTCTGAGGAAGTCCAGAATATCGCTGTAGTGAAGATCTTTAATCTTTTTATGTTCCTGAGTACAATAACAGCGCGATTTTGATATTCAGGCACTTCCGACTCCTGTTTCCGATGATATTACAGCTGTATGGTCTCGGAATCAAAAAAATCACACCCACGCAACAAACTGCAATTGCAGGTATCGCGAAGCTGCCTGAATGCACTTCTAATGAATTCTACTTACCACTGGCTTTCGTTTGACACCCCATATATTGAAATTGGAGAAAGTTTGAGCAACGGACATTTTTCCAGCAACGCACTCCTTGCGATCCGATCGTTTTCCGAGGAGCTCCAGAATATCGTTGTAGTGAAGATCTTTAATTTTTTATGTTCCGGAGTACAATAACAGCGCGATTTTGATATTCAGGCACTTCCGACTCCCGTTTCCGATGATTTAACAGCTGTATGGTTTAGGAATTAAAGCATCCCATCCAGGCAACAAACTGCAATTGCAGGTATCGCGAAGCTCTGCCTGAATGCACTTTTATTGAATTCTACTCATCACTGGCTTTCGTTTGACACCCCATTGAAATTGGAGAAGGTATGAATAACGGCCATTTTTCCAACAACGCACTCCTTGCAATCCGATCGTTTTCCGAGGAACTCTAGAATATCGTTGTAGTGAAGATCTTTAATTTTTTTATGTTCCTGAGTACAATAACAGCGCGATTTTGATTTCCAAGCACTTCCGACTCCCGTTCACGATGATTTTGCAGCTGTATGGTCTCGGAATCAAAAGTATCCCAACCACGCAACAAACTGCAATTGCAGCTATCGCGAAGCTGCCTGAATGCACTTTTATTGAACTCCACTCATCACTGACTTTCGTTTGACACCCTATATATTGAAATTGAAGCATGTATGAACAACGGCCATTTTGCCAGCAACGCACTCCTTGCAATCCGATCGTTTTCCGAGGAACTCCAGAATATCGCTGTAGTGAAGATCTTTAATTTTTTTATGTTCCTGAGTACAATAACAGCGCGATTTTCATATTCAGGCCCTACGACTCCCGTTTCCGATGATTTCACACCTGTATTGTCTCTGAATCAAAAGTATCCCAACCACGCAACAAACGCGTTTCCGATGATTTTACAGCTGCATGGTTTCGGAATCAAACGTATCTCAACCACGCAAACAACTGCAATTGCAGGTATCGCGAAGCTGCCTGAATGCAATTTTATTGAATTCTGCTCATCACTGGCTTTCGTTTGACACCCCATACATTGAAATTGGAGAAAGTACGAACAACGGCCATTTTTCCAGCAACGCACTCCTTGCAATCTGATCGTTTTCTGACGGACTCCAGAATATCGTTATGGTGAAGATCTTTAATTTTTTGAAGTTCCTGAGTACAATAACAGCGCGGTTTGGATATTCAGGCACTTCCGACTCCCGTTTCCGATGATTTTGCAGCTGTATGGTTTCGGAATCAAACGTATCCCAACCACGCAACAAACTGCAATTGCAGGTATCGCGAAGCTGCCTGAATGCAACTTTATTGAATTCTGCTCATCACTGGCTTTCGTTTGACACCCCATATATTGAAATTGGAGAAAGTATGAACAACGGACATTTTTCCAGCAACGCACTCCTTGCAATCAGGTCGTTTTCCGAGGAAATCTAGAATATCGTTGTAGTGAAGATCTTTAATATTTTTATGTTCCTAGTACAATAACAGCGCGATTTTGATATTCACGCACTTCCGACTCCCGTTTCCGATGATTTTACAGCTGTATGGTTTCGGAATCAAACGTATCCCAACCACGCAACAAACTGCAATTGCAGGTATCCCAACCACGCAAAAAAGTGCAATTGCAGGTATCGCGAAGCTCTGCCTGAATGCACTTTTATTGAATTCAACTCATCACTGGCTTTCGTTTGACACCCCATTGAAATTGGAGAAGGTATGAATAACGGCCATTTTTCCAACAACGCACTCCTTGCAATCCGATCGTTTTCCGAGGAACTCTAGAATATCGTTGTAGTGAAGATCTTTAATTTTTTTATGTTCCTGAGTACAATAACAGCGCGATTTTGATTTCCAAGCACTTCCGACTCCCGTTCACGATGATTTTGCAGCTGTATGGTCTCGGAATCAAAAGTATCCCAACCACGCAACAAACTGCAATTGCAGGTATCGCGAAGCTGCCTGAATGCACTTTTATTGAATTCTACTCATCACTGGCTTTTGATTGACACCCCATATATTGAAATTGGAGCAAGTATGAACAACGGCCATTATTCCAGCAACGCACTCTTTGAAATCTGATCGTTTTCCGACGAACTCCAGAGTATCGTTGTAGTGAAGATCTTTAATTTTTTTATGTTCCTGAGTACAATAACAGCGCGATTCTGATATTCAGGCACTTCCGACTCCCGTTTCCGATGATTTTACAGCTGTATGGTTTCGGAATCAAAAGTATCCCAACCACGCAAAAAAGTGCAATTGCAGGTATCGCAAAGCTGCCTGAATGCACTTTTATTGGATTCTACTCATCACTGGCTTTCGTTTGACACCCCATATATGGAAATTGGAGAAAGTATGAACAACGGCCATTTTTTCAGCAAAGCACTCTCTGCAATCCGCTCGTTTTCCAAGGAACTCCAGAATATCGTTGTAGTGAAGATCACTAATTTTTTATGTTCCTGAGTATAATAACAGCGCGATTTTGTTATCAGGCACTTCCGACTCCCGTTCCCGATGATTTTGCAGCTGTATGGTCTCGGAATCAAAAGTATGCCAACCACCCAACAAACTGCAATTGCAGGTATCGCGACGCTGCCTGAATGCACTTTTATTGAATTCTACTCATCACTGGCTTTCGTTTGACACCCCATATATTGAAATTGGAGAAAGTATGAAGAACGGCCATTTTTCCAGCAACGCACTCCTTGGAATCCGATCGTTTACCGAGGAGCTCCAGAATATCGTTGAAGTGAAGAGCTTTAATTTTTTATGTTCCTGAGTACAATAACAGCAATAACAGCGCGATTTTGATATTCAGGCACTTCCGACTCCCTTTCCCGATGATTTTGCAGCTGTATGGTCTCGGAATCAAAAGTATCCCAATCACGCAACAAACTGCAATGGCAGGTATCGCGAAGCTGCCTGAATGCACTCTTATTGAATTCTACTCATCACTGGCTTTCGATTGACACCCCATATATTCAAATTGGAGCATGTATGAACAACGGCCATTTTGCCAGCAATGCACTCCTTGCAATCCGATCATTTTCCGAGGAACTCCAGAATATCACTGTAGTGAAGATCTTTAATTTTTTTTATGTTCCTGAGTACAATAACAGCGCGATTTTGACATTCAGGCCCTACGACTCCCGTTTCCGATGATTTTACACCTGTATTGTCTCGGAATCAAAAGTATCCCAACCACGCAACAAACGCGTTTCCGATGATTTTACAGCTGTATGGTTTCGGAATCAAACGTATCCCAACCACGCAACAAACTGCAATTGCAGCTATCGCGAAGCTGCCTGAATGCACTTTTATTGAATTCTACTCATCACTGGCTTTCGTTTGACAACACATATATGGAAATTGGAGAAAGTATGAACAACGGCCATTTTTCCAGCAACGCATTCCTTGCAATCCGATCGTTTTCCGAGGAACTCCAGAATATCACTGTAGTGAAGATCTTTAATTTTTTTATGTTCCTGAGTACAATAACAGCGCGATTTTGACATTCAGGCCCTACGACTCCCGTTTCCGATGATTTCACACCTGTATTGTCTCGGAATCAAAAGTATCCCAACCACGCAACAAACGCGTTTCCGATGATTTTACAGCTGTATGGTTTCGGAATCAAACGTATCCCAAACATGCAAACAACTGCAATCGCAGGTATCGCGAAGCTGCCTGAATGCACTTTTATTGAATTCTACTCATCACTGGCTTTCGTTTGACAACCCATATATGGAAATTGGAGAAAGTATGAACAACGGCCATTTTTCCAGCCACGCACTCCTTGCAATCCGATCGTTTTCCGAGGAACTGCAGAATATCGATTAAGTGAAGATCTTGAATTTTGTATGTTCCTGAGTACAATAACAGCGCGATTTTGACATTCAGGCCTTTTGACTCCCGTTTCTGATGATTTTACAGCTGTATGGTTTCGGAATCAAAAGTATCCCAACCACGCAACAAACTGCAATTGCAGGTATCGCGAAGCTGCCAAAATGCACTTTTATTGAATTCTACTCATCATTGGCTTTCGTTTGACACCCAAAAATTGAAATTGGAGAAAGTATGAACAACGGGCATTTTTTTCCGTTGTAGTGAAGATCTTTAATTTTTAGGTAAATTTCTCGAGCGAAATTTACCTATTGCGGAGAGCATCATATATAAATATATATATATATATATATATATATATATATATATATATATATATATATATATATATATATATATATATATATATATATATATGTATATATATAAATATATATATATATATATATATATATATATATATATATATATATATAAATATATATATATATATATATATATATATATATATATATATATATATATATATATATATATATATATATAATTCTGTTATATTTGTGTTTGCCAATAAAGTCATGTTTGTGTTCTAATAAAAGTAATATTCTTTTTCTTTCGCGTGGGGATCGCGCATAGCTTATTAACAATCCCCATAGTGGTATATATATATATATATATATATATATATATATATATATATATATATATATATATATATATATATACAGAGGTGGCCAAAAGTGATCGGACAATACAAGAAACAAGCAATAAAATACTTTTACGAGCATAAGCTTTGAAATGAAATAAAAATTTTTCCCTTATATAAAAGTCACTTGTATTCTCAATTAATTGCACAAAAAAATAAAACAGAAATAAAAAGAATTTCACAAGAAAATTAACAACTAATTCAAATTCACATTGCATCAAGTGGACAAAAGTAATCGGACGTTCAAATGTAATACTTTTCTTTCTGATGATTCCATTAGAACATAGGCTTTTAATATCTAGTTGCGTATCCTTTTTGTTTTATAACTTCTGTTAACCTATTGGGCATAGACTGTACCAACTTACGGGTAACGTCCGGAGTAATGTTGTCCCATTCTTCTAATAACACCGTCTTCAGTTGACTTTTATTAGTAATGTGATGGTTCCTTATTTTTTTATCCAGATGATCCCAAAGATGTTCGATGGGATTTAGGTCTGGGGATTGCGGTGGTGTTTTTAATTGACCAAGAGTGTTGAAAAAGAGCCACATACGAACATCATGAGCTGTATGCTTTGGGTCATTATCTTGCTGGAACAAATAATGACCATCAAGACCCAATTTTTGTGCACTTTTTTTCAAATTTTCTTTCAAAATCGACAAGTAACCTAGTTTGTCCATAGGTTCGTCAATGAAAACAAGTTCTCCTACACCGTTGGCAGCCATGCAACCCCAGACCATTACACAGCCACCTCCGTGTTTTACTGTATGTTGAATGTTTTTGGGATGAAGCTCACTATTTTGAGTTCTCCACACCAACAATCTGCCGTCGGAGTGGTAGATATTAAACTTACTCTCATCAGAGAATATTATACGAGTCCAAAAGTCGAGCGGCTTGCTTTTAAATTCTTTTGCAAAGCATAATCTTTTCTTCTTATTAACTTTGCTAATTAGTGGTTTCTTTCGAGGTACTCTCGCTTGATAACCAGCACGGCTGAGAGCTCTACGGATAGTCCGGGCACTAACATTGGTACCATTTACATCTGCTAATTGATCCCTAATACTTATGGACGTTGTAGTCGGATTCTTTTTAAAATTCTTAAGATTTTTCGTGCGTCTGTCTCTGTTAGTTTACATGGTCGACCACTCCTAATTTCGTTTTCCACCTGATTATTTTTTCTGAACCGTTTCACGATATCGAAAACTGTCGAACGACTTCTTCCAATTATTTTTGATATTTCAGAAAAGGATTTATTCTCTTTATACAACTTTATTATAACTTTTCTTGCATGTATACAGGTTTCTTTGCGATTCTTAGCCATGTTTAACTTTCTTCACTTAAAACTGACAAGTAAATGACTGATATCAGAAAAACACATATCAACATATAATTAGCGGAATTCCCTTTTAAACTCGGAAATGAAAAGAAAAGAATTGCTCCAAACTTCAATGACTAATTTCACACTTTTCAAAATGTCCGATTACTTTTGTCCACTTGATGCAATGTGAATTTGAATTAGTTGTTAATTTTCTTGTGAAAATCTTTTTATTTCTGTTTTATTTTTTTGTGCAATTAATTGAGAATACAAGTAACTTTTATATAAGGGAAAAATTTTTATTTCATTTCAAAGCTTATGCTCGTAAAAGTATTTTATTGCTTGTTTCTTGTATTGTCCGATCACTTTTGGCCACCTCTGTATATACACATACTCAAAAAAGTCTGCGTACACTTGCTGGTCGTAGCAAATAGATCAATATAAAAACCTTTGCCATTTGTTTATAACTTAAAATCTT
>OZ017743.1:58321016-58326016 GCA_963969285.1 Odontomyia ornata | reverse complement strand
AAGTTCGTGAACCAGCTATATCGGCGGGGCAAAAACAAAATGGCGGTCATTTTAGACGGAAAATCGTGACTTCTGTTCTGACCAAACCATAGCTCCGATTTGGATGAAATTTGGTACAAAGGTTCACTGATGTATCTCACAATAAAAAATCCAAAGTCGGTACGGCAGAAACAAAATGGCGGCCGCTCAAAGGTCGGAAAACGTGCAAAGTTTTTTTGTTGTAATAGTGGTCAAAGCTTTCAACAGATTTTCATGAAATTTGGCATTTAGATAGAAATTATGAGTATCTAAAGTATTGCGTGAAAAATTTGGAGGTCAGGTCACAAAAACAAAATGGCGGCCAGTTGAAACTCAAAACTTCAAAGGCTTCTAATAGTCGCAATTTTGATCCGGCATATATGAAACTTGGTTTCAAGATAGCCATTACTTAGGTCTACAGACTTTGATATTTTGGTGATCATGCATGTGAAAATTTCAAAATGGCGGCGTTTTAAATATGTGTTTTTTTTAGGTTTTTGTGGCCCTCTAGCGGTCACATTTTCCAGCGGATTTTGATGAAACTTGAGATTATGGATCTCTGTACTATGTTCTTGTATTATGCAGAAAATATTAAAATTAAATGAAAAATAAAAAAGTCGAAAATTTAAAACCCAATATTTTTAAGCTGCCATTTTCACTAAAAATTGAATTATTTTGCCCTGTCTAGAGTGAAACTCCGATTTGAACGAAATTTGGCACATTGATTGATGAGGTCCTAGCCCACAGAGATTTAAAATTGTCCAAAATCAAATGCATGCATTCAAAATGGCGGCCCCCAAAGGTCAGGAACAAGCGCAATTCGCTATTTTAGTAGCAACTGAAATAATGAATTTTTTCATGGAAACGTTTTAAATGACTATCTTGAACGTATTTATAAATCAGAATATTTTTTAAATATTGTAAAATATTTTTAACAATACCCTAAAAAATTATAAAATCACGACTTGTCTGTCTGTCCGTCCGTCCGTTTGTTCGTGTGTCACAAGTTTTCTCGCAAACCACATGAGCTAGAATGAGGAAATTTTCTACGTAGGTCAAAAGTGGTGCCTCTTGAAATTTGCAGTGTAAGAACATATTTTAAAGTGTTAAGTGGGTCTCCCCATACAGGGAGGTGACATAAACATTTTTTTTTATTTCTGTAGCCCTCTAGCGGCCAAGTTTCTCAACAGATTCCGATAAAACTTGAAATTATAAGTTATTAAGGCAAGTTAATTTAATTTAATTATGCAAATCGGATGACAAATAAAAAATTCGAAAATTTACAGCTTAATAATTTTAGCAGCCGTTTTCAATAAAAATTCAAAATGACGGCCTCTGATGGTTCAGAAAAGAATCCAAAATGTATATATTCATGCCAATGCAAGTGCTGATTAAACTTTTATGGAAATCTTTTGAAATTAAATATTTGAGCTATTTAAGCCAAAAAGTTATCACCTTTGTTTGACAACCACTGTCAAATGTATAAACAGCAAATGTGAGAAGGGCGAAACGAGTATAAATATGTTTATAATATAATATGTGATCCATACGTGTGCAACTCAATTTAATTAGCAAAATATTTGCGCCTCTATGAAGGGTCTCCAAATACGAACGGCGGCAGACCCTTTCTGTTAATAAATACCCATGTAGTGCTACAAAAATTGCAATAAGAAGTCCAGTAGTAGATAAGCCAATTTCTTTTTCGAAACCTTACGCTATATACGAAAAATTTACCTTTCCGGCTGGTGCTGCCAACGGGAATTTTTATGTATTCAAAAAGAATTGCATCGCTCTTCGCTGTTTCGAAATTTGTCCCGTTTCTTAGTACAAACTAAAGTGCAAAACCTTTCGAAAGTGTACGCTTATAGAGAAAAAAATAGTTTACCACAGAGAAGTTCTCGGGAAAAGATAGCAAAAAAAGTTCACGCGAGTGGAGCCCGTTCGACCCTTTCGTGAGTGGTGCCAATACGTGCGTGTTGTGTGCTGCAGTGTACTTAAAAATTCCAATTGAAAATTTAAATAAGGAATCGTTACAAGTTGAAACAAGTGTCGTTAAAGGAAAGGATTTCACATAATCCTGAGTGGAAATTTTTGAAATCTGCCTGCAAAAGTTCACACGCAAAATCCCCACCAAGTGAACGTCGTCGCAGTGCGCACAGTAGTTGTCGGCCATTTGTCTCAGTGCCGCGCGAGGTTCGTCGTCGTTTTTGCATTTTTTTCTTTGTGCGAAGCACGTCCGTGTCGTTCCATTACGCGAACGTTAAAAAATATTCCCATAACAAGTGCGCACCGTACTCTACTTTGTATCATGGTGCTTGCTAGTTCGCTGAAACGAAAGTCTCACTTGTTCGATTATGTGGCAAAGCAGTCATTTGTTCCGTCTTGTTTGCATATTATGTAAGTTTGAAGTTCGCGCAAAAAGGCAAAAGTGCAGTACGTGCAAAGTGTCAGTCGCACAGTCAGTGTGCCAATCAAAAACTTTACGCGCTCCAGCCGATTGCAATTTGGACGCTGGAATCAATCGTTCGGATCGTTTTTTGAATGAATCCCGCTACTATACGTTTACAGTTCTGACAGGGATGGTAGCGACTTTTAATAGCGGTATAGTCACAGCCTTTATAATGAGAGTATACTTCAGACAAAATCACAGTCGACTCCTTCACACGCACTCCAAAGTGAACTATCTAAATTTTATTTGAATCTTCGAGTGATCGTGAAGAACCTCTTGCTCTGATGAAGTTCTATAATAAAACCGGCTGTCTTGGATTTTTCTGTGGTAGCGCTAAGACTGAATATCAGAAAATTGGACTGAACTGCCAGCGGAATACTTAGCTGGAAAAATTCGGTCAAAAACGGTTGGTCCTCGTATCGCCTTACAACTAATTATGTGTACGTTACCAAGCAAGGATAGTTTTATGTTGCAAGTGGATACAACAGACATCTAGCTGTGCCGATTTGTATAATCTATTGGAATTAATATATCGTGTCTGTGAGACCATCCTGACGTGAAGGAGGGAAATCGTCTGATAAATTAAAAATCAACACTTATTTTCAATTTGTATTAGCTGCCAGGACTTACTCACCCCATCACGAGCGCTCGTCCAGGAGGATGGGTAAGTATCCTTTTGGATTGATTTCGATTTTTTTTTTTGATTTTTTTATATCCATATTAAATTTGTTTTATATCCTTTTTTTAATTATTTATATATAGAATCCGTTTTTAAAATTTTTAATATATGTATCGATTTTTTAAAATTTTTGTAACATACACTTGATACAGGACTTGGAATAGTAAATTTCGCTAAAGCAGAAGGTGACATGTTGTTTTTGTTTTTTTGTAGTTTCGACTTGTTCTTTGAACAAGCAATTTTTAAATTTTTGTAACATACACTTGATACAGGACTTGGAATAGTAAATTTCGCTAAAGCAGAAGGTGACATGTTGTTTTTGTTTTTTTGTAGTTTCGACTTGTTCTTTGAACAAGCAATTTTGTAGTTACCTAGAATTTGTCAACTTCAGCCGATCTTTTCTGTTGAAACCCAAGAATTCGTGAACGCGAAATTCTTTTGTAGTGGGTCCTTGTGCTGGAAGAATGAACCCGCCCCACGACACCGCAATGCTAGCCTGCCAGCGCACTCACGAGTCCAGACAAGGGTATTCTCGGCGGGTATCAACATCTTTCTTCGCCGAGGCAGCAGACCATCGCTGCAGTCCTGTACGGACATTTTCATACTCCCTTTCCATTATAATTGTTATCGGTAGAACGTTCGAAGAGCATGTGCGGAACTTAGAAGGGTTTTTCTCCCGATTGCGACTGGCGAATTTGAAACTTAGTCACGACAAGTGTACCCTTTTCGCAGCTGAAGTAAAATACCTGGGACACGTCGTATCAGCAGAAGGGGTCAAAACAGACCCTGAGAAAATTGAAGCCGTGAAAAGCTGGCCAACACGAAACAACAAGCGCCAAATACGAAGTTTTCTGGGTCTGGCAACCTACGATCGAAGATTCTTCAAAGACTTTGCCACAATAGCTAAGTGTCTCCATCAGCTAACCGAGAAAAATCGTCCGTATGTCTGCAATAAACAATGTCAGGTAGCCTTTGAGACCTTGAAGGAGAAGCTGTGTGAATCACCCGTGCTGGCATATCCGAAGCCGGGTAAAATGTTTGTAGTTGACACCGATGCGAGCAACGGCGGTATTGGAGCTGTACTCTCCCAACAGATCGATGGCGAAGAAAGAGTCCTCTCGTATCACAGTCGAGTTGTCTCGAAAAGTGAGAGGAACTACTGCGTGACCAGGAAGGAGCTATTGGCTATAATAGAGGCCACCAAGCAGTTCCACAAGTACCTATATGGCCAGAAATTGATTCTTCGAACGGATCATGCATCACTGAGATGGCTGCTCGACTTCAAAAATCCCGAGGGACAAGTTGCGAGATGGATCGAAAGATTGCAGTCATACGACTACGAAATTGTTCATCGGAAGGGTGGAGTTCATGGAAATGCTGACGCCCCATCTCGCCGTCCATGTCCAGCTAACTGCAAGCATTGCCGGCGGATTGAGGAAAAGGAACCGCCCGTTGATCTGCGATTGATAACGGCCGAATTCGATGAAGGTTGGTCATCGGAGGAGATTCGACCATTGCTCGTATGGAAGGCGACCTGAGTGAAAAGACGTTTCAATGCATGGCGCAACCCTGAAAAACTATTGGGCACAATGGAACTCCCTTCAGGTGGAGGGTGGCGTACTCAAGCGGAAATGGGAAACGGCGGATAGCAGCTCCTATAGGATGCAAACTATACTTCCCAAAAGCCGAATCCACGATGTGGTTAAGGAGATGCACGATGGATCCTCGGGAGGCCACCTTGGTGTTAACAAGACCTTAGCGAAATTACGGGAAAGGTTTTACTGGCAAGACATAGAGGACTGGTGTCGTAGATGCACAAATTGCGCTTCCGTCAAAGGTCCAAAGCGTCGACTG
>OZ017743.1:58306016-58316016 GCA_963969285.1 Odontomyia ornata | reverse complement strand
CGACGCATTCATAAAATTACCTGGGTATGACCGGATGGCAACACACAAAACCAAATTGATCATATTCTGAACCAACAACTTTGGGCCTCGAGCATACTTAACGTCCGTACATACCAAGGAGCCAATTGTAACTCAGATGATTACTTGATCAAATTAACATATCGATGTCGTATGTCAAAGGCATATTCCCCCTGAAACGAGGTTATCAGCCCAAAACCACGCTCTGTCGTGATGACAGCGGCAATATAATCGCTTATGAAACCAAGATTAAGGAAAGATGGGCATCATATTTCAAGAACCTCCTTAATCCTCCGTACAGCTCCAGAACATCGGAGCCTATAGATGTCTGCGGAGAGCTTCCATTGGCACCACCAACTCTGGATGAAGTTTGTTCCATCATCAAAGCCCAAAAGAATAATAAAGCGCCGGGCATTGATGAGATTCCAGTGGAGCTCATCAAATATGGTGGGAGTAATGCTCATCAAGCTACTCACAAAGTCATGCAGTACATTTTGCAACAAGAACATATGCCGAAAGAGTGGAGCCAACCAATTATATTCCCTATCCACAAAAAAAGGTGACAAGTTACAGTGCAAAAATAATAGAGGCATATCACTACTTTGTACGGCGTACAAAATATTTTCTAAAAGCTTAGAAAATAAAATCGGATCATATGCCAACAGTATTATTGGGAAGTATCAAGGTGGATTTAGGGCAGGTAGATCAACAACAGACCAATTGTTCACAGTCAACCGGTGGGTTCTCGTGATTTCGAGTAAGTTCATTTTGTTGATGTTCTTAATTGTTGTGAAAACAATTGCAACAGTAGCTCGCAGAATTATTTGTACATGTAACACTGCCGCCACATCAGTTCTTTTCGCCCCGAAAAGATGTGTCGCCAGTTGTAGTCTATTCTCCCTGGGTGTAATATGGGGCAAGACGGTCCAGGTGCACGATTTTCATTTTGGCTCTTGGCTTACGATGTTCCTGTATTCGGTATACGACGTCGTTGATTCGCTTCGTAACTCGGTATGGTCCCTCCCAATTATGTTGCAACTTTGGAGACCTACCCTTTCGCCGTTGCGGGTTATATAGCCACACCAAGTCATCTTGCTGGAAGCCAGTAGAATTCGCCTTTAGATCATTCCTGGTCTTCATGCGGTCAGTAGCTGATTCGAGGTGATTTCGCACTGTCCGATTTATCTGGTTCAACCGTTGCCTTAGCTCACTTGCGTACTCCGAGATCGTTTGGGGTTTCTCAGGGGGTGTTCCGAACTTTATATCGGCTGGCAGATGAATAGTCTTTCCAAAAAGGACTTTGGCTGGGGCTTGGCCCGTCGATGCATGTTCGGCAGCTCTGTACGCCATCAAAAATAGTGGGATATGTCGGTCCCAGTCCCTTTGGTTCTCGTCAACCATCTTGGCCAGATGTTTATTTAGCGTGCCGTTGAACCGTTCGACCATTCCATTGGATTGGGGATGCAGCGGTGTTGTCCTCGTTTTCCGTATTCCTAGTAGTTCACACATTTCGCCAAAAACTAGTGACTCAAAGTTTCGGCCTTGATCTGAATGTAATTCGCAAGGTGCGCCGTACCTACTGACCCAATTTAACACTAGCTGTTCGGCTACGGTAGTTGCTTCCTGGTTGGGAATGGGGTAGACCTCGGGCCACTTGCTGAAATAATCGGCTACAACCATCGTATATCGATTTCCCCAATCGGATTCAGGAAAGGGTCCTGCGATGTCAACAGCAATCCTTTCGAATGGCACGCCTACGTTACAGGTTTGCATTTGTCCTCTCAGTCGTCGCTTTGGGCCTTTGACGGAAGCGCAAATTGTGCATCTGCGACACCAGTCCTCTACGTCTTCTCGAGCGTGGAGCCAGTAGAACCGTTCCCGCAATTTCGCTAAGGTCTTGTTAACACCAAGGTGGCCTCCCGAGGATCCTTCATGCATTTCCTTAACCACATCGTGGATTCGGCTTTTGTGAAGTATAGTTTGCATCCTATAGGAGCTGCCATCCGCTGTTTCCCATTTCCGCTTGAGTACGCTACTCTCCACCTGAAGGGAGTTCCATTGTGCCCAATAGCTTTTCAGGGTTTCGCCATGCATTGATACGTCTTTCCACTCAGGTCGCCCAGTCGTCTCCTTCCATACGAGCAATGGTCCGATGTCTTCATCGGCTAACTGGGCGTTTCGAATCTCCTCCGATGACCAACCTTGATCGAACTCGGCCGTTATCAATCGCAGATCAACGAGCGGTTCCTTTTCCTCAATCCGTCGGCAATGCTTGCAGTTAGCTGGACATGGACGGTGGGATAGGGCGTCAGCATTTCCATGAACTCTGCCCTTCCGATGGACAATTTCGTAGTCGTATGACTGCAATCTTTCGATCCATCTCGCAACTTGTCCCTCGGGGTTTTTGAAGTTGAGCAGCCATCTCAGTGATGCATGGTCCGTTCGAAGAACAAATTTCTGGCCATATAGGTACTTGTGGAACTGCTTGGTGGCCTCTATTATAGCCAATAGCTCCTTCCTGGTCACGCAGTAGTTCCTCTCACTTTTTGAGAGAACTCGACTGTAATACGAGAGGACTCTTTCTTCGCCATCGATCTGCTGGGAGAGTACAGCTCCAATACCGCCGTTGCTCGCATCGGTGTCAACTACAAACATTCTTCCGGGTTTCGGATATGCCAGCACGGGTGATTCACACAGCTTCTCCTTCAAGGTCTCAAAGTCTACCTGGCATTGTTCATTCCAGACATACGGACGATTTTTCTCGATTAACTGATGGACACACTTAGCTATTGTGGCAAAGTCTTTGACGAATCTTCGATAGTAGGTTGCCAGACCCAGAAAACTTCGTAGTTGGCGCTTGTTGTTTGGTGTTGGCCAGCTTTTCACGGCTTCAATTTTCTCAGGGTCTGTTTTGACCCCTCCTGCTGATACGACGTGTCCCAGGTATTTTACTTCAGCTGCGAAAAGGGTACACTTGTCGGGACAAAGTTTCAAATTTACCAGTCGCAATCGGGAGAAAACCTCTTCTAGGTTCCGCACATGCTCTTCGAACGTTCTCCCGAAAACAATGATGTCATCTAGGTACACCAAGCAGGTTTTCCAGGTGAGGCCACGTAGCACGTACTCCATCAGGCGTTCGAAAGTGGCTGGAGCATTGCAAAGCCCAAACGGCATCACAACAAATTGCCACAATCTGGTCCCAACTAAAAATGCGGTCTTCTCTCGGTCCTTCTTGTCGATTTCTACCTGCCAGTAGCCACTCTTGAGATCGAGTGTAGAAAACCATTTTGCGTCGGCTAAAGTGTCCATAATGTCATCGATGCGTGGGAGCGGGTAACTATGTTTCTTAGTGACGTCGTTAAGCTGCCTATAGTCGTCACAAAAACGAGTGCTACCATCCTTTTTCTTTACTAGAACTACAGGCGCGGCCCATGGACTGACAGAAGGTTCAATAACGCCTTGTTTTTCCATGTCCGAGATCAGCGCGCTGACTTCTCCTTGTTGGGCTATAGGAAGACGTCTCGGTGCTTGTCGAATCGGCTTGGCTCCCTGTGTATCTATGACGTGAGTTACCATACTCGTTCGGCCTTTGTCAGCCGGGCTTATTGAGACGATGTCACTGTACTTGGTGACCAGATCAGAGGCTTGCTTGAATAGCTGCGCTGGTAATTTAACCAGCTTCAATATTGCAGACATGGATTCCCGGGCCTTGCCTGTGTCTTGCCTCCTGTTCCAATGATGGTCGTGAGTAGCTTCCAAAGAGGTGATGATGGAAACAGGCTGGCAGCTGCCGATGACTGCTCCCGCTTTGATGCTCGTAGTTGAGTCTGCGGTGTTAAGGACTCTAACCGGCACATATCCGTTCCTTAAAGATCTTACAACGCTTCGTCCTACAATCAAACTGCGCAATGCAGACGTCTTCGTGGGCTCTATCAGATAAGATCGCTGGTCTCCAGAATCACCATCAAGCTTGGCCCATACAATGCTTTCAGAAGAATTTGGTACATCAGTGTCGGCACGTACTACTACATTCATCTTGGGAATTTGGACGCTGGGATCCTCCATCAATACTTCGACATTCTGCCATTTCAATACCCGTTTGCCCAAATCCAATGTGATTGCATGTGGTCGCAGAAAATCCATTCCGAGAATGCAGTCATCCATAATGTTTGCGACCAGAAAATTATGTCGGAACGCAAGGTCTCCCAACTGTATCTGGAGGTTAATCTCTCCATGGACAGGTGCAGTTTCTCCCCTAGCTGTCCGTAGTGAGAAAATTCTGCCCTTGTGAAGTAGTTGTTGCCTCACTAGGTCTGGTCGGATAATCGATCGGGTCGCACCAGTGTCGATTGTTATGGTGCAATGTTCTCCGTCAACTTTACCCGGAAGGCATAAGTCTGCTTCTCTACGATGTAGTCTTGACACGGTGATGGTGGTGCTGGGGACGTCGATCCTCCTAGCCAACCTCTGCCCCACGAAGTTGGCTCTGACATGTTTCCCGACCCCTCAGTTTGAAGGGCTTCCATTCTGGGCTCCTAAATCGGTCTAGATCTCCTCCTAGCTGCACACCCGGGACAATAGCTCGGTTTCCTTCGCTTCTTGCAGTCTCTTTGCAGGTGCCCCTTCTCTCCGCTATTCCAGCATCTAGACTGTAAGCCAATGCGTCCTTAACCGTTTGCTTTTGAGCTAAACGCACGGCTCGTTGCAATTCGGGGTCCTTCAGTGCCCTGATGAACGCTTCTGTTGCTGCATCATCCCGATGTTCTGGGTCGTAGGCTGGGTAAGCCAAAAGTGCTAGCCGCTCAATGTCTTGGGTTAACTGCTGTAGGGTTTCACCAGACCTCTGCACCCGACGCCTTAACTGTGACCGATAAATCTGCTTCAGATGATCGTCTCCATAACGCATGTCGAGCACATTCATTATAGCAGCCGGGTTTGAGTGCAATTCAACGGGGATCGTCTGCAACTGCTCGGCAGCTGGGCCTCTTAGAGCAAGAACCACTGCAGTTGCTCGTTCCTGCTCATTCCAGTGATTTATGCGAGCGGCTGCTTCCAACTGGGTTTTGTGCTGCTTCAAACTGGACTGTTTGCCCATCGAATATTGGTGCTTGCACATTTCTGGATGTGCTTTGCACTGCGGTTATAAGCGGGGCTGGTGAGGTGGTTACTATTGCCTTCGCTGCTTCCAATTCCTTTTTCATGTTTTCCATCTCATGGTTGATTCTCTCCTCGACCTGGCTTATTTCATGGTTAATTTTCTGCTCGACCTGGTAAATGCATTTTTGATTTTTTTTTAAGTGTATTATGCAATGGGTCTAGTATTATTGCGCTTTTTGGTATATATTCATGATAAAAGTTTAATTTTATAAGAAATTGTCTTATATTCTTCTGGGTTTTTGGAGCTGGAAATTTTTTTATAGAAATAAGATTACCTTTTACTGGTTTGATAGAATTATTTTGAATTATATGACCCAGATATTTGACTGAATCTTATGCAGAGTTGTATTTTTTGAACTTCAACCGAAAACCTTCTTCTTTGATAGCTTTTAGTAATTTTGTCAGATGATATGTGCTGATTTCATCAATAAAATTAACAGTGTAATCAGTAAAATTATACTTTCTCAATATATTGCTTAATATTCTCTGAAAAATAGCTGGTGAAGTCTTCAGCCCAAATGGCAAACAGGCCCACCTGTGTTACAAGTCCAGTCTTTTTCCTATCTTCAATTCGTAGAGGAATGGACCAAAAGGCAGAATTTATATCAAGTGTTGCGAAAAAATTGCAATTTCAAGTTTTTATTTTATTTTATTTTTTTTCTTTAAAAGCCGTCGGGGCTTGCTTAGCTGTGTGAGCAGAGGCGTTTCGACTACTTTGAGTCATCTTCAGTGTATAAAGGATAAAGGATAAGGATATATACCCTTTACACTGAAGATGACTGAAAGTAGTCGAAACGCCTCTGCTCACACAACTAAGCAAGGCCCGACGGCTTTTAAAGAAAAAAGAGAATTGGCCTGCGGATATCAAATAAACAAAATTCAAGTTTTTATCATTTTTCAATTAAAGGGAAAGGTTGAGCTTGGGGCACGACTATTTTATTCAGGCCTCTAAAGTCTACAGATAACCTGGATTTTCTGTTTTCCTCTTTTTTGAATGCCAATGTAACGGGTGCAGCAAATGGACTGTAGGATTCTTCTATAAGCTGATTATCCAGTAATTTTGCTACGCGTTCCTCTATTTCTTTTTTATCTTCCAGACTGCACCTATAAGGTCTCTTGCTACAATACTTATCCAGTAGTTAATCTATCCTCGCTTCATATCCTTGAACAGTGCCAATATCATATTAATCTCTAGCAAAAACTTCTTTATATTTGGTAATTAGTGTATTTATTTCTGCTTTTTGTTCGTTTTTTAAATGATCCATTTCTATTTCATAATCTTCTTCGTTTACATGTTCAGTAAAATTTATTTTGTATTCTACTTCAGTATTATTTTTATTTTTTGATCTAGTGTTATTTAAACCTGTGGATTTTTAAAAAAATTATTTTCATGGTTTAACTTTTTTTCTATGTTATTTTAAAACCTCATCTAATCCAATTAAAAAATCATATTTGAAATTTACTTCATCAATAATGTACACATCAACTTTCCTTTCCAATATTTTTATTTTCACGGTCGTCAAACCACTTGTTTTTTCATAACATTAATTGTTACTAAATCATATATTCCATATATTTGCAAATTGTCATTTAGTAGTAATTTGACCTTTATTAATGATATGATTATTCGATTTTCTTATCAGTTTCATTTAATTCTGCCTCAGTCACTGAATTGTTTACATGTTTAATAGTTTGCTCTTTATTCTATCATCTTCTTAAGTTCCAAACCAGCATACATATTCAGAGTGGTATCGAGTACCTTTATTTAATTTTTCACAATGTTATATACATTTTTACCTTGATTTTTACCAGTAGTTCTTGGGCTTCCGTATGTCCACCTTGCCACAAAATTTTTTTGATTCACCATGTGTTCATATTTGCTTACTTCATTAAACAAATCTACTGTGTCTTTTAGTCTTTCTCTATCTTATTAAGTATAAATTCTGGTAAACCAGTGGCAATAAGATCTATCAACGTAGCTGTATCAATTGATCTTCTCTTGTAAAAACCTTTCTTTCCTCATTGCATTATTTAATAACGTTCCTTCCTTATACTTGAATAGAAGTGCATATGTGACTGGGTTCCATCCCTTATTTGCAAATGATTCACAAAATTTCGTTTTCCATTTTAACCAGTCTGAATTCAAGCTTAGTTTTATCATCATCGAACTGTACCAGTTTACACAACTCTGATCCATAAACAGACGGCGTATCTCGATTTTCTTTTCATCTGCTGTCACATCGAAGCGTACACATTCCTTTCAAAAACATCAATCCACTGACTTGCGTTGGACTTGTTGCTTGTAAGTTTTTCAATCACAAACTTCTCTGCTATATCTTTGCAGTTTTGCTGCTTCTTGCCCTGCGTATTTTCCACTTTCTCAAGCAATTTCTCCAAGGTGCCACTTTCTTTTTGATGTGGTTATTTCTTGATTGATTTCTCCAAATAATTGATCACGAAATTGCAAATTTTTGTCATCATCCATGTAAATTTTTTGTAACTTTTCGGTCATGGTTATCCGCACTCTTCTTGACTGGTATCTTTTCTTGATACTATTTCTTGCTTTACTGAAAGCCGCTGTTTTCATTAATTCTCTATGAAGGCTGGCTTCTTGGGAATCCTCTGGCATTGCATACACTTTAGTATCGTTCGTGGTAATTGAGGTTAGACTTTTCTTTTTTTAGACTTTTTCTTAATGCCAGCTAATAGCGTAAATTCGAATTGATGCTTCTTCATTGTCAATTTAAATACAAAAATGTCGTTTTATAAGATGAATTATCTTCGAAGTTTTACTACATCATTGCGTTGCTCTGTAAACAAGATTTTTATTTTATAACCTACTTATGACTATTACAATATTAATAAATTGCACTAACCTAACTTTATAAAACTATTTAATTATTCACTTTCTATTCACTATTTAACCTTTTGAATATTCTTACTCGACACCATCTTCCTTTTGAGCTTTTTACCCTGCATACAATGACATTTACACAAGTCCATCTGCTCGAGCGAAGCGCGCCAAAATATTCAAATATGAAGTTAAGAAAATACAATTTTCTTTACATATATAGATATATATATATATATATATATATATATATATATATATATATATATATATATATATATATATATATACCTATATATATATATATATATATACATATATATATATATATATATATATATATATATATATATATATATATATCTATATATATATATATATATATATATATATATATATATATAAATATACATATATATATATATATATATATGTATATATATATATATATATATATATATATATATATATATATATATATATATATATGTTTATATATATCTTCTTCTTCTTTGTAGCACTACAGCCTCTCTCGGGCCTTCGCTTTGAAAAAGCGTATCTCATTTTCATGACCGTATTGATTTTTTCGGAAGTTGGTTTGGTCAGTACCATGCTCCCGTGTGCTTCCTCAGCTATGATATGATCTGATTAAATCAGTACATATCACCACTGACTGAACACTCGTAGTCTGTCCGAAAAATCCCCTGAAGTAAATCACGTTGCTCCCAACGTTCATGCTCTAACCACTAAGCCACACAGACTACGTATATATATATATATATATACAGAGGTGGCCAAAAGTGATCGGACAATACAAGAAACAAGCAATAAAATACTTTTACGAGCATAAGCTTTGAAATGAAATAAAAATTTTTCCCTTATATAAAAGTTACTTGTATTCTCAATTAATTGCACAAAAAAATAAAACAGAAATAAAAAGATTTTCACAAGAAAATTAACAACTAATTCAAATTCACGTTGCATCAAGTGGACAAAAGTAATCGGACATTTTGAAAAGTGTGAAATTAGTCATTGAAGTTTGGAGCAATTCTTTTGTTTTCATTTCCGAGTTTAAAAGGGAATTCCCCTAATTATATGTTGATATGTGTTTTTCTGATATCAGTCATTTACCTGTCAGTTTTAAGTGAAGAAAGTTAAACATGGCTAAGAATCGCAAAGAAACCTGTATACATGAAAGAAAAGTTATAATAAAGTTGTATAAAGAGAATAAATCCTTTTCTGAAATATCAAAAATAATTGGAAGAAGTCGTTCGACAGTTTTCGATATCGTGAAACGGTTCAGAAAAAATAATCAGGTGGAAAACGAAATTAGGAGTGGTCGACCATGTAAACTAACAGAGACAGACGCACGAAAAATCTTAAGAATTGTTAAAAAGAATCCGACTACAACGTCCAGAAGTATTAGGGATCAATTAGCAGATGTAAATGGTACCAATGTTAGTGCCCGGACTATTCGTAGAGCTCTCAGCCGTGCTGGTTATCAAGCGAGAGTACCTCGAAAGAAACCACTAATTAGCAAAGTTAATAAGAAGAAAAGATTATGCTTTGCAAAAGAATTTAAAAGCAAGCCGCTCGACTTTTGGACTCGTATAATATTCTCTGATGAGAGTAAGTTTAATATCTACCACTCCGACGGCAGGTTGTTGGTGTGGAGAACTCAAAATAGTGAGCTTCATCCCAAAAACATTCAACATACAGTAAAACACGGAGGTGGCTGTGTAATGGTCTGGGGTTGCATGGCTGCCAACGGTGTAGGAGAACTTGTTTTCATTGACGAACCTATGGACAAACTAGGTTACTTGTCGATTTTGAAAGAAAATTTGAAAAAAAGTGCACAAAAATTGGGTCTTGATGGTCATTATTTGTTCCAGCAAGATAATGACCCAAAGCATACAGCTCATGATGTCCGTATGTGGCTCCTTTTCATCACTCCTGGTCAATTAAAAACACCAC
>OZ017743.1:58266833-58299333 GCA_963969285.1 Odontomyia ornata | reverse complement strand
TAGTGTGTTCCCACGATGGAATGTAATTATTGTTTCGCACAAATATTGTTAGTGAATAAAGAATTTTGGTTCAGTTGTTAACGAACATCCGCGGTATGGACCTTAATTTAATTTATTTTTTTTTTGTGGTAGGGAGGTGAATGAACATTTACGCACAGAGTGTGGGACTCCCATGTTCGCGAAAAGGCGTCTGGACTATCCACTAAACACCTCCCCTGTCAACATGAGAACCCAGCCTGGAACCGTTTGACACATTACTTCGGGCCAGGTCTCGTTTTGTTACGTCGTGCGGCGCCTTCAAGCTGGGTGATCGCTGTTCTAGCGGGAGGGGAGATGAGAAGAGGAAGTGCCAGACAAGCGATCCCCCAGCCCCAACACCCCCGGCTGCTGTGAGTTCCTTTCATCTTTTACTACTTCCCGAACATAATGTGCCACCTTGTTCCATTTGTAAACCGATCCGAGCATCACTGCGACTATATTATCCGCGGTGAGCTCTCCCGTCTCCCTGTAGAGGGCCCTTCGCAGCCTGTCCGATTTTATACAAGCAAAAAATGTCTGGCAGGCATTGTCCACCTCTCCTGGGCAATACCGACGATTGGGGGACCGTGACTTACCAATTTTGTGCAGGTAAGACTGAAAACACCCGTGCCCGCTCAAAAGCTGGGTCAGATAGAAGTCAGTCTCACCATGTCTTCGATTTAGCCATGGTCTCACATCCGGGATGAGGCACACAGTCCACCTTCCCTTTGTGCAATTCACCCAAGACTGCTGCGAATCGTTGAGCGAGCGCTGTCTCTCCTCGCGGACAACCATATCCCTCGCATCCTCGTTTCGAAGCAGATAAACAGAGCGGCGCTCTCTAGCAAGAAGCCCAACAGGGATCACTCCTGCAATGATTTTCACCGCCGAATCAGAGACTGTCGGATACAAAGATGCTATCCTCAGCGCTCCTCTTCTCTGCACCTGTGCCAGGCGTTTTTGGTAAACCTCCTTACTGAGAGCGTCGCCCCATACCTCTGCTCGCTACAGTAGCAGTTACCCTACAGCATTCATCAAGAGGCGTCTTCTTGATAGGCTTGGTCCCCCTACGTTGGCTATAAGTCGACTCAGAGCCGATACTCCTGAAGCAGCCTTCTCGGCCGTTGCCCTGATTTGCTCGGAGAAACTCATCTTCGAGTCGATCAGTAGCCCCAGGTACTTCACCGCTGGCTTCGATTCGATCTGTATATCTCCAATACTGATCATCCTTACTCTAGGGATTCTCTTTTTTGTCAAGATGACCACTTCGGTTTTCTCCAGTGCTAAACTGAACCCACGATGAGTCATCCAGTCCCCCATTAGCATACCTAGCCTAAATTGCGCCTGTTCAACGGTTCGTCCAGTGACCAGAGCCGCAACATCATCCGCATAGCCGACCAAGCGCAACTCATCTGGTATCTCGAGTCTCAGTAGCACGTCGTAAGACACGTTCCACAGTTCCGGACCAAAGGTAGATCCCTGGGCAACACCCGATGTAATTTCCATCCTTCGTTGACCCTGTGTCGTGTCGTGGAGCAGGCTTCGGTCCTTTAGGTAGTTCCTCAAAAGCCGCATTAGATACTCTGGAACTTGAAAAGAGTTTTCCAGAATATCCACCCATCTAGCGGAGTTGAAGGCGTTCCTGACGTCGGGTGTCACCAACAGGGCGATCCATCGCTTGGTGCGACTATATGCCTCTGCCTTTTGGACCGCGTTCACCACCTCTGAAATCGCATCAGTGTTGGAACGTCCTGCTCTAGAGTCGTACTGCCGAGGAGATAGGTCCCCAGCAGCACGAATCGCGTGAACCTTCCCTTGATGAGTTTCTCTAGCACTTTGCCAGCCGTGTCTAGCATGCATAACGGGCGATATGCAGACGGCGATTCGGGATTTCCCTTCCCCTTGCTGATCAGCACGAGCCTCGCCACCTTCCATCGTACCGGGAAAACTCCGTCCTGTAGGCAAGCGTTGAATGTGCTGAGCAGCAAGTCAGGACAATGATGATAGACAAGCCGCAACACCTCACCTGGAACACCATCTCGACCTGGAGCCTTCCTCGCTTTCAAGGAAAGGACTACCTCTTCCAGTTCCGGCTGTGTGAAGAGTGGACACTCGACTGCTGTTTCACCATGGACAGCGTCAACACGGACGGGATAGCGTCAACACGGACGGAGAAGAGTCCCCGCACAATCTCGTCCATCTTTTCCGCGTCATGTATACAAGGTTTCCGTAGGGCAAAAAGCTTCCGCATAACTAGCTTGTAGCCAAGGCCCCACTGATCCTTGTTCACTTTGTCCACTAGGTCTTGCCAGCAGCGAGCCTTGCTATTGTTGATCAATTTGCAAAGGCATTTCTTGGCCGACTTATATGCTGCTACGCGGTTGCTTGCCTCGTCACGGCTCCGTGCCCCGTCACGGCTCCGTGCCCCGTCACGGCTCCGTGCCCCGTCACGGCTCCGTGCCCTTTCACGGCTCCGTGCCCGTTGAGTCTCACGCCGAAGCTTGTGACACTCCCTTCGTTTTTCAGCGATTTCAGTTGACCACCAGTACACTGGGGGCTTGCCGTGCCGGAGTTTTCAACGGGGCAGAGAAACGTTGCAAGCAGTCGTGATGATGCTCATAGTTGAGTTCACCACGCCTTGAGCTGCCAGTTCTTCCGTCCCCTCCTAAGCTCCCTGCAGCGGTGCACCTGCTGAACCTCGACGAACCTCTCGACGTCCATCCTGTCGATGTTCCATCCCATTGTAGAAAGGCGAGAGCACGGACGTCGGAGACAAGATCACTGATCTCAAGCAGAATGCACTGATGATCACTGGCTGAGTAGTCCTCCAATACTTTCCAGTTGTGTATCCTCCGTACTAAGGACTCCGAGGCGAATGTCACGTCCGGTATGGTTCCTTCACAGCCAATACGGCGAAAGGTCGGCGTATTGCCGGTGTTTAGTACGACGAGCCTCGTCCTGGCCGCTATTTCCAGGATTTTTTTCCCCGCGGATCTGTTTGACGCATGTCCCATTCGATTGCTTTCGCGCTGAAGTCTCCTCTAACGAGCACGTTCCCGTCTGCGTTCGAGACGGCGCCCTTCAAAGCCTGAAGCTTGGCTTGGAAAGATGACATCGATTCGTTCGGCGTTAGGTATAGACTAAGGAAGGTGGTCCCTGAGCGCCGAACCCACACAAAACCATCCCCACGTTCACAGCTCTCTGCCTGAAAATCACTATTTCGAACCGAGATGGCAGCAGTACCAGTTTCATTAGGATACCATGATGCAGAACTCTTATTACACAGCAGCAAGAAGTCGGCGTTCGGGTCCTCGCAAACTGCTCAAGCAGATTTTGGGCGGTTGAACTGCGGTGTAGGTTTAGCTGCAGGATGTGGGTCATAGAATTTCTAATTTTGCCTTGGCTAGGGCTTCCTGGAACACCCGGCATTTTCCTGATTCCAGGACGTATCCAACATCAGGTCTTGGATCAGTATCCTTGCAAAGAATACAGTGTGCCTCCTTCGTACACTCTTATCTTTTATGTCCCATTTCACCACATTTGTAGCATAGGGAACTCCTATCGGGTCCTTTGCATACTTGTGTGATGTGACCATAACCAAGGCATTTGAAACATTGAAGAGGCATTGCTCTTCGCCGTATCCTACAGACAACCCACCCTATTTGTACAGACAACCCACCCTATTTGTACTTGTTTAGGAATTGTTCGGCGTCCTGTTCAGTCAAGTCAACTATGGCCATGCGTTGTCCCGTATTGTTTTCGGATGTCAGACTCGCTTTGATCCTTCCCTTGCCAGGGACCTCCCTTTTGATGGCCTCTTCTACCTTTGCCAGATCCGTCACGCAGTCAATGTCTCGTATTTTGATCGTTGCCATCAGCTCGAGCGGGGCTATAGTTGCGCTTTTGCCGAGGACTTTCTTTACTGCGTCACAGAATGCTTCCTTATTGTCGGCCTCAGCTCCGAATTCGACCAGTATGTGGCCCGACCGCGTTGGTCGTACTACTTTAATGGTAGTACTGGTGTCTTCGGGCCTTACGTTTCCCCTGATGTCCCGCAGTACTTTCGCGTAGGATCGGCCATCTTGGGGCTTTACAAGCAGTGCCTGCTGCCGGGGTCTTCGTCGGGGCTTCTGCCTCTCCTGTTTTGGATCAGGCCCTTTTTCTGGTTGGGCGTAAGTGCGAACTTTACTTTCTGGCAATTATTCAAGGAGTTTCTTTGCGGCTTTCTTCTCTGCTCTTGTAAGCACTGTCTGGAACCCGTGATCTGGTGCTCCACGCCCATCAAGTGCCTCTTCCTTCCTTCCTTTATCCCGATCTCCTTGGATTGGGCTAGTCGCCCCCAGCGCTCGTTTAGCCTTCTGCTCGTCTTCGGCCTTTAACCAGCTCCTCCGATAATGCCCTATGCGGTCTAGGAGCTCTTCTAGTTCAAGGAGCCCAATCTTCACTGCTTTGCTGATTTTTGGGGAGTCGCATGCAGATTGTATGCTTCTTAGAACATCTCCCGCTTTTCGGAATAGCCTTTCTTCTTCGTGTCGCTGGGTGGCAATTGTACTTTGCGACCATCCTTTGGAGAGGTTATCGCTTTCCGTTTCCGAATGCAGTACTTCCGCCTCATTTTCGACGTTGGCGATGTAATCACACAACATCGCTTTATTTGCCGGGCCACTCGTTTCTTTTCCTGCTGTAATCTCCTCGCTGGCTTCAGGATGATTCTTTATTATGTCGGGATTTACGACGCTTGCATCGGTCGCTTCGGTAACGATTGCAGCAGTGACCATCGAATTCTCTATGTTCTTTATATTTTCTCGCTCGAACACCTGAAGCGTCCTGGAGAGTTTCCCGCTTTTCCTTCATGGGACGCTCTGGCGTTTGCTTAATTTTTTTTGCTCGCCCGAACGCCGCAGGAACCTCAGTCTGGACCAGACTGTCCGTCCGTCTTCACTGTTATTGTATTTATCGTCGTGGTCGTCATCGTTAGTGCCGCTCTCGATGTGCTGTTAACATCGTGGCTGCAACCGCTGGTTGCGTCGTCGTTAATATTTTTAAATTCTATTTTGGGGTTTTTTTAATCTTTTTTAAGTGTTTTTGGTTGCTCCAGTTTTATTGGGTCCCCTCTCGGAGCCACTATCTCTGTTCGTATGTGTAGTCGCCTTTTTGGTCCTATGGTCATTTTTGCAGAGCAGGGAGGCCATGTGAGGGGTTCATCCCAGGAGGGAACCTCACGGCGCCCCTATATCATCGGGTCCGTGGAGGCGGCGCTCCCCAAAGAATGCTAGCCTCCAAGAGTGCTCTTGTCGACCGGCATTCCCCCCGCGGGAATTTCCTCGGGCACGTGGGGGCGGAACTCTGTAGTAATAGAGCAGTTTTTTTTAAATTTATTATTTTTTTATTTAAGTTATTTAATGATTATGTATAAAATTTAAAATTTTATTTTTAATATTTTATATATTAAATATAAATAAAAATGTCCGACTCGAATTCGGCGCAGGCAAAGGATTAAAGAAAATTCATGCATAATATAGCCCAGATCTACTAATTCACTACACAACCAGCAAATCATTTCCATCTAGAAAATCCTGTTATGACTAGAAAGTATGTAAAACACACATTCTCTCACTCAGCTCATCGGAAGCCTAGACATACAAAAAAAAAAGAAAAAATACATTTACGCTCATAGAACTGTTAGTAACAATTCTTATGAGTGAACAATCTACTTAACGCCACTTCTTATTCCATGCGCCCCATGAGCGGATGCACACAGAGACAGTCGGAGAGTCTCTCCGATTGCTAGCATCTGGACATTCGCGAATGCGTGTGTTGTGCGCTGTGAAAACCCGAAGAACAAACCAATCCGTATGGAAGTTTAGTGGAAATGAAATATCAACCGGATGATTTGGTGTTAAGTGTGTGGTGCGAAATGATCCGTCGCTTGAAATTTGTTTGAATGAAGGAATTCGTTCAAGTGAGAATCCGGCAGGCAGTATATTCGAGAGAAATCATCGTGGGGACTTGGCGCGCGTGAAAAACGTGAGAGCAAAACCACAGATTTTTAGTGATAAAAGTGATTATTTTACGTGTGCAGTGGAGTACATGAATATTTTTGATGTATCTCAATCAGCTTGAGCATAGTGTTGCGTGATTGCCTATAAGGTAATGAACAATAGCTTCGTGGATCGAACTGGATCAGAGAGAAGCGTGCGGTTGTGGTGCCGCAGCCAGTCGGTCGGTGGTGTACAATTCCTCCAAGAGCGGAAGTTTCGTTTAGCTGAAATTTTCTAAATATTCATTGTCAAGACATTCGTGTGGACAGCTGTTCTGTCTGGAACCTCCTAACAGAATCATCCTTCATCCGGTGTAGTGTACCCGAACGTCAATATTGCAGTTTCGCTCTGGAGCTCTCCTTGAATTAAGACTCAAGTGCTGGTAGATTCGATGGTAACAATCGCTTTGCGGTGGTAAATGATTGTGGGAAACGACATTCACGCTTCCTGCCGCCATTCGAGTTGAGATTCCGAAAACGTAAATTCGTTCTGCCGTTCCCAAAAGTGAATGTATTTTTATAAGCGTGACTGTGTACAACACCGAATCGAAAATTAACGTCGGACCAAAGTGAAAAGTCAAATGGAAAAGTCATTAAACTGGATTGAAACGGTTTGACACACACGAGCGCACGAAACGTGGGATAGATTTGTTGTGTACGTACACGGGCAGCAGCAGCGAACACGATGAATCGAAACACCTGTCCGTTGTCATCGACGTCAACTACTATCATAAGGAGCGAGCGAGTAAGCAGACAGAGTTTCCAACTTTCCGATCAATTTATGTGGAATGGAATCTGCGGGATACGTGTACATGAATGGGGAAACAGTTGCCGCGACTGGATACACAAGTATACCAGAAACAATGCTAAGTACGAATCCTTATGTAGAGTCAGCAACAAGCAGTGCCCTGTTAAAAACAGCTAGCGCTAAGCTAACTGTAAACAGCAATTTGTTTACTAACAAAGACGAAGGAGGAAAGTGAAAATAAAAAGAAACATTAAATTATTCTGTGAGTAGTGTTTTCACAGTGTCGAAGAACTGTAGTAAATAGCATTATAACCGACACAGCACCTTAAAAAGAAATAAACATTTTTTAATTTCAAAAGTGTGCGGAAGACGAAAGATAGGAAGATGAAATAATTCTAGTGGGGAGTGAGCGGCTGATGTGTAGTATGCAGCTGATAGTGGAGCTGAATTAGAGGGAGAGGAGAAGACTGCAACAAGGTATTTTCTAAACAGCCCGGCCTGCATGTCCGGCCCGATGCGACGTCACTTCCTACAAGAAATGGTGAAAATGTTGCCAGATAAAGTTAGTAATCGAGTCACAGCCCTCAAGCACGTTCAATTGGAATCGAATCGAAATTCTATCAAGAAGTTTATGAACTAGAACGTAAATATCAGGAAATATATCAACCACTGTTTGATGAACGTCAAAAAAATCATATCTGTTGATGTTGAACCGGGAAATGATAAGGCAGCGTGGAAATCGGATGATGAAGATGCGGAAGACATTTAATTTTCCCAATAATTTTGTTTGTAAATAGGTCGATCCTAGAACTTATAGATTATTTACTTCAATTTCTTGGACGGGAAGTACTTGAGAATTGGATCAATCGCGTGAGCTTATTCATCACCAAATTACGTGTTCGTTTACCCATTAATTGGTCAATATTCAGCGTAATAACAAGGCTTTTCCCAAATTAGTTTTACTCCACAGAAGCGAAAATTTCCTAGTGATTGATAAGCCCCCGGATTTATTAATAAATAGTAATGATACTAGTAAAGTCGCGGTGCAAACTATCTTAAGAAAGCAATTTTCTCAACTCAAAGACTCATCGCTCACTCATGAGTTCTACTTTGCCCATCGCTTGGACTTTTCTACGAGCGGAATTCTGTGTATCCCCCTAAATAAGAGAACTTGTATGGAAGTATCCAAGTCCTTTGAAAATCGGACTTCAAAGAAACATTATATTGCCTTATTAAATGGCCATATGAAGCAAGATTTCGTTACAGTTGATATTCATATAGGAGAAAATCACCCGCATCGTCATCGAGCGCTCGACGGACCATGTGGGGTAAGTACCCTTTTTGCCTCGTGTCTTTTTTTTAAATTGCTCTTTTTTCGAAACTTGTCTTTTTTAAATTAAATTTTTTTTCTATTTTTATAAAAATTTTTATTAAGAATATTATTATATTAATATAAAAACAATACTTTGATTCAATTATATTGATATTTTTAATTGAATTTTAAAAATTATTTAAATTATAAATTAGATAAAAAAAGAAAAAAATTTTTTTAGAATGATGAATAAAAAAACAAATATATATTTAATATAAATATAATAAAAATAAAAATAAAATGAATTGATACCCTTACCTTTCGGTCTTTCCATTACGTTGGATTTGACCGGGTACAGGTGGCAGGCTCACACCACCAAACATGAGCCAGCCGCCGGGTATATATTAACCTCTTTGTTTCAGGTGACGTCGCGGGTTGAGTGGCCCGAGCAAGGTGCCTCTTTATGGCATAGGGTTATGTAATCGAATTGCATAATTCTATGGCATAAATTGGTCACCGGGGTACTTCTCCTCTGATGGGAAGGCTCATGCAAGTTAAGTTGTATGAGTTTTCCACTCAGAAGAGGAATACCTGGCCACTACAACAACTATGGATTTTGATCCGGTTGGGTGGGTGCGCGGGGGCTCCATCACCACCCGGTTGCCCCTCTCTCATTTGTGGGCCATGAGCCTCTTCGGGTAAAGACAAAGTTACCCTAATCCCGCCCTTTTTACTTGTTTCTCTTGTTCTATGAACAAGTCATTTACCCCTGTTGTAGTTGCCTACAATTTTCGCGACTTCGGTCGCCTTGCTTTTTTTCGACCCCGGAAATTCGTGAATGCGAAATTGTTTGTAGTGGGTCCTTGTGCTGTGGGAATGAACCCGCCCCACGACACCACAATGCTAGCCTGCCAGCGCATTCACGAGTCCCCAGACAAGGGCATTCTCGGCGGATATCTCCATCTTCTTCTGCCGAGGCAGCAGACCATCGCTGCAGTCCTTCACGGACTTTGAAATAACTATTCACTACAACTCCCCAAAGAATGCTAGCCTCCAAGAGTATTCCTGCTGACCAGCATTCCCCCTGCGACTAATTTAATTTATTTTAGTGTATTGGTCTAAGACCTTTACACATCTCCTTAACTAAGTCTTGGTGATACACCAAGATTAATCCCCATGTAATAAACCTAAATAAATTAAGTGAATAATAAGTGGAGTTAACCCTAATTTTTAGTGTATTGGCTTAAGACCTTTACATATTTCCATAAGTGATCTTGGTGATACACCTGGATTAATCCTGACAGTGATAATTTAAAAACAAAGTGTTAGTGATGATAAATTAATTCATTTTATAATAAAAATTCAAAACAAAATAGTTTTGAATCAAACATTTGTGACTCCGACGTGATTTATCGAAGTATCGAAATAATATAATCGCGATTGACGCAGTTTTCGCGAATTTTTAAATACAATCGATCGTCTTTTTGCGTGGTCAACGGTTAAACGCGTTCAAACTACGTTAAGATTCAATGCGATCAATTTGAATTTCATGTGATATAGCCAGTTCCAGGTTTTCCTTTTCTTGCCAGCTATCAAAGCAGCTCAACATGAGTTTGGAGGAACTAGCGAACCAACAAAGTGAAAGTGAAGCCGAAATCGAACGGCTAATCCGGAATTGCAAGAAGGACTCACCGGATAGAAAAAAAAAGGTGACCAGCATCGAACCGCAGATGAAACTCCCATTAATTTCGATACCAACATTTGATGGCAATTATCTCAAATGGACCCAATTCCATGATTTATTTGAGCAAATGGTCCATCAACAAAAATAAGGCAATGCACAAAAAATGTGGTATCTAAAAACCGGTTTGAGTGGTGAAGCTGAAAGGCTTATCCAGCATCTCACATTGTCTGATGATAATTATCTGATCGCTGCTAAATGAACGATACAACAATGTCAGACTATTAGGAACTGTTTTATTGATAAGTTACTGGCAATACCCTCTACGCATACAGGATACGCACCATCAATAAAGGCTCTTCACGACACCACTAAAGAGTGCTTATTTGGCTTAAAGAACATCAGTGTATCAACCGAAAATTGGGACCCACTATTATTGCATATACTAATCCAAAAACTAGATGCAGGAATGCATATGCTCTATGAGCAAAGTTTAAAAAGCCCAAGAGACCTCCAATCACTAGAGGATTTCCTGAAATTTATCGAAACCCACTTCCAATCGCTGGAATCTCTGTTGAACTCAACCATGAAATATAGGAAGAAAAGCGGTCAAAGCAAAATCCAGAGCCAAAGATTTTAAGTCACATCTATGCAAGGGCCCAATTCCATTCTCTGTAAGGAAAATCATCAGCTGTTCAGTTGTCGAGCGTTCCTGCAAATGAATCCTGAGAAAAGGCTGCGAATAATTCAATAAGCAAAACATTGAGTGTATTGCCTAAAATCTGGCCATCGCTCTAGTGAATGCAAATCTAGACATTGTTCGAAGTGTTCTAAGAAGCATAATACATTGCTTCACTTGGAAACAAAAACCAAGCAAGAACCGCCCGCAAAATCGTATAATCTACAGCCAATTAGCTTTGAAACATATGAAAGGCCCCAAGGAAGTGCATCAGACTCCGGGCAGAGAACTGACAAGATAACGTCTCTCAGCGCCAACACCTCTTCTATGAACCGTTCCTATGTTTTACTCAGCACAGCCATCATCAAATTAACAGATGCATCAGGAAATCAAATTGAATCTAGAGCGATATTAGATTCCGGTTCACAATTAAATTTTATCTCTGACAAGTTGCTGAAAAAACTGGGCCTTCGTGGTACAAAACATTCAATGAGCATCGAAGGCATTGGGCAAAGCAAAAGAGAGACCCGAAAACGTGTGAATGTGCGAATCCATTCAAAAACAACAGCATTTAAGTTTGTATTGAGGCACAAGTGTTGACGAAAATTGTGTCGCCACAACCGTCACAACAAATTGATACATCTTCTTGGTCGATTCTAAAGAATATTAAACTAGCTGATCCGCTGTTTCATCAACCGGGTCCCATTGATCTCTTGATTGGCGCTGAATTATTTTACGCTACATTAGCGATAGGCCAAATCAATTGAAGAGATGGGTTACCTGTACTACAGAATACTGTATTTGGCTGGACAGTTTCTGGAAGAATCCAAAACATCAATCACATACAAAACACCCCATATTGTGACACATGCAGTGAAGATGAATCGCTAGATTAGCATATAGAGAAATTTCGGCAACTTGAAGAAGCCGAAGAACATACGAAAAATTTCACTACTGTGTAAAATCGCTGTGAAACACTCTTCTCACAAACTACTAAAAGAGATGATAATGGACGCTTTCACTCGCTTGAACGAAAATTATCGCGAGATCAAGCAGTTAAGGAGCTTTATGTACAGTTCATGAAGGAATATCTTGACCTTGGTCACATGGAAGAAGTTTGCCTTACGATGATACAAGAACCGTATTTTTTTCTACCAGACCACTGCGGGGTAAAACCGGAGAGCGCCACTACAAAGGTTCGCGTCGTTTTCGATGCCTCCGCGAAAATCTCATCAAACATTTCTTTGAATGACATCTTGGCAACTGGCCCCACCATTCAGGATGACGTCTTCACAATTTTGCTAAGATTCCGCCTTCCTTGGTTTGTATTTACCGCCGATATAGAAAAAATGTATCGGTAAGTCCAGGTTGATGAGTCTGATCGGAAATACCAGCTGATTTGGTGGCGAAATGATGCAAATTTAGCGCTCAAGTGCTACCAACAGAGAACTGTCACTTATGGTACCACACCTGCATCCTATCTTGCGACGAGAACCCTTCATAAACTGGCCGATGAAGTGGCATATCAATATCCACTGGCATCGCAAGCTCTAACACATGATTTTTACGTTGATGACGTTATGTCAGGCTCAGACAACTTGACGGTAGCCATGCAAAAGCAAGCTGAGTTGATTGCAGCCTTAAAAACTGCTGGATTCAAGCTCCACAAATGGTATGCAAACCATCCACAACTACTAAGAAATATTAACTCATCCCAGAAGCGATTGAATTAAATTTTGCACATCACTCGAGGGATAGTATAAAAACAATCGGTATAACCTGGCAGCCAACAAATGACTCCTTTGCTTTAAAAAAACGCTGAGTCCCCACACTAGAATTACCTAGAGAACGGCTTCATCTGACAGGGCCCATATACCATATTTGACCCATTGGGCATTTTAGGACCAGTTGTAATTACGGCCAAACTGTTCCTCCAACAGTTTTGGGAACTTAAGCTCGACTGGGATGCAGCACTACCGCAAAATTTAATACCACATGGTCAAAATTTCGAGAAGGCTTAGAATCCTTAGGAGAAATCAATTTTCCCCGACACGTCTTCGCTCATCACGCACCTAAAGGTATACAACTGCATGTGTTTGCAGACGCCCCAGAACGAGCATATGGAGCAACAGCGTATAAACGGGCTCTAAGTCGGAACAATATCGTCGTCCGTTTATTGGCCTCAAAATCAAAGGTTGCTCCTCTAAAGAAAATCTCTCTTCCACGATTAGAACTTTGCGCTGCTAAATTAGCAGCTCAGCTCTTGGTAGGCAGGCATTCAAAGGGACCTCTAGTTACAAGAGACACAAACGTTTCTGTGGACTGATTCAATGATCGTCCTTGAGTGGATAAACGCCGAATCTTCTTACTACCACACGTTTGTGGCCAACATAATATCGACTATCCAACAGCTATCCATTGCTGATCAATGGAGATACATTAAATCCACAGAAAACCCAGCTGATGTGCTATCAAGGGGTGTTGCTCCCGAAAGACTGGCCGAAAATAATCTTTGGTTCTATGGACCTAGGCTTTTGCATGGAAGCGAGAGCCTATGGCCTAAGCCCTACACCAATTTCTCAGAAGCAACACTAGAGAAAAGAATAGCGTGTAATAAGGCGACTAACTTTATTGAAATCATTGATCATTGGAACTCTTTTCGACGTCTGCATCGAGTTGTTGCATATTTTCTGCGGATTGCAAACAAAACAGCAAGGCATCCCGAAGCTATAACTTAGCGTTAAAGAACTATACAATGCCCAAACGATCATAATCAAGTATATGCAGCAAAACGAATTCAGTGAGGACTTTTTTTTTTTGGTTGGGAGGTGAATGCTATTTATGCACAGAGTGTGGGACTCCCATGCACGACTGGACTACCCACTAAACACCTCCCTTGTCAACCTGAAAACCCAGCCTGGAACCGTTTGACACATTACTTCGGGCCAGGTCTCGTTTTGTTACGCCGTGGGGCGCCTTCAAGTTGGGGAGTCCCTTTCCTAGCGGGAGGGGAGAGGGGAAGAGGAAATGCCAGAAGAGCGATCCCCCAGCCCCAGCGCCCCCGGCTGCTGTGAGTCCCTTTTATATTTTAGGACTGCCCGAGCATAATGTGCCACCTGGTTCCATTTGTCAACCGATTCGAGCATCACCGCAACTATATTATCCGCGGTGAGCTCTCCCGTCTCCCTGTAGAGGGCCCTTCGCAGCCTGTCCGATTTTATACAAGCAAAAAATGTCTGGCAGGCATTGTTCACCTCTCCTGAGCAATACCGACGATTGGGGGACCGTGACTTACCAATCTTGTGCAGGTAAGACTGAAAACACCCATGCCCGCTCAGATATAAGTCAGTCTCACCATGCCTCCGATTTAGCCACGGTCTCACATCCGGGATGAGGCGCGCAGTCCACCTTCCCTTCGTGCAATTCCCCCAAGACTGCTGCTAATCGTTGAGCGAGCGTTGTCTCTCCTCGCGGACAACTATCTCCTTCGCATCCTCGTGTCGGCGCAGGTAAACAGCGCGGCGCTCTCTAGCAAGGAGGGCGACAGGTATCACGCCTGCAATCACTCTCACCGCCGAGTCGGAGACTGTTGGATACGAAGATGCAATTCTCAGTGCTCCTCTTCTCTGTACCTGTGCCAATCGTTTTCGGTATACCTCCTTGCTGAGAGCGTCGCCCCATACCTCTGCTCCGTACAGTAACACTGACCCTACAGCACATTACATTAAAAATATTCTTAAATACAAAGAAGTAGCGAAATCCAGTGATATTAGCACCTTATCGCCCTTTATAGATGGCAGAGGGGTTCTACGGGTTGGAGGACGGCTCGAGGCATCAAATCTAAGCTATGATGCAAACATCCTGCTCTGATACCATATGCACATCCGTTTACCAAAATGATCATGAATGACCTACATAGAGAAAACATGCACGCAGCCCCTCAAACGTTACTAGCTATTGCAAGACAAACATTCTGGCCTATAAAGGGAAAACATATTGCTCCTACTTTAGTACAACATTGTGTTAAAATTCTTCACGCAACTCATGGGTAATCTACCTGCTGATCGCGTCCAACCATTTTTGCGGTCCAGTTTTCACACACTACAAAACAAGAGGAAAGCGCCCACAAAAGGCGTATATTGCGGTTTTCTGTTGTTTTGCTTCTAAAGCTGTCCACCTAGAGCTAGTCAGCGACCTTTCAACAGGTGGCTTTATTGGAGCACTGCGACGCTTTATGGGTAGACGGCGCCATTGTCAAAAGATATATTGTGACAATGCCACTAACTAACTAACCAACTGAACGGACTCAAGGATATTTCAACGATAAAATCTCGAAAGAGAGAGTTGCATCAGAGTGTAGCATCAAGGGAATAGAATTCCTATTTATCCCACCAAGAGCTCCGCATTTTGGCGGGCTATGGGAAGCTGCAGTCAAATCAGCCAAACATTTGCTGCAACATAGCCTAGCTTCAGCCTCGTTAACGTATGAGGAGATGGAAACTGTGGTCATTAAAGTAGAGGCCACACTCAATTCCCGTCCAATAACGCCAATCTCATCAGATCCCAATGATTTGTCAGCCCTTACGCCCACTCATTTGCTAATAGGTGATACATTAAGATCCTCGATCGATCCGCGAGCAGAACCACTAAGCTATAAGTTGTTGACTCGCTGCAAGTGGAAGCAGCAGTGCGATAACGTTAAGCCAGGGACAATGGTTATAATCAAGGACGATAATCTACTTCCTTTGAAGTGGCCTCTTGGGCGCATTTGCCATGTTATTAAGGGCGAAGATGGTCTGCTGGGAGTTGTCGATGTTAAAACCGCACATAACATACTTCGGCGACAAATTCATCGATTGGCCCCTCATCCGGTGGAAGAGGCAGATTCCAGTCTATGATCCGGCTCAAGGGATAGTGATCACACGAATAAGATCCCAGAGTTAAGAACAAACAGAGAAGACAAGGCCAATAATCCTCCAAAAAGGGCTCTCCTTACACTAGGCGCCGCAATAACCACCGTGCTATTATGTTACCGGCATCTAGTGTCAGCTCAAATATGATATCGCCTTTCGAAACAAATCCTGGAATCTTCTTTGAAAACATAGGCTCTACCAACATAATCGCTAGCGAGTGGAATCTCATAGCGTACTACGACATGGAACCGTTCTGGAAGGAATTCGAACTTTTGCGTAACTGTAGTTCGATCCTCGACAATATATCGGCTGCTATTCAGAATCGGAACACCTACGCCAATATCGTAAGCAAATCCAACGTGTCCTCAATGAGCTTGAGCAAACCAATGATTTATTGAAGTCGCAGTCGCCCTCAAGACAAAAGCGCGGAGCGTTAAACATTGTCGGTTACATAGAAAGCACCATGTTCGGCGTCCTTGATTCAAAGTATGCGAAAGACATGCCAATAACTATAGAATCAATCCGGCAGAACGAAGATCACATCACGAAATTACTACAAAATCAAACTTCAATTCTCGATGCAACAATTAATATAACGCAGAGGGACCAGGAAGTGATAAAAGGGGAATTCAAAAGAGTGCAGCAACATTTCAACAACATATCTCTTCAGATCACAAGTATCGAAGAAAATTTACGCCAAGAAAACTTAGCACAATCTTTCTCCGCATTGGCATTGCAAACTCGGCTAGCTATTTCTAATTTCCAGAGGACTCAGAACTCAATATTGGATGTCGTTACAGACACACAGCACGGCAAATTGAGTAATCTGCTAATATCGCCACGTCAATTAAGGGCAAAGCTCACGAATATTCGATCAAACCTTCCTTCAAGGTTAAAATTACCACTAAATTTGGACGATATCTTAAAATTCTATAATCTGATTTTATTGGAAGGCAGGGCCACCATGAAGCACATCATCTTCAAGGTACGAATGCCTCTTTTACATTCAGAAGAGTTCGAGCCCTTCAAATTGATTCCCGTTCCGATCAAAATCAACAATACGTCAACCGCTATTAGGCCATCTTTCCCGTACCTAATAGTAACTTTGCATAGGGATCACTACTATCCGCTTCCCGAGTCATAGCTAAGGACCTGTATTTTGATTGAACCGGAAAGATACATGTGTAAACAACGTCACCCTCTATACAAATTAGGATCACTAGTCAGTTCATGCGAGACGCGCCTATTGAATCGTATGACGCCAAATAATCATTGTCAAATCATAACAATGCAATCAGGGCCATATTGGGTGCAAATGCACAACTCAAACCACTGGATCAACTCACTAGAATCGGAAACTACAATCAACTTGGTGTGTAGCAACAATATGACTCAGCTGGTGCTTCAGAACAGCGGAATTTTGAGAATCAACAACGACTGCACCATAAAGCAACCGCTTATCACGATTCAAGGTCACAAGATGTATTCTACAATCGAAAGAATGTAATTCATTCCATCATTGAATTTAACAGACATGGTAACCTCACCGAATCTCACTTCAGCATTGCGAAACGACAATCACTACGCACTACATTTTAATGAGCTGGAAAAACTCAAACACCAGATTCAAGAAACAATCATAGTACACGATCACAATGTCCACCACTATTCGCTAGGTTACGTCAGCTTGGCTCTGGTAAGCAGCATCATGATTTTCTTGTTCTGGAGATTCTTTCAGCCACGAAAGGGGAAATCATCATCATCAGCATCAGACCTTGAGGCCAGCTCACCACCTCGCGACAGCGACCCCGGGACCACACGCCCTACAGATTGCACCAACGATGTCTTCAATACCAATTTTAACGATCTTAAATTAGTTTTCATTTTATAAATTAATCTTTTTCCAATTTATAATCAATACGTAAATCAAACTTATCATTCTTACCGTTGAATTCAGTACCTGTGAAATAAAGGTTTTGTTTTACATAAAATCAGATTCATATTCAAATCAAAATCAGAACACATTCTATTTCACATAAATATCACTTATCTAGCAGGCCAATTGAAAAGTCCCCGGTCTTTTTGGATAGAAGCGCTCTGTTGTTGCCTGCTCCGTTCAGCAAATCCGTTTGTATGACTTTGGTTTTATCGATTACATTTATTGGACGGTTTGATGGTATTCCTGATCATTTGCTGTTGCAGTTACTATAGATTCCAGGTGTGACAATTCGAAACGTATAAAGATAGCAACAATACGATGTATTTGAAATCTTCTCGTGTTGCTATGGCTGTTGGTTGTTACTTTGACGCGTCTTCTTCACATTCTAGGCGGAAAGCTCGGATGATAGTCATTTCTTTGTTGCACTTATTAAGTTTGCGGAGCTGTTGTACTGGTGAGTGCTGCACCATTCACGTTTCTCCCCAAAATCCAAAGTTAAAATACACTTAACACCTAAATTAAAAATGTTCTCCCCAAAATCTCAAGTTAAAATTCATTTAACGATCCTTCAACTTTCTACTGAAATTCCAAATAAAAATTCACTTCACGATCATAAAAATCTTCTCTCTGAATTCCAAATTAAAATTTTTTCTCTACACCACCAACGAACTTCTTCCTCTTTTCAAAGCCAAAAGCCGAATCCCGCAATCCATCCATTCCCAATTACCGCTGCCGCATCCGAGTAACGTAATCGAAGTTCAATACACTTCGTTTCCGTTACCCACACATCTTTTCCATGTCGATAAATGCGAAAATTTTCATTTTGCATATATGGCGATATGCATAACTATGATAGCGCTTGGTTATATGCAAATTGTCGTATACGAGTATACGGAAACAATTGCTTTTGCCGATATCCCAAAAAGAGTGTTTTCCTGCACTCGGGAGAACTTGAACCCAGGGTCCCAGCGGACTCCAGGTCGAGAATCCATGACGCTACCAACGGAGTCACCTTCTGTTGATTTCCCATTCATCGAATTAGCAACTTCAACTATGCACTTTTCTTAAAGGGCATGGAAATGAAATTTGTTAGTAGGGATGCGTGGATGAATTTTGTTAGTATAACAAGTAAAATTTTGTTAGTGGGAGCTAATGAATAAAATTTGTTAGTATGAAGGAAGGAATTAGGTTTTGTTAAGGAAAAGGTATCGAATGAAATTTTGTTAATGGGTAGTAACGAATGGAGTGTTGTTAGTGGGAGGGTTAAGATTATTATTATGTTATTATTATCTTTTTTTTTGTAATTGAAAATAAGGGAAAAGCGTAGGATTGAGATGATGAAGAAATAAAAATTATAGGTAAATAGTTAAATGTTAATAAAAATAAATAAATATTCAGAGGCAAAGGGTACATGTGCCCGAAAGAAATCGGCAATATTAAGCTGTGAATGGGAGAATGGCGGTACGCTGGAATTCGAAACAACCGTGGGGACCACCCAGACCCTGAGTGCCTCATTCAGCCGGGCAACGAGGGGTTGTCGGCAAGGATAACTGGAAAAAAAACAAAAAAAAAGTAAACATTCACTGGGCTTCACACCATGGAAATATTCTGCCTGGTTTCTGATAGGCCGTCACTTAACGCGCTCCTCCCGGTAGACAATGCTTCATCCGAATTATTGTGCACCTGATTCAGCAGTACGATTTCACCACTGTAATGAGGAGTACCCGAGTAATGACGTTTAGAAATCGGGATGCCTTTGCTTAGCTTCACCTCATCGATGGTAGATAGGTGGTGGTCAACAACTTCAGATGGGTTATCATCCGCAAGAGAAGAACGACTCAAGGGGACTGGACTGGACATAAAATATTCTGCAGACAGGGACAATAAAACTGGGGCGATGTTAAAAGCGTCCCAAAAATCAATCCCGAGATAAATAGAATACGTTAATGTTGGAACAATCAAAAAACGATTATTGAATTTAATCAAGGCAGTAACGTATCCTAACATGTCAGCCTTATGACCTGAAGCCGTCTTGACATTGCGTGCATCGAATAAAGATACAAACCAAGGTCGCGAACAAGGTCAAGGGACTGAATCCCAACCTCTACTTCGGTAAGGAGGGCACTGGGCCGGCGGCATGAATCATAATCAGCCTAAAATTCGTCATTCAGTTGCATGGAATTGACTCCACATGTCTGAACTAGACATTGAAGTTTATCCGTTTCCAGCCGTTGCTATGTTTCTTAATTCGGCGATACCTTCTGACGATATCTCGGGTGGTTGAGAACTCATGTCCCGCCAGATAGTCCTGCAGTCGGAAATTCATATTCGTGAAAACTAGGTCTCGCAGATCCGTGTCGCTTATCGGAGTTCTGGGCTGGAGAGTCATCGCTTCAATGGATTCAAAGAACTCCATGAACGGCTCGAGGGATCTCTGCTGGCGGGCGTACATATTTTCCCAAATATGGGCGTCATCAAGCCGAGATCTGAATCGCTCAATGAGTTCAAATTTCAGCTGACTCCAATTTAAGTCTCCATACAGTTCACGCATCTGCCAGTACCAGCTTACGGTGGTACCCTACAGGAGAATATTTAGGCCCGACACTAATTCACGCTCTGAAATACCGTAGCTTTGAGCAAGAGTGCTAAGACGGAACACAAGCTGGCGAGCATCCATTTCACCTGAACCTCCATCAAGCTTGAAGCCCCATTTATGCATGGGAATAAAAGTTCCATCCGACTCATCTGTCTGGCCACTATCCCGAAACGAAAGCTCTGAATGAATATCTGGCAAATCCTGGGAGGAACGTGGTGAAGGGCGCGTGAAGTTATCATATCTCGTGTGCGGAAACATGATGAAAATTAAAAATAATAAAAATCCACAGACCATCTAAATGATTTTAAAAAAATATTAAAATTAATGAACAGACGGACAACACCGAAATTTCGAATAAAATAAATAACATAATAAATCACAGACGATTCTATAAAAATAAATTAGAGATTGAATACCAGACAGTCAAATAAATAAATATATAAAATTTTAAAATTGAAAATGACAAAGATAAAAATATAAATTAGCCTATAATTCTTAATTTAGCTAAAGCTCACTATGTTTACAAAAAATTTACTCAAAGTTAATCGCTAACTGACACGAAATCCAATCTCAATAACCTAAACTAAACTAAATTACCAAAATTAAAACTATCTAAATTTTACTCAAAACGACCCATACAATGAATTAATATGTAATCAGAACCCTAATAAAATATAACTAAACTAACTCTAAATTCAACCAATAACCCAATGACCAATGCTTTCGGTTAAATAACACGCCAAAAATATAAATTAATTAAAACACTTCTCATCTAAATAAACCCAAAACTGAATTAAATTATGTCGTAACTAATAATCAATTAGTGAAAAGGAAGAAGGTAAAGTGAACTATTTAATAAAAAGTGACGATTAAAATTCATTTAAATCTCATTTCAAAGAATGATCCCCCTACGAGGAAAAGGAAAAGGAAGAGGAAGAGTAATTAAATGGGATGAAGGTTATACTTTGCACACAACATAAAGCAGACAAACCACAACAGTGCCTGGCATAGCTATGGAATTTGAAGGCGAACTCCGCTTAAATTGTCACCACAAAGGCCGACTACGAGACCAATACGAAACGCTACGGACTTCATAATGACTCGGCCAAGAGCCGCACAAATCCCAAAGCTTAAACCAAAAAGATGATGGAAGGGCCGAAAGCGTTGACTAATTCCAAGACTTGGATCAAAGTCCAACCATCCCGTGCAGGGAGATATAGCCAACGCCGTAAAATTCGGTTGATTCCAACCAAAGTCTACACTGCCACAGCTTGACCACTGTCATAGCCGCTGAGAACTATTAAACATAAATTGAGCACGGTGGGCGCCACTGCAACTACGGCGAACCTCGTGATCGAAATCCATGATTAAACCAAAACTAAAATTTTTCAAACTTAATCTATTCAAACATTTACCAATATTTCATACGAAAAACACAACCAAATTATCAAAAATTTTTAACAAAACAAAAAAACAATTTCCCTGGAATGGTCAGATCACTATTCAAGTCAGGCACTCTAGGTACTCAAGCCCAATAAATCTTAAAATTAAAACTTTTAATTGCTTTAAGCCCACAAAATCAAAACCTTCTACCTAATTTGGGCGCCATTCTGTAACAACCGCGGAAGTCACCGCAGTTGCAGACATTATGTTTCAGCAGAGGGTGAGTAACCCGGGGGGCATACTGAGGCCGTGTCGCGGGTCTTCCGGGACACCCTCTGCTCATGCTGAGCCACTATAAGTGGTCTATATATTCCACTTATATATTTATATACTTAATCAAAACTCAATTTAATTATAACTCAATTATATTCATTAAATATTACTTATTTATTAATTATATATTCCATTCTAATCAGATTCACTGAATAACAGCATTTCAAAAATTACATGCTATTTATACTAAAAACAAGTCTCCTATAATTACAATCAAAATTTAGCGAAAATAAAAACTAAGTATATCGAAATGACATTTACATTGTTTTTAACTGAGTGTTTTTTAAAGTGTGAATAATAAATTTTTAACTGGGTGTTTTTTGTAGTGTGAATAATAAATGTAACGCTTCATTACTCCCCCTTCAGCATTAGCGATATAAATTTAAACTGGATATTGATTTAAATTGGTATTAGAATATTTTTAACAATATGCAAAATTAATTGTGATGTTTAATCACTAAACAAAATACTTTTAACTTTAAATTTAGGTTTAACTCTATCAATGGAAACTGTGAGATTCTTTCCGTCTTTTTCAATTATGAAATTTTTATTTTCTTTTTTAATTACAATAAATGGCCCTTCATAAGGTGAAGATAAAGTATTTCTTTTATTCTCTACTCATAAAAAAACTTTGATACAAGTATTTATAAATTCTGGTAGATAAATTTTATTATTAACTTTTTTGGGATCCTTACTTTTAATATTTTTAAAATGGTTTTTTAATTTAATAATAAAATTATAAACTGTTGAATTATCTGCTTTTAAATCGTTAACAAAAAAGCTGGCAGGGATTTTTATATTTTCACCATATAAAATTTCTGCTAGAGAAGCATTTATTGATTCTTTCCAAAGAGATCTAAGACCTAAAAGAATAAAAGGTAGTTCATCAAACAAATTGATATTGTCTCTAGATCTAATTGCAGTCTTCAAGGTTCTATGAAATCTCTCAGTCATTCCATTAGCTAAGGGATGATAAGCTGTTGTATGGATCCTATGTGATCCTATTAATTTTAATAATTCATTAAATAATTTAGCTTCAAATTGAGATCCTTGATCGGTTTTTATTTCTAAACCAAATCTGGAAAAATATTCTCTCCATAATGTATTAGCAACCGTAGTGGCTGTTATGTCTTTAATTGGATAACACTCTGGCCATCTAGAAAAACGGTCGATAACTATTAATAAGTAGGAGTAACCTTGTGACGGTGTTAAAGGAGCTACCGAATATACATGAATGCGTTGAAATCTTTTAGATGGTATAGGGATTTGCAAAACTTCTGATTTTATATGTTTATTAATTTTATTCTTTTGACAGGTTCCACATGATTTTGCCCATAAATTTATGTATGAATTCATCTTGCGCCAAAAAAATCTTTTGTAATTGTTTTACGAGTAGCCCTAATACCAGGATGGGAAAGATTATGAAAAGAGTTAAAAATGATACGTCTTAAATTAATAGGAACAAAAGGTCTGAAAGTGCCTAAACTATTTTCACGCCATAAAATGATATTGTTGGAAATTTTGATTGGAACTATTTCAGCCTTGGAGTTGAAATTAATTAGTTCTTGATCTTTCATTTGCTCACTAGCTAAAAATTTTAAATCAATCTCTTTAAGATTAATTGCACCAGTATCGAGGCTTGATAACGCATCAAGAACAACATTCGACTTTCCTTTTATATACTTGATATCCGTCGTGTATCGAAAGATATAATCAATATATCTTTCTTGACGGGGATTTTTATCAGTTTTAGTTGTAAATATACTTGTTAAAGGTTTATGATCAGTTAAAATATTGAAATGTCGACCTTCTAAAAAGTCTCGAAAATGCTTGTAATGTGACGCCTACGCCCGGGAATCGAAGTGATTCCGATCCCGAACCCTTGCAACCGGCCAGATGGGTATGTCCTCGAAGTGCCAGCGGACTTCATCTGTCGTGCGGATATCGTTGCGCAGAAAATATTTCTTTTCTGTCCAAATATTTAGATCTGTGGATATAAATATTCGAAATATAAAATTACTCCAAATCCCGACACATTTCGAGACATATCCATCTGGAAATGCCCCTCCACCGTGGCCATCGAAAAACTATGCCACTGGCGACAAATGGAGAGGCACATTGCCGCCATGTGGTGTGCCATTCCACACACATCTGTTTTGTCCGATGTGACAACCGGTCGAATTTGACAGCCACATGGAGTGGAAAGAGGTTTGGCTGCAGTAAAAAGGAAGGTGGCGGTAGCAGCATGTTGGCGCGGTACTAAAGGGTAAGTATGCCGTCGCGAGGGTAGGGTTTCGGCAAATCCGCTGAGGTCGGTTTCGCGTCGCGCGTGGTACGCGGTACCTTTGTTGTTTTGTTATTTTATTAGAGTAGTTTTCGTCGGGTTAATTTCGAGTAGCATATTTTTCGGTACCGCGTCGGAACTTCGGAAACGTGAAATGAAAATTAGATTTTGTATTCTTAACTGGATGAATGAAGAAATACGGAGTAACGTAAAGTAGGTTTCTTCTCCGTATGGTTTGGTTTTGATAACGCGTTTTGAAAACGGGCATGTTCAGGTGGCTGAGAATATTGTAATTGAGCGTAACCCATTCGGAGACCCGTGACCGAAATCCTCTCCGAACTAGCTGGCCGACAAGCAGCCACCGCGCGAATGGGTTATGGTGCCCGGATTGGTTGACCTGTTGGTACCATCCGTTGGCACTACTCAGACTTAACGTCTAGAACCGATGAGAGGTCGGTTCCGCGTTGAATTAAAAGGGTGAAATCATTACAAATGGCGCCCAACGTGGGGCCTAAAACATCCTAAGGGGGAAAGAACTTCGCGTCTTCTGACGAGTTGGTCCTTTACGGAGGATGTAAGGTACTCTGGTACTCGAATCCCACTATCAGGAGCAGTGGAGTTGTGTGATACACACTAGAAGTCGCTTCACGTGAGTTGTATCTTCCGCTCTCCTTTGGTTGATTTTTTTTTCGCGACAGAATCCTTCCGATGTGTTGTCCTAGGCTAAACCCTGTAAGGACCTTCTATTTTCTTGATGGAACAGCCAGCCTGATGGGTTTACCTATCAGCATGGACTCTCAAGAAAATAGAAGGCTACCTTGCCTTTATGTCGCGGAAGGATTCTAATTATTTCGTATGCGTGATAGACGAGTGGTATCGGTTCAACGTTCGGTGGCGTATGCTGGAGTTGCGAAGCCCGGAATGCTTCCACGCGTCGGGAATTTTGACCGCGTACAAAATCGTTACGGTAGCTCTACCACTTGTCTCGTCGAGTCACTTTAACGTAGTTTAGAGACGGTTTTTTGTAATGTATGTGGGTTTAGGGGATAAATTTTGTAAATCGACCGAAAGCACCCTTTCTCCGGCAGATTACCACGCACTCTCATTTCCCGTTGAAGGAGTCGACTGCTGAAAAGGAAAGTGTATCAAATAAATTTTTTTTCTTTCACTATTTAATATTAATAGCTCGCCACTATCGGCCACTCAATTAGTACTGAATTCTTTTTTTTTCAAGTATATAGTAGGAATAAGTATATTTCATACATTTTTTTAGTAGGAATAAGTATATTTTATATTTTATATTTTTTTCGTTTCATACTAGCAACCACCCATAATAAACCCACACGAAATGGCAACGAAGCGGACTCCCGATAAGCGGTGGACCCGGTCCAAAACGGTCCAACCCGCGAACTGTGGGATCTGTTTCGAGGACGTAGTGGAGGGGGTACACAGCGTGCGATTGGATTGTGGACATCTTTTCCACCGTGCCTGTGTCCAACAGCTCCTCCTCACGTCCGAGCTGTGTCCCTTATGCCGGCGACCCATCGAGCGGACCGCCCTAGACGTCCCCCTCGGAACGCCCCTACCAACGCGTGGAGCAGTGGCGAAAGGAGTTCCAGAAGCCGAACCGTCACAACCACTTTTAGACCTGCAAGGAGCCGTAGGCGGTGAAGTTCCGGCCGCAAGTGTCGTGTCCGAGGTGACACCCATGCCTTCCGCCCACTCCATTGACACCCTCGTGGCGTTGATGAGGCATATGTCGGAGAGAATTGGCAACCTGGAGGGAAAGCTCCAGAATCTCCCTATGAGCCAACCACCCAGTCGCGTGAGAACTCCGCTTGGATGGGAGCCCAATCCCAGTGTGGCGATGCCCCCCTCCCGACAATCCGAGCAATGGGCCCCACCTCCAAGGAACTCGGGAATGGATCCCAGAGCTCCCGAATATAGACCACGACACAGTACCGGACCTCCGTTCGTACCTCTAGCCCCCGAGGCCGTTCAGTACAACAGGTCAATCGAGGATGTGATTCCCCCCGGGAACGCATTGACACTTTTTCGAGACCCGACGCCTCGTATCATGGAGAGTTGGCGCCTGAACTTTACAGGGTTCAACGATATGATATCGGCGGACCGGTTCCTTTTCCGGATTCAGGCGTTGGTATCCAGCACCCTGGGAGGTGATTCCTCGGCTTTCCTCCGGCATGCACATCTTTTGTTCAGCGGCGACGCTGCCGACTGGTACTGGAGATTTAAAGAATCAACGCCACGTCCCACTTGGCACTCTTTCAGTGCAGCCTTCCGCAATCGATTTGAGGATGGCTTCACTGAGAGAGAGCTAAAGGAGCAAATAAAGAAACGGAAACAAGGCGCTCACGAACCGTTCGACCAGTACTACACAAGTATAGTGAGATTGAGCACTCGCTTGCGAACTACCATGCCCGAGGACGAACTGGTAGAAATTATCAGGGAGAACATGCGCTGGGATCTCCAGAACAGCCTTCTACATTTTCCCATCAACACCATACAGGGATTGCGACTCCATGCCCGTAGGCAAGAACACTTGGATGAGCGGCGAGGTACCTTCCGTCCACAACCTCGCATAACGGGACCAAATCCCCGAAATCATCACACCGCGGAGTTGATGGCAGCGGACCACCTGCTTGCTGATTCAGTACCAGTACCGAGGAGCGGAGCACCACCGGAGCTTGAGGACCCGGCATTGATTGATCGACCCTCCCTTGAAGCAATTACAAGCCCGACGGTCTGTTGGAACTGCCGACAACCGGGACATCGGTTCTATGCATGTCCAGCGGAGCCGACGCTTTTCTGCTACCGATGCGGGAAGGCCGACACATACGCACCTGACTGTGCAAATTGCAAACGACCACCCGTCGGCACTCCTAAACCCCGGACGAACCAATCCAGACCCCATCACTAGCTATGACCCAGCTCCCGACATGACTCCAATTCTGCTGACCCGCACCGCTAAACACAGTTCTCCCGAAGTTCCACAACCGACGCCATCCTTCGCCGAGGCCAACGCGCAGGGAAATGATAGCGAGGCGAAAGTTCCTTGGCATGTAAAACCTTTCCACGTCAGGCTGCGGAATTATTTGGCTACTCGACAGCGCATCTTCCATGAGGAGTTGGCTACAACTGTCCCACCGCGAAGAAAGTGAGCCACGCGTCGGATGCGGATCTTCTGGAGAAAAGTCAGGCAGTCGAGGAAGGTGCTGAAGGACATACACTTAGATGAATTATTGAGGGATGATGTTCGGCCATATGCGTCAGTTGGCTACAACTGTCCCACCGCGAAGAAAGCGAGCCACGCGTCGGATGCGGATCTTCTGGAGAAAAGTCAGGCAGTCGAGGAAGGTGCTGAAGGACATACACTTAGATGAATTATTGAGGGATGATGTTCGGCCATATGCGTCAGTACACCTCCTGCAAAAACGAGTGTCAGGCTTAGTCGATACGGGAGCCAGTGTGAACTGCATATCCGCCGAGTTTGCAGGAGAGGTACTGGCAAGGCACGCGGACCAAATCCGTCATTTCACCTCCTGGTTAAGCACGGCGGACGGAACTCGTCACTCTGTAGTGGGAAAACTTACGACGGATGTCACCTTTAAAGGAGTAACTAAACCTCTGGAATTTTTCATCATACCTCAATTAACCCAGAATCTTTACCTAGGAGTGGATTTCGTTCGAAAATTTAACTTGGCCCCGGCACTATTTTCCGGTACGACCCTGGAGTCCGTCACCACGGCTCCTGACCAATCTCAACCCACTAACTTATTACGACATACACTGGATGTAAATCAGCAACTGCGTCTCGACTCGGCTATATCGGCTTTTCCATCGCATGAGAAAGAAGGTCTCGGGCGGACTGCCCTGGTGTTCCACACTATAGATGTGGGGGATGCTAAACCCATAAAACAGAGACATTTCGCCATATCTCCGGCGAAGGAAAAATCGTTATATGCCGAAGTGGATCGAATGCTAGCATTAGGCGTAATCGAAGAATCACAGAGCGCGTGGGCTTCCCCAGTCACCTTAGTTGTCAAGCCGAACAAGGTCCGGTTATGCTTAGATGCCAGACGCTTGAACGCCGTCACAGTCAAGGACGCATACCCTCTACCGTTGATTGAAGGCACTTTGAGTCGGTTGCCTAAAGCCCATTTCATCACGAGCTTAGACCTCAAGGACGCCTTCTGGCAAATTCCTTTAGACCCCGGTTCAAAGGAGAAAACAGCCTTCACAGTCCCAGGTCGGCCCCTATACCAATTCGTGACCATGCCATTCGGATTGTGCAATGCCCCCCAAACAATGACGCAACTTATGGATAAGGTGATACCACCTCAATTGCGGCACCAAGTTTTCGTTTACTTGGACGATCTGTTGCTTATAACCGAGACTTTTGACGAACACATCGACCTGCTTCAGGAGGTGGCTCTACACATCCGGAGGGCAAGATTAACCATCAACATACGGAAGAGTCAGTTCGTGATGACGGAGGTGAAGTATTTAGGTCACATCATTGGGCATGGCCATATCAAGACCGATCCGGAAAAGACTCAAGCGATTGACGTTTTTCCATTACCCAAGACCACCAAACAATTACGACGATTCTTAGGCTTATGCGGATGGTACCAGCGTTTTGTACGTGACTATGCCACCATTACCACTCCTTTGACCGACATGCTGCGTAAGGGACGTAAATTCGTCTGGGAAGAGCCCAGTTTGCGAGCCTTTGAAGAGCTAAAGAAGAGTCTGACTACAGCCCCCGTACTGCACAGCCCGGACTTTGACAAACCGTTCTCAATCCATTGTGACGCGAGTCAACATGGGGTGGGAGCAGTCTTAGTCCAGGTTGCACAAGACGGCGAGGAGAGACCTATAGCCTTCATGTCTCACAAGTTGAACCCAGCCCAGCGAAATTACACGGTCTCAGGGCAGGAATGTTTAGCTGCGGTGTTGGCAGTGAAACGCTTCCGAGCCTATGTGGAGGGACACACCTTTGAAATCGTTACGGACCACGCTTCACTGAAATGGCTAATGAGCCAGACTGATCTCAACGGCAGATTGGCCAGGTGGGCACTGAAACTACAGGCATTTGACTTCACAATTCGCCACCGAAAAGGAAGCCAGCATGTAGTCCCCGACACCCTATCCAGAATGTTCGCCCCTGAAGGAGCCGAGTTGGTCCAAGAGGACGACAGCCCCCAATTGATCGATCTAGATCATCCTGCCTTCAAGACAGCAACCTACACCCAACTGATTCACACTATCCAGAATCAACTGCCCCAGCTTCCTGAACTGCGGTTGACGGATGGATTTATTTATAAGCGGATGGGACACGCATCCGGAGACCCATTACAAGAAGAAGAACAGTGGAAGTTGTGGGTGCCTGAAGAATTAACCGCTGATCTTATCAGACGGGCCCATGACCACCCATCAAGTGCGCACGGCGGTTACGGTCGTACACTTAGGCGGTTGAAAACCTGCTTCTTTTGGCCTAAGATGGCACGACAGATAAAAGCGTACGTAGCCTCCTGTGAGCTATGCAAGTGCACTAAAGCGCCCAACACCATTCTTCGGCCTCCCATGGGTAAGGTTGAGGTCCCCGAACGCGTGTTCCAGCGCTTGTACATTGATCTTATCGGTCCTTACCCTCGATCTGCTTCTGGTCACACGGGAGCTGTCGTGGTCCTGGACCAGCTCCCTAAATTCCCTATCATAGAACCACTACGTAACATGCACACTGGACCTATAATCAGCTTCTTGGAGAACCGAGTCTTTCACATGTTTGAAGTTCCGGAGAAACTTGTCTCCGACAATGGGGTCCAGTTCACCTCCAGCAAGTTCCGAGACCTAATGTCCAAATACGGCATCATCCACCAACGAACCGCCGTCTACTCACCACAAGCCAATGCATCCGAACGACTGAACCGTACGCTCATAGCGGCCATTCGCGCCTAAGTCCACCCGAATCAGAAGGACTGGGATCGCAAATTGTCCGCCATCACTAGTGCGCTGCGCTCGTCGTACCACGCCACTACCGGCATTTCGCCGTATTTCGCATTGTTCGGCCAGTACATGATCTGTCATGGGAGCGCTTACCGACTATTGCGGCAACTGAAATCGCTAGAGGACCCAATCGTGGTTCTGGAACCGCACGAAAAGCTCCAACTTCTGCGAGAGCAACTGCGGGAGAAGATTGAAGAAAGTCGACGGATGGGAGAGGAGCGGTACAACTTGCGATCTCATCCTTCTGGCTTTAAGGCAGGCGACGAAATATATCGTCGGAACTTCCGGCAGAGCGATGCCACCCGACATTACAATGCCAAACTAGACAAGAAATTCGTGAAATGTCGAGTCCTACAAGTAATAAGCCCTACCCGATACCTCATCGCGGACATGACTGGTAAAACCCTGGGAATTTACCACGCAAAAGACCTTAGACGATGAAGTGCAACTATTTCCCACGAAAAACCTTGGCTTACCCAAATCTCTGCCTGGACGAAGACCTCCGAGTAACCCCTGACTCCCTACGGTATAGTCACTGTCGAGTCTTCACGAACATGGTTGTAGCCTATTCCTCGAGAAACCGACCTTCGACCCGCCACGGCCCTAACCAAGACCTTTTACATAGGAGGCGGGATCGTAATTACTTCGATTTTGGGGGGGGGAATGTGTAATGTGACGCCTACGCCCGGGAATCGAAGTGATTCCGATCCCGAAACCTTGCAACCGGCCAGATGGGTATGTCCTCGAAGTGCCAGCGGACTTCATCTGTCGTGCGGATATCGTTGCGCAGAAAATATTTCTTTTCTGTCCAAATATTTAGATCTGTGGATATAAATATTCGAAATATAAAATTACTCCAAATCCCGACACATTTCGAGACATATCCATCTGGAAATGCCCCTCCACCGTGGCCATCGAAAAACTATGCCACTGGCGACAAATGGAGAGGCACATTGCCGCCATGTGGTGTGCCATTCCACACACATCTGTTTTGTCCGATGTGACAACCGGTCGAATTTGACAGCCACATGGAGTGGAAAGAGGTTTGGCTGCAGTAAAAAGGAAGGTGGCGGTAGCAGCATGTTGGCGCGGTACTAAAGGGTAAGTATGCCGTCGCGAGGGTAGGGTTTCGACAAATCCGCTGAGGTCGGTTTCGCGTCGCGCGTGGTACGCGGTACCTTTGTTGTTTTGTTATTTTATTAGAGTAGTTTTCGTCGGGTTAATTTCGAGTAGCATATTTTTCGGTACCGCGTCGGAACTTCGGAAACGTGAAATGAAAATTAGATTTTGTATTCTTAACTGGATGAATGAAGAAATACGGAGTAACGTAAAGTAGGTTTCTTCTCCGTATGGTTTGGTTTTGATAACGCGTTTTGAAAACGGGCATGTTCAGGTGGCTGAGAATATTGTAATTGAGCGTAACCCATTCGGAGACCCGCGACCGAAATCCTCTCCGAACTAGCTGGCCGACAAGCAGCCACCGCGCGAATGGGTTATGGTGCCCGGATTGGTTGACCTGTTGGTACCATCCGTTGGCACTACTCAGACTTAACGTCTAGAACCGATGAGAGGTCGGTTCCGCGTTGAACTAAAAGGGTGAAAATCATTACATGCTTTATTGCTAAATATATAACTCACGATCAAAAGTTGAATATTTTCCTTGAGCAGCATTTAATTTTTTGCTGAAAAAGGCTAAAGGCAGCCACATGCCATTAAAATATTGCTGCAAAAATGCTCCTATACTAGAATTTGAAGCGTCAATAGCTAACGAAATGGGGGCATTATCTTTAGGATAGTTTAAAAGAGTAGCATTAGCTAGACTTTCTTTTGCTGTCTCAAAAGAATTTTGGCAATAATTGGGCCAAGAGAAATTTTTATTTGATATTTTATCATTTTGTAAAAAGGTTAAATGTTCGTAAATCGGTGCCACTAAACCAGCTAAATATATATATATATATATATATATATATGCATATATATATATATATATATATATATATATATATATATATATGCATATATATATATATATATATATATATATATATATATAAATAAAAATATGAATATATATATGCATATATATATATATATATATATATATATATATATATATATATATATATATATATATATATATATATACATATATACTATATATATTCATATTTTTATTTATATATATATATATATATATATATATATATATATATATATATATATATATATATAACAACTAATTCAAATTCACGTTGCATCAAGTGGACAAAAGTAATCGGACATTTTGAAAAGTGTGAAATTAGTCATTGAAGTTTGGAGCAATTCTTTTGTTTTCATTTCCGAGTTTAAAAGGGAATTCCCCTAATTATATGTTGATATGTGTTTTTCTGATATCAGTCATTTACTTGTCAGTTTTAAGTGAAGAAAGTTAAACATGGCTAAGAATCGCAAAGAAACCTGTATACATGAAAGAAAAGTTATAATAAAGTTGTATAAAGAGAATAAATCCTTTTCTGAAATATCAAAAATAATTGGAAGAAGTCGTTC
>OZ017743.1:58256833-58261833 GCA_963969285.1 Odontomyia ornata | reverse complement strand
ATATATATATATATATATATATATATATATATATATATATACATATACATATATATATATATATATATATATATATATATATATATATATATATATGTACGAGTATATATATATATATATACAGTCTTCCACAAAAGTCAAGGTACAGAGAATCGGTAACTGAAAATTGTATTACTGAATCAATATTTTTATTTGAAAACCAAAAGTTATGAAATGGTAATAATACGAGTTCTGTTGAATTTAAGTTTTCATAAATTTAAAGGGATTCGGCAATAATGATCATTGAAGACAATAATTTTTTGTTGGCAATGTCTCTTTTCTACTCCACAAAAGTCTTGGTACAGTTGCAGAAAATGCCCTGTTATTTGTAAAAAGGGGAATCCCCAAAGTTCATATTATCAGAGTGAGTTAACAACCGTAGGCCGCTGTTTTTAATATCGCGTCCGTATTCGTAGTGTATCTTTTATTTAATAAAATTTTTAAAAAATGAGTCGAAAGGAGTTGAGTATTAAGGAGCGTGAAATAATTATTAATCTGCACTCAAATCAGAGCAAATCATATTCTGAAATAGCTGAACTAGTGTTGCAAAATCGGTCAACCATTCAAATAGTGATAAATCGATTTAAGAAGGAAAATAGAGTGGAAAATGTGCCCCGAACAGGTCGTCCATCTAAACTAAGTGCAAAGGACAAGAGAAAAATTTCGCGAATGGTAAAACAAGATCCATTTCTAAGCTGTAGAAAAATCTGCGATGTTCTTGGAATTAATGATAAGAAGGAGGTTAGCGCAGAAACTGTGCGTAGAGCTGTCGTAGAAGCTGGATTTTCATCTCGTACGCCTAGAAGAAAACCTCTTGTAAGTTCCATAAACAAACAAAAAAGAATAACATTTGCAAAAGCATAACCAATAACGTTTTGGGATGATGTTTTATTTTCGGATGAGTCTAAATTTTGTATATTTGGTGTAAATGGGCATAAGAGGGTCTGGCGAAAAGTAGGAGAAGCATTTAATCCCAAGAACACTATTAAAACAGTAAAACATGGAGGCGGTGGTGTTATGGTTTGGGGTTGCATGGCTGCTGCTGGAGTTGGAAATCTGACATTCATCGAAAATACTATGGATCAGAACTCTTATTTAGAGATTCTACGAAACAACATGAAACAAAGTGCAGCCAAATTAGGTATGCGAGAAGATTTCTTGTTTCAACAGGACAATGACCCTAAGCACACTGCGCATAAAGTTCGAATGTGGCTATTGTACAATACTCGCATGCTTGCTACACCGCCTCAAAGCCCTGATTTGAACCCTATAGAGCATCTTTGGAATGAGCTTGAGACAAAAATCCGAAAAAGAGTGATATCAAGCAAGGCGCAGCTTAAGGATGTTATATTGGAGGAGTGGGCCAGAATCAGCAGCGAATTTACTAAAAAATTGGTATATTCTATGCCTAAAAGACTGAAGTCAGTAATTCAGATGAAGGATATCCGACAAAATATTAAGAAAAGTATAATTCAAATAACTATGCAAGACTATAATTACAATTTGTATCATTTTTCTTTAGGTGTACCATGACTTTTGTGGACTTCATTCATTGACTTTCCAACACATCATATGTAATAATATATTAATACGACAGAATTTTCGTTTTGTTTTACATGAATTTAAATTTAATGATTATAGTTGAAGTAATACCAAAAAAATTTTATCACTATAGGTTTTTTAAATAAAAATATCAAACAATTTTCATGATATTTATCACTGTACCTTGACTTTTGTGGAAGACTGTATATATATATATATATATATATATATATATATATATATATATATTATGTGTATATATATATATATATATATATATGTATATATATATATATATATATAGATATATATATATATATGTATATGTATATATATATATATATATATATATATATATATATATATATATATATATATATATATATATATATATACATATATATATATATGTATGTACATATATATATATATATATATATATATATATATATATTATATATATATATATATATATATATATGCATACATATTATATATATATAATATATATATATATATATATATATATATATATGTATATATATGTATATATATGTATATATATATAAATATATACATACAGAGGTGGCCAAAAGTGACCGGACAATACAAGAAACAAGCAATAAAATACTTTTACGAGCATAAGCTTTGAAATGAAATAAAAATTTTTCCCTTATATAAAAGTTACTTGTATTCTCAATTAATTGCACAAAAAAATAAAACAGAAATAAAAAGATTTTCACAAGAAAATTAACAACTAATTCAAATTCACATTGCATCAAGTGGACAAAAGTAATCGGACGTTCAATTGTAATACTTTTCTTTCTGATGATTCCATTAGAACATAGGCTTTTAATATCTAGTTGCGTATCCTTTTTGTTTTATAACTTCTGTTAACCTATTGGGCATAGACTGTACCAACTTACGGGTAACGTCCGGAGTAATGTTGTCCCATTCTTCTAATAACACCGTCTTCAGTTGACTTTTATTAGTAATGTGATGGTTCCTTATTTTTTTATCCAGATGATCCCAAAGATGTTCGATGGGATTTAGGTCTGGGGATTGCGGTGGTGTTTTTAATTGACCAGGAGTGTTGAAAAAGAGCCACATACGAACATCATGAGCTGTATGCTTTGGGTCATTATCTTGCTGGAACAAATAATGACCATCAAAACCCAATTTTTGTGCACTATTTTTTCAAATTTTCTTTCAAAATCGACAAGTAACCTAGTTTGTCCATAGGTTCGTCAATGAAAACAAGTTCTCCTACACCGTTGGCAGCCATGCAACCCCAGACCATTACACAGCCACCTCCGTGTTTTACTGTATGTTGAATGTTTTTGGGATGAAGCTCACTATTTTGAGTTCTCCACACCAACAACCTGCCGTCGGAGTGGTAGATATTAAACTTACTCTCATCAGAGAATATTATACGAGTCCAAAAGTCGAGCGGCTTGCTTTTAAATTCTTTTGCAAAGCATAATCTTTTCTTCTTATTAACTTTGCTAATTAGTGGTTTCTTTCGAGGTACTCTCGCTTGATAACCAGCACGGCTGAGAGCTCTACGAATAGTCCGGGCACTAACATTGGTACCATTTACATCTGCTAATTGATCCCTAATACTTCTGGACGTTGTAGTCGGATTCTTTTTAACAATTCTTAAGATTTTTCGTGCGTCTGTCTCTGTTAGTTTACATGGTCGACCACTCCTAATTTCGTTTTCCACCTGATTATTTTTTCTGAACCGTTTCACGATATCGAAAACTGTCGAACGACTTCTTCCAATTATTTTTGATATTTCAGAAAAGGATTTATTCTCTTTATACAACTTTATTATAACTTTTCTTTCATGTATACAGGTTTCTTTGCGATTCTTAGCCATGTTTAACTTTCTTCACTTAAAACTGACAAGTAAATGACTGATATCAGAAAAACACATATCAACATATAATTAGGGGAATTCCCTTTTAAACTCGGAAATGAAAACAAAAGAATTGCTCCAAACTTCAATGACTAATTTCACACTTTTCAAAATGTCCGATTACTTTTGTCCACTTGATGCAACGTGAATTTGAATTAGTTGTTATATATATATATATATATATATATATATATATATATATATATATATATATAAATAAAAATATGAATATATATAGTATATATGTATATATATATATATATATATATATATATATATATATATATATATATATATGCATATATATATTCATATTTTTATTTATATATATATATATATATATATATATATATATATGCATATATATATATATATATATATATATATATATATATATATATATATATATATATATATATATATATGCATATATATATATATATATATATATTTAGCTGGTTTAGTGGCACCGATTTACGAACATTTAACCTTTTTACAAAATGATAAAATATCAAATAAAAATTTCTCTTGGCCCAATTATTGCCAAAATTCTTTTGAGACAGCAAAAGAAAGTCTAGCTAATGCTACTCTTTTAAACTATCCTAAAGATAATGCCCCCATTTCGTTAGCTATTGACGCTTCAAATTCTAGTATAGGAGCATTTTTGCAGCAATATTTAATGGCATGTGGCTGCCTTTAGCCTTTTTCAGCAAAAAATTAAATGCTGCTCAAGGAAAATATTCAACTTTTGATCGTGAGTTATATATTTAGCAATAAAGCATGTAATGATTTTCACCCTTTTAGTTCAACGCGGAACCGACCTCTCATCGGTTCTAGACGTTAAGTCTGAGTAGTGCCAACGGATGGTACCAACAGGTCAACCAATTCCGGGCACCATAACCCATTCGCGCGGTGGCTGCTTGTCGGCCAGCTAGTTCGGAGAGGATTTCGGTCGCGGGTCTCCGAATGGGTTACGCTCAATTACAATATTCTCAGCCACCTGAACATGCCCGTTTTCAAAACGCGTTATCAAAACCAAACCATACGGAGAAGAAACCTACTTTACGTTACTCCGTATTTCTTCATTCATCCAGTTAAGAATACAAAATCTAATTTTCATTTCACGTTTCCGAAGTTCCGACGCGGTACCGAAAAATATGCTACTCGAAATTAACCCGACGAAAACTACTCTAATAAAATAACAAAACAACAAAGGTACCGCGTACCACGCGCGACGCGAAACCGACCTCAGCGGATTTGTCGAAACCCTACCCTCGCGACGGCATACTTACCCTTTAGTACCGCGCCAACATGCTGCTACCGCCACCTTCCTTTTTACTGCAGCCAAACCTCTTTCCACTCCATGTGGCTGTCAAATTCGACCGGTTGTCACATCGGACAAAACAGATGTGTGTGGAATGGCACACCACATGGCGGCAATGTGCCTCTCCATTTGTCGCCAGTGGCATAGTTTTTCGATGGCCACGGTGGAGGGGCA
>OZ017743.1:58250868-58256633 GCA_963969285.1 Odontomyia ornata | reverse complement strand
GTACCGTTTGAAATGATTGCTCTTGACATCGCAGGACCTTTTCCTGAATCCGAATGGGGTAATCGATGAGCACTGGTTGTGGCCGATTATTTCAGCAAGTGGCCCGAGGTGTACCCCATTCCCAACTAGGAAGCAACTACTGTAGCCGAACAGCTAATGTTAAATTGGGTCAGTAGGCATAGCGTATCTTGTGAACTACATTCGGATCAAGGTCGAAACTTTGAGTCACTAGTTTTTGGCGAAATGTTCGAGCTGCTGGGAATACGGAAGAAGAGGACAACACCGCTGCATCCCCAATCCGATGGAATGGTGGAACGTTTCAACGGCACACTCAATCAACACCTGGCCAACATGTTTGACGAGAACCAAAGGGACTGGGGCCGACACATCCCACTATTTTTGATGGCGTACAGAGCTGCCGAAAATGCATCGACAGACCAAGCCCCAGCCAAAGTCATTTTTGGAAGACTGCCGCCTGCTATAAAGTTCGGAACACCCCCTGGCTTCCAGCAAGATGACTTGGTGTGGCTATATAAACCACAACGACGGAAGGGTAGGTCTACAAAGTTGCAGCATAATTGGGAGGGACCATACCGAGTTACAAAGCGAATCAGCGCATACAGGAACACCTTAAGCCGAGAGCCAAACTGAAAATCGTGCACCTAGACCGTCTCGCCCCATATTACATCCAGGGAGATTTGACTAAAACTGGCGACACATCTTTTCGGGTCGAAAAGAACTGAGGTGGGGGCAGTGTTACATGTACAAATAATTCTGCGAACTACTGTCGCAATTGTTTTCACAACCATTAAGAGCCTCATAATCAACAAATGAATGTACTCGGAAGCACAAGAATCCAACAAACATGATCAATATCTGAAAATGACGTCACTACGCCCATTCAGGATTCCTCGAATATTCCAGGTAGTTCTCGTCGGAACATTCGCCAATGTACGAGAAATGGATTGAATGGCTAGAGACCCTACATAAAGGCGAGCTGAATGAATGGGGGAATTATTACAACCGCGATAGTAGAACTGCGATAAAGTGGAGCGCGAAGTAAAGGCGATATTGATTGATAAGTGAAGTGAGTGAAGTTATTGTTAGTGAAGAAAATTGTAATAAAAATTTATAGACTAGTGAATAACATTTGAATTAATTGTTGTGAAATTGTTAAATTAATAATTGTGCAATCGTAGTAAATAAACTCTTATAACTTAATTTAAAAGACATTGCGTTTTCACTTTCCCGGAACATTAAAATTGTTGGCTGCGAATATATATATATATATATATATATATATATATATATATATATATATATATATATATATATATATATATATATATATCTATATATATAGATTATATATACATACATATATATATATATATATATATATATATATATATATATATATATATATATATATATATATATATATAGATATATATATCTATATATATAGATTATATATGCATACATATATATATATATATATATATATATATATATATGCATATATATATACATATATATATATATATATATATATATATATATATATATATATATATATATATATATGCATATATATATATATACATATATATATATATATATATATATATATATATATATATATATATATATATATATACAGTCTTCCACAAAAGTCAAGGTACAGAGAATCGGTAACTGAAAATTGTATTACTGAATCAATATTTTTATTTGAAAACCAAAAGTTATGAAATGGTAATAATACGAGTTCTGTTGAATTTAAGTTTTCATAAATTTAAAGGGATTCGGCAATAATGATCATTGAAGACAATAATTTTTTGTTGGCAATGTCTCTTTTCTACTCCACAAAAGTCTTGGTACAGTTGCAGAAAATGCCCTGTTATTTGTAAAAAGGGGAATCCCCTAAGCTCATATTATCAGAGTGAGTTAACAACCGTAGGCCGCTGTCTTTAATATCGCGTCCGTATTCGTGGTGTATCTTTTATTTAATAAAATTTTTTAAAAATGAGTCGAAAGGAGTTGAGTATTAAGGAGCGTGAAATAATTATGAATCTGCATTCAAATCAGAGCAAATCATATTCTGAAATAGCTGAACTAGTGTTGCGAAGTCGGTCAACCATTCAAAAAGTGATAAATCGATTTAAGAAGGAAAATAGAGTGGAAAATGTGCCCCGAACAGGTCGTCCATCTAAACTAAGTGCAAAGGACAAGAGAAAAATTTCGCGAATGGTAAAACAAGATCCATTTCTAAGCTGTAGAAAAATCTGCGATGTTCTTGGAATTAATGATAAGAAGGAGGTTAGCGCAGAAACTGTGCGTAGAGCTGTCGTAGAAGCTGGATTTTCATCTCGTACGCCTAGAAGAAAACCTCTTGTAAGTTCCATAAACAAACAAAAAAGAATAACATTTGCAAAAGCATATATTGACAAACCAATAACGTTTTGGGATAATGTTTTATTTTCGGATGAGTCTAAATTTTGTATATTTGGTGCAAATGGGCATAAGAGGGTCTGGCGAAAAGTAGGAGAAGCATTTAATCCCAAGAACACTATTAAAACAGTAAAACATGGAGGCGGTGGTGTTATGGTTTGGGGTTGCATGGCTGCTGCTGGAGTTGGGAATCTGACATTCATCGAAAAAACCTATGGATCAGAACTCTTATTTAGAGATTCTACGAAACAACATGAAACAAAGTGCAGCCAAATTAGGTATGCGAGAAGATTTCTTGTTTCAACAGGACGATGACCCTAAGCACACTGCGCATAAAGTTCGAATGTGGCTATTGTACAATACTCGCATGCTTGCTACACCGCCTCGAAGCCCTGATTTGAACCCTATAGAGCATCTTTGGAATGAGCTTGAGACAAAAATCCGAAAAAGAGTGATATCAAGCAAGGCGCAGCTTAAGGATGTTATATTGGAGGAGTGGGCCAGAATCAGCAGCGAATTTACTAAAAAATTGGTATATTCTATGCCTAAAAGACTGGAGTCAGTAATTCAGATGAAAGGATATCCGACAAAATATTAAGAAAAGTATAATTCAAATAACTATGCAAGACTATAATTACAATTTGTATCATTTTTCTTTAGGTGTACCATGACTTTTGTGGACTTCATTCATTGACTTTCCAACACATCATATGTAATAATATATTAATACGACAGAATTTTCGTTTTGTTTTACATGAATTTAAAGTGTAATGATTATAGTTGAAGTAATACCAAAAAAAATTTTATCACTATAGGTTTTTAAATAAAAATATCAAACAATTTTCATGATATTTATCACTGTACCTTGACTTTTGTGGAAGACTGTATATATATATATATATATATATATATATATATATATATATATATATATATATATATATATATATATATATATATCTATATATATATATATATATATATATATATATATATATATATATATATATATATATATATATATATATATATATATATATATATATATATATATATATATATACATATGCATATATGTATATATATATATACATATATATATATATATATATATATATATATATATATATATATATATATATATATGTATATACAATATATATATATATATATATATATATATATATATATATATATATATATATATATTGTATATACATATAATTTATATATATACTGTAAATATTTAGATATATATATATATATATATATATATATATATATATATATATATATATATATATATATATATATATATATATATATATATATATATATATATATATATATATATATATATATATATATATATATATAGGATTATCCATTTCGTGGTAGGAAAGTATAATCCTGCCATTTGACATCTGTCAAAATTAAATGTCATCCAAAGCGTGGTTTTTTTAGTTCAAGGTTTGCCATTTAGAAATGTGGATCGCTTAACAGCCGAAGAACGCGTTAAAATTATTAAATTTTATTATAAAAATGGTGATTCTGCTGTATCAACATTTAGGGCTTTATGAGCCGATTACAGTCGACATAATCGACCTACACGGCAAACAATTTCGAAAACAGTGAGAAAATTTGAAGAGACTGGATCGGTTGTTGATATTGCAAGGCCTGTGCATCATCGCAACATTCGTTCTGCTGAAAATACCGCTGTCGTTGCTCAAAGTGGGGAGGAAGACCCGAATTTGTTGATTCCTCGACGCGCTCAACATTTGGGCTTGTCTTACGGCTCATTGTGGTGGATTTTGCATTTGGATTTGCATCTCCATCCGTACAAAATCCAACTCACTCAAGAACTCAACCCTCAAGACCATACACAACGCAGAGTGTAAGCGAATTGGGTGATTGAACAACAAGCCATTGATAACGATTTTTCGAACAAAATTTTCTTTAGTGATGAGGCACATTTTTCGCTCAGTAGTTACGTAAATAAACAGAATTGCCGCATATGGGGCTCTCAAAATCTTCAAGTGATCGCAGAAAGGCCTTTGCATCCGGAGAAAGTGACCTGCTGGTGTGCATTATGGTCTGGTTGTGTTATTGGCCCGTATTTTTTTTGAAAACGATCAAGGAAGAGCCATTACAGTCAATTCTGACCGCTATGGACGGATGTTAACCGATTATTTTTGGAGAAAAATTGAAGATTATAATCTGGAGAACATGTGGTTCCAATAGGACGGAGCCACAAGCCACACAACACAGGGTAATTGAGCACTTTTGCAAGAGAAATTTCCAGGACGCGTAATTTCGAGATTGAGTGATGTCAATTGGCCCGCAAGATCCTGCGACCTAACACCTTTGGATTTCTTTTATGGGGCTATGCGAAAGATCGTGTTTACGCAAACAATCCTCAAAATCTTGAGCAATTGAACTATGTAAAAACATGACGGGAAAAATTCTTCATATCATATTCAAGTTTTGAAATCAGTTCTCGGGGTAAGATTTTCTGTGTTTCTTTTTTATACTTTGTAACAAATCGTTCTTTCTTTCCTTGCCTTGAGATCAATTATGGCTTCCTTTTTATTTACCCACTGTTTCAATACGATCGGCTTAGAATTGTCAAAGTCGTTGTACGTTATCACACGTTCTCTCCAGACATTTTTCAACATATTGATCACAGCAAAGCGTTGCTAGCATACATTGATGATTACTTACTGATGTAAGAATATTTGCATTTTTGAAAGCTGCAAGTTTGACGTCAATGTTTTCGTGGATTGTGCAGGCACAGGTATCGCGGTTTGATAAAGTAGGTAGTAAAACCCAAAATGGCCGCAATCGATTAAATAGGGCATAACTGATTACAAGTGACACAGTTTTCAAAAACTTCTTGTGGAGATTTTTCAAGGTATCAAGCAAATATCGCTTTTGTTTTTTAATCTGTCGGCGAGATATAAATTCTTTCTTTCCGGCTGCTAGGCGACTGTTAGCATCATCTCCTAAAAAATCTTGGACTAATCGTTGCAATTAAGTTTTGCGATTCTTTGAGTTTGATTTTGAAAGATTCTTTCGAATTATTTTATATGTCACCACTTTGTTTTTGAATCTCCATAATTTGTATTTCTCTACTACACTTCCAGATAAAGCTTGTTTGAACTTCATTTTTTCTTTATGGATTTTAATTTTTGCGTAGTTTTCTTCTAGCTGAATTTTCATGACTTTCTTTACTAGTTCATTCTTTTTAGTCACGTTCTCACTCATTTGTTCAATTCTCTTCTTCGGCGATTTTTCGACAGATTTTTTGACTTTCT
>OZ017743.1:57995868-58245868 GCA_963969285.1 Odontomyia ornata | reverse complement strand
TACATATTTAATCAAAACATAATCACCACTGCTATAATGATTTTGGATTTGTGTTTTTCTGTAGGCTCTAACTTCTAGCATAGATAGATTACATTCGCTGTTAGGGTTACTTATGTTGTTTCTTACGTAGGTGGATAGTGGCAGAGTATCTTCTTCAGAGTCAGTGAATACGATTGAACCATTAAAATGTTTATCTTCTCTTTCATACTTGATAGATCCTATGTTGAAATGATCGCATCCATCGGGATCATAGAAACAACTGAGTGACTTCATTGTAAGTTGGTTTGGAAAATAAACAGAACCGGTCACCTGATGCACCTTCAGCGTGCCTTTAAAAGCAACAAATTCAGAGGACTTCTCGTTAATTGTAGAGTTCATTTGCTCGATTTCATGATCTTCAATCACATACGCAAGTATACCTTGGCATCTCTCACGAATAACAGCAACAAATTCTTCTAAATTTGTTATGTCAACCCCCGTTGCGATTACATAATCGGCAGTCCGTTTACAGGTGGCGCCTACACCATCCGGTGCCCCCTTCCCGTGACCAGCTTCATGATAGTTCCACGTGTATCTCATAATGTTAGGATAGATTTTTAACAGTTTACAGCCCAATACATAGAACATAGACTTGTTCCTGTATTGCGTTACAGGACCATCGCTAAGAAAGTGAATATGGTCAATATTTCCAGGGAATGAACTTAGCACTGGCTGCAGATGGGCCCAAATCGCTCCCACATTATGAGACAAGTTTGATGACATAGTGCAATATGAAGTAACGGAGTCTTTTAGATATGCAACAACAGTATGCAATGAAAGTTGGGAACGCGAACCGCCGAAATGAAAGGATTGTATTTCCTTGTTGTACTTAGTACAAAAATTTTCTGAAAAATCCATGTGCACCACGGCATCATTTTCAGATAAAGACTTCTTCAAGTGTTTAATTTCATTATACTGGTGAACTATGTAAAATAACATGACGGGAAAAATTCTTCATATCATATTCAAGTTTTGAAATCAGTTCTCGGGGTAAGATTTTCTGTGTTTCTTTTTTATACTTTGTAACAAATCGTTCTTTCTTTCCTTGCCTTGAGATCAATTATGGCTTCCTTTTTATTTACCCACTGTTTCAATACGATCGGCTTAGAATTGTCAACGTCGTTGTATGTTAAAGTATTGACGCAACAATTATCACACATTCTCTCCAGACATTTTTCAACATATTGATCAGAGCAAAGCGTTGCTAGCATACATTGATGATTGCTTACTGATGTGAGAATATTTGCATTTTTTAAAGCTGCAAGTTTGAGGTCAATGTTTTCGTGGATTGTGCAAGCACAGGTATCGCGGTTTGATAAAGTAGGTAGTAAAACCCAAAATGGCCGCAATCGATTAAATAGGGCATAACTGATTACAAATTGTAGTGATTATAAATTGTTCAATAAGTCCGTAAAGGACTGCAGCGATGGTCTGCTGCCTCGGCAGAAGAAGATGACAATATCTGCCGAGAATGCCCTCGTCTGGAGACGCGTGAATGCGCTGGCAGGCTAGCATTGCGGTGTCGTGGGGCGGGTTCATTTCCCCAGCACGAGGACCCACTACAACAAAATTTCGCATTCACGAATTGGACTGCTGGAGATCAAGTGGCGACCGAAGTCGCAAAAAGTGTAGATAACTGCACCGAGGGAATTAGAGCTTGTCATGAGAACAAGGGGAACCTGAAAAGAAAGGCGGACTTGGGGTAACCTCGTCATTACCCGACGAAGTTCATGGCCCACAAATGAAAGAGGGGCAAACGGGTGATGGTGGAGCCCCTTCGCACCCACCCAACCGGAATAAATCCATATATATCTTGTTGAAGTGGCCAGGTATTCCTCTTCTGAGTGGAAAACTCATACAACTTGAATTGCATGAACTTTCCCATCAGAAGGGGAGTACCCCGGTGACCAATTTATGCCATAGAATTATACAATTTGATTGCATAACTCTATGCCATAAAGAGGCACTCTGCTTGGGCCACTCAACCCGCGACGTCACCTGAAACAGAAGATGGATTAATGCGTACCCGGTGGCTGGCTCATGTTTTGAGGTGGAAGCCTGCCACCGTACCGAGTCCTATACCCGGTCAGAGGGGAAGGAAAGGAAAGACCGAAAATTACGGGGTATTAATTCATTTTATTTTTTTCCCCATATATATCACAAATATCCATTTCCTTTTTCCTGAACTGAATTCCTACTTGAACAATCTTTAACGTTGTATCAATGTATTCATATAATCTAATCAAAAATAAGATTTTTTTTTTTATATACAATAATAACTTTAACAACCCTCCCTCTTCTTTATAAATAGAGACAGAACAAATAATAGTAAAAAATTTTAATTTACAAAAAAAAAAACAAATTTAAAAAAAAGAAAGCTAATTCAAGTCAAAGATATGAGAAAGAAGAAAGGCACTTACCCGCAGGGTCCTCCGAGCGCTCGATGAAGAATGCGGGGGTCCACTGAAACGTTCATTAATAATATTGATTGGTTGTTTCTATATATTGCATCAACTCATTAAACACTATTCATCCTCATTACAATCACTGTTCTTTAAAAAATTTTTGATAAGAGAGAGCGTCTAATTAGATCATTATTTTCATTTTTTTATAAGCGCAAAATTATCTTCCTCTTTCAATTCATCACTATCATCCGTCGTTACAGCATTCTAACCTCCTTTCTCTCGGACACGCCAGGTTAGAATCTAGACCAATAAGATGCACGTGGCTCTATTTTTGCACCCACACGAAACATAAATACTTCGACATTCGAGTGTAGGAAAGACGGAAAATCTTTTGGCGCCGATCAAAATGCACAAACGCGTGCGAAATAGGAAACGTGCTGCACAATCTACTCATACTGTTCTGTATCAATAGCCTTTTCCCGTATTAAATATATCAATTCTGTATTTTGTTTGGCTAAACTGCTAACCGATAATAACAAAGGAGGCAACACTATTTCCATAAAAGTTTTCTGATCACATCTTTCCAGCTTCTAATTAATATTTAGCGGTCTATTCGATACGAAATATTTATAATCCAAATTAGGTTTAGCTTCCATAGGATGCAAAGAGACCTGAGATGGTAAACTAACTAAAGTTGATAGGATTGTTTCATTATCATATTATATTCGTTTATTTTGTTCCCTTGCTCTGTTCGAAACATCATTAGCAGAACACTCTTCCCGCCACAAATAATCTAAATCACTCTAAAGAACTTCATGGATGAATCGTAAATCACTCTTTTAATCAAAGATTCCGTTCACTTTTCATTCCTTTATGCACGTCGCTTCCTACTTTTGATATTCCAGTCCGCCCTGTTCACTTTTCCCATCGTACCTCGTAGACAAAATAATGCAAATCAGGTGAAACTCGAAGCAGAACGCACGCAATAAGCTCTGTTCTCAATCTCCCGTGAATTCATTTTTACCGCTTATTGCAAATAATTTCAATTGGCACCAATGACAAAAATACTTTCTTTTGCCAAGTCGAAATGCAACACAAGTCACAATTGCACATTTCACGGTACGGCACTCTGCGATTTTGGAGTCTTTTCTAATAGTCCGATTGCAAAAGTTCCGAACTATTCTTACAGACAGAATTCGCACAAATTAGGAAACATTTTACATGGAAATTCGAGGATTTTCCACTGACCGTCACACATGTGCTTCGACGCCGACCGTAAACCCTTCCGAAAAACTCAGATCGCATTCACGCGCGATTACCCGGTCTCACGATCTCCAGCTGACTCCCCTAGCACGTCCACTTCACTCATCCCAATCTATGCACAATAGATAGCGCGTGAAACAATTTCATTTTACCGCTTAGCCAATTTCCCGAACGATTCATCTGTTGCATTTGATGCATTTGCTGTGCCTGAAGCATTTGTTGTTGCTCTACCGTTTTACGACTTTTCACTATTATATTGTATATGTAATAAGTTTTACAGTGATTGATTTGTTGATTCATTTCATCGCATTAAAACGATGTATCATTTTTAAGATGCTATTCTTCGAAGCGTTAAGGCTGCAATCTTATTGTATGGCCGTTTTGTCCACAAACGTTGCAAATACATTGGCGTAAAACGGGGCATGTAGGCTTTCCATTTTCATATAATGAATGCGATGTATAAAAATCAAATGATTCTCCATTTTTCGGCAAAACGAACAACACTTGCGCATATTTTTCTTGTGATTATAGAAACTGTTCTCTGTGCGTGATTGCTGATGTGGATATTGCGGATGCGGCTGACTGAGGTTAATATTTGGCATGAACTGATTATGGGATGGAATATCTCTCCACGAGGTTCTTGTAGCGTATTTATTGTTAAAACATTGTGGTTGTATTTGTTGTTGAATTGGATTAGACACATTTCTATTGCTCGTTTAAAGTTTGTGTGTGGAGTGAAGCAATCATCATAGTTTACAGTGTTACTATATTGATCCCAAAAGTTCGTACTTCTATGTTTATTACTTTTTGCTGATCGTAGAATAACTTCTTCATGTGTATATTGCCCTGAATCACCAGCTGCTGGTGTATTCAAAAAGTTAACTGGTTGTGTCCCAGTACAGTCATTGTTAGACCAACGCTTATAATTGATGTTAATTGAAGCGACGTTGTAATAATTTATATTTGCGTTTACATAGTAGTTTTGTCGTGGTCGATATGGATATCGCTGAGAAGGATCGACTGCAACTGGATCTAGAACTTTTTGAACTATATCTAAAACCAATAAATGAAAGCTTTTACAGAATGGAAGATATATTTCATCTTTTTTTTTTTAATTCACGACGTCGGAACTTAGCGAACTCGGACAGAAATTTTTCTCCCGTCTTCTCCGTTTCTGCGCTCGACTTTTCGCACAGTTTTCTTACGGTTACGGCACAAAAAAAATCACAGCTTTTACTAGTTTATTTCACAGTAATGACGCTCGCGTTGATAAATTTGGTCCTTGCGGAATTTTTCAATTGGTCGCGTATATTTTATTTGTTATCCAAAGCCCAAAGCCCGATGACATCTGAAAATCCTTATGACAGTGCAGCCATTTTGTACGGAGTGTCGGCTGTGCCTGTTCTTGTGGTTGCTGCGCTGGCATTTTGAGCCATAACTCCTCGATTACTACAGGGCAGCTAATTTTCTCGCGATCCCAAGGCGATGCGGATTGCGAAAAAGGAGCTGAAGGATCTTTCTGTGTACCATGGGTTGGCTTCGGCGTCGGGACTAGAGATGACGAACAATAAAAGAAAAACACAATTGACAGACGGACGGACTGACTTATGTCTATGTTTGGCCGGAAGTATACAACATTGCGCGTTTTTGAAAATATATGCGGACGGACAAACAGACGTGACTAATTATCTATCGGCGCAGGTCTTTCGCGTGGTATATCCCCACTTTTTTTCCCGATGGGTCCGTTAACAGGTAACGGTTAGGTCCCATTACCTTCTTTATGCGGCTCTTCAAGAATCGCCTGTCCAGCTTGGCGTTGTAATGCCCCGCGTCGTCACTTTGGCGGAAATTGCGCCGGAAAACTTCATCTCCTTCTTTGAAATTAGCAGATCGTGACCGGAGATTGTACTGCGCCTCATTTGCACTTCCTGCGGCCTTAATCTTCCATCCGATTTGTTGGCGGAGGTCTCCTAAACGTTCGTGGGGCTCCAACGCAACGACGGGGTCTCCCAAACACTTTGATTGCCGTAAAGGCCGGTATGATTTACCGTGGCAAATCATGTGCTGTCCAAAGGCGGCAAAGTAAGGGGCGACACCGGTGACGGAATGATACGAGGATCGCAGGGCGCATGTGATGGCAGACAATCGCCGATCCCAATCTTTTTGAGATGGGTGGACGTAGGAACGGATCGCGGCCAATAGGGTGCGGTTCAACCGTTCTGATGCGTTAGACTGAGGAGAGTATATGGGCGTCAGTTGGTGTTCAACGCCATACTGCTCGAGTAGGCCCTTAAACTGCCAAGACCGGAACTGTACTCCGTTGTCTGAGTACACACTCTCTGGAACCCCGAACACATGGAATACCCGGTTCTCTAAGAATTTCACGATCGATGGAGTTGTGAATTTAGGGATAGGTTCCACCAGTGGGAACTTTGAAAGCTGGTCTAGAACGACTATAGCTCCGATGTGTCCCATGGAAGACCGAGGATATGGACCGAGTAGATCGATGCATAGACGTTGGAATACGCGTTCTGGGACGTTGAGTTGACCCATAGGAGGTCGAAGAGGCTGGTTGGGCGCTTTGGTGCCTTTACAGGTCTCACAGGCGCTCACGTAGTCTTTGACCTGCGATGCCATTTTAGGCCAAAAGAAGTATTTCTTGAGTCGCCGTAACGTCCGACCGTAACCTCCGTGGGCACTTAAAGGATGGTCATGTGCGCGGAGGATCAGATGTTGTGTCATTTCCTCCGGTACCCAGAGTTTCCAGGACTCTTCTTCCTGTCATGGATCACCAGTGGCGTATTCATTTCGTCTATACACGTAGCCGTCTATTACCTTCAAATCAGGCAGCTGCGATTGTTGGGTCGCTATGGTTTGCCTCAACTCTTTGTAGCTGTCTGATTCGAAATGTGGGCTGTCCAAATCTATTTTGATGGGGTCCTCGTCATTTATTGTCAATTCGGCTCCCTCTGGGGAAAACATTCGTGAGAGGGTGTCGGGTACGATGTTCTGGGTCCCTTTCCGATGTTTGATGGAAAACTTGAACCCTTGCAGTTTAAGAGCCCATCTTGCTAGGCGTCCATGTAAATCTGCCTGGTTCATCAACCATTGTAGTGAAGCGTGGTCCGTGATGATCTCGAATTGATGGCCCTCGATATAAGCTCGGAATTTCTTCACAGCCATTACCGCTGCCAAACATTCCTGCTCGGACATAGTATAGTTTCTTTGGGCCGAATTCAGCTTATTGGACATGAAGGCGATGGGAGCTTCCTCTCCTTCATCGGTCAATTGCACCAGCACGGCTCCGACTCCATGTTGACTTGCGTCACAATGAATGGAGAAGGGCTTCGTGAAGTCGGGGCTGTGCAAGACAGGAGCTGATGTGAGGGCTTGTTTTAGCTCTTCAAATGCCTTTCGGCTGAGTTCGGTCCAAATAAACTTCCCTTTCCGCAGCATGTCTGACAGGGGCGCTGAAACTGTTGCGTAATTCCGAACAAACCTTCAGTACCAACCGCACACACCAAGGAAACGTCGTAGCTGCTTCACTGTTTTTGGTAAGGGGAACTCATCAATCGCACGAGTTTTGTCTGGATCCGTTTTGATAGTGCCATGTCCTATGACATGTCCTAGGTATCGGACTTCTTTCATGACAAACTTACTTTTCTGTACGTTGATGGTGAGTCCCGCCTTACTGATGTGCAGGGCTACTTCTTGTAAGAGTAGGAGGTGTTGATCGAACGTTTTCGTTATGAGTAACAGATCATCCAGGTACACGAACACTTGGTGTTTCAGGTGAGGTGGGATAACCTTGTCCATCAGCCGAGTCATCGTTTGCGGCGCGTTACACAGGCCAAAGGGCATTGTGACGAACTGATATAATGGCACTGTGAAGGCGGTCTTGTCCCTCGACCCCTCATCGAGTGGAATTTGCCAGTAGGCGTCTTTTAGGTCGAGACTGGTGATATAATTGGCTTTCGGCAGTCTCCCTAGTATTCCATCGATGAGTGGAAGAGGGTACGCGTCCTTGATGGTAACCGCGTTTACCTTACGGGCATCAAGACAGAGGCAGACTTTACCTGGCTTCACCACCAAGGTTACCGGTGATGACCAGGCACTTTGGGACTCCTCTATGACCCCCAACTCGAGCATCCTATCCAGCTCCGCATACACCAATTTCTCCATGGCCGGTGAGATGGCGTAGTGTCTCTGCTTAATCGGTTTACTATCGCCAACGTTGATGGCGTGTGAGACTAGGGTGGTGTGGCCAAGGCATTGGGTAGCGTAAGATGGGAAAGCAGCGATGGATGCTTCCTGGCGTTGCCGTTGGTTAGGCGTCAGGACATGCCTATCGGGAATAGAAGTGATTTCGTTGACATATCTGGTGTTTAAAGTCAAATCTGTGAATAAATCGGAGGCCAGTCCAAAGCGAAGGACGAAATCGACGCCAAGGTACACATTCTGAGTCAAAGACGGGATAATGTAGAAAGTAATATCCTTCGTCTGACCCCTGAACGTCACGGGTATGGTTAGTTTACCTCGTATAGGGTGTTTGGTGCCATCAGCTGTACTGATTTCAGTGCGCCAGGATTTAATCAAGTTCGGATAGTCTTGGAGCACCTTCGAGCCAAAGCTCGAGGCAAGACAACTGATACTGGCACCCGTGTCGATCAATGCAAACACGGTCTCGCCCAACACTTTAATTGGATGATAAGGTCTGATCTCATTCTCAGCAACCTCCGAGATGTTACAAGAGTTTAAGGTTTGACGGCAGGTGCGCACTCTCTTGCGGAAATTCCGCCAACGACGGGTTGACCATTTTGTCGTGCGCGGGCGGGAAGTGACTACTTCGGAAGCAAATATTCGCTCTCGAGCCACCCGATATTCCTGCAGTCGAACATGATAAGGTTTTAGAGTGCGTATTTGAGCTTGCCGGGGTTCTTCTGGCAGTGACTGCGGTGGTCGCTTTAATATTGTCGTTGGCGAGGTCTCCGGAAGAGAGTGAACATCCGCAGTCATAGTGGTCATGGCTGGTGGGTTAACGTCAGGGTTATTGGGGTGAGCAGCTGGCTGAGGAGCTACTGCGGGGGCTTCGAGTACCGCTGAGGTGGTCGGGTACTCCTTCGGCCGTTTTTTTGCGCGGCACATTCAGAACAGTCCGGGAAGTAAGTGTCCGGCTTGCCGCAACCGTAGCAGAAAACCTTACGCTCTGCTCGGCATGAAATGAACCGGTGTCCGGTTTGATGGCAATTCCAGCAGGTCGTAAGACTTCCCACTGCTGCTACAGCAAGCTGGTCCTGGTCCAAATCTTCCTCCAGATCCATGGTGGTATAATCTGGGGCCAACTCCGCGATTCCTCGTCGAGGACCCGTCCTAGCTAGTCAGTAGGGCCGGTCCCGGAGGTCTTCCTCAAACCTTTCTAGGCGAATCACAGTTCTCAGCAGTGCCTCCATACTCTGTGGATCGGAGTTCACGATATGGCGACGAAGCTCCGGCCTTAGATTGCGCTTTAGCAACCGCAGCAATTGGGTAGAAGACATCGGCTCTGACAACTGGTCATTCAGCCGAAGAATATCGGCTCGATATTGATGGAAAGACTCGTCCGGACGCTGCCATCTAGCATGAATCTTGTCCAGTACTAATTCGTCCATGTCTACCGTAGGGTACTCCATGCGGAGTACCTCCTTCAACCGTGACCAGCGTATTGATGGTGGGGCCGAATGTATTCGCCAATATGACTCAAGTGCTGCTCCCCTAAGCAGCATTGGCAAATATCCTGCGAGCGCCGTGTGGTCTCCTGCAAGCATTTGCTCGATCAGCGACTCCACCCGACTAATGAAAACTTCCACAGTTATAGTGTTAGATTCCCCGCTGAAATGCAGATTACAGCCCTGGATGATGCTGGGGATCTGCGTCGGCTTCAGCCGATACGTATCGTGTGGATGGATGCGTTGGTCCGGCGGAATCACTGGAGCCTGAGTTGGTGGCGGTGCTTGGCTCAGTCGGGGCCGGTACACTGGAGCCAACGGATTCATTGCCGCTCCGGGCCGGATTCGTTCGTGATCGCGCCGCGAGTCTATCGGAAAATCCCACGGATTTGGGTCCGAATCCCACATCGGAGGCGTTCTTGGCCTAGGTGGTACTGGATTCTCCTTCTGGCTTTCCAGCAAGGCTACCCGGGTGGTCAGGTCCTGCATGAGCGCCATTAAGTCTTGTAAAACTGTCGCCTCCACAGCCACAGTGGGTCTCGGCTCTTCCGCAGGCGGAACTGCTTCGGCTCGGCCCATTAAGTCAGGCTCATCAGCCGCTGTTGGAACCTGCTCCCGCCGGTCCTTTGGTTTGGGCACCGCCCCTTGAGCAGCTGGAAGCTCTAGGTGGCTGAAAGGTCGATCCGCGGAGGTGGCTGGTTGTCGGCATAAAGGGCAAGTCCGGCTGACTAGTAAATGCTGGGTCACGCAGGTTTCATGGAACTCATGTCCGCACGCCAACGTTTGTACGGACGTTCCATCATTTCGTGCTTGCTGACAGATGACACACAATGCCGTGGGCCCCGCTTCCGAACGCAACCTGCGCTTGTCTGGCGTGCGTTTGGTCGACATTCTAAACAAAATTTATTTTTTTGCTAAATACCTAAAAGAATATATATATAAATAATGAAAAAAAATGTGAAAAATGACGTGAAATATATATATATATATATTTCCCAAGTGGCCGTCAGTGGCGAACTATAATCGAACCTCACAAAAAAAAATGTATGATAAAAGTTTTAATTAAGTTATCAAACAAAATAATCGGTCTTTCCATTCCGTCCTTCTTCCCAAGTATGGACACCAATGGCACGGTCCTTCTATAGCGTTTCAGGGACAACTCTCTTGTGGCACCATGAGAATCAGGGTTCAGAAATGATCCCTCATCCGCAAATTTTTCAAGTTACCACTTGTCAACCCAGGGTTGGATTCTAATCCACAAGCAGCGCGTGTCTTGTCATGGATAGTCATGGATTAGCTAATCCGCCAATCACATGAAATCAAAATCCATGTAATTTAAGACACCTAGGCACCGCTGGTTTGGGGAGCGGATCAGAATCCTCCGCAAAAAAGCTGTTGGGATAATAACTTCCGAACACAAATAGGGACTCTAATATCATTTGGCCTTACTAGTTATACAATGGTGGTAAACCGCCAAAGTATAAATCAAAAGCAGGACCAAACGATATTGATGTCCAAAGACAACACACGTCCGAAAGTTATTAAGTTGCTGGGGCACGATTAGTGCAAAAACCCTCGGGAGTTACCTACCCGCCAAAAATTACTAACACCTTGTGGGGACACCTAGAGACGATGGACTGTCTCGTGCTCACGACTGATGATACAGCTGGGCTTTTCGGGCCCCACGTTGGGCGCCATTTGTAGTGATTATAAATTGTTCAATAAGTCCGTAAAGGACTGCAGCGATGGTCTGCTGCCTCGGCAGAAGAAGATGACAATATCTGCCGAGAATGCCCTCGTCTGGAGACGCGTGAATGCGCTGGCAGGCTAGCATTGCGGTGTCGTGGGGCGGGTTCATTTCCCCAGCACGAGGACCCACTACAAAAAAATTTCGCATTCACGAATTGGACTGCTGGAGATCAAGTGGCGACCGAAGTCGCAAAAAGTGTAGATAACTGCACCGAGGGAATTAGAGCTTGTCATGAGAACAAGGGGAACCTGAAAAGAAAGGCGGACTTGGGGTAACCTCGTCATTACCCGACGAAGTTCATGGCCCACAAATGAACGGGTGATGGTGTAGCCCCTTCGCACCCACCCAACCGGAATAAATCCATATATATCTTGTTGAAGTGGCCAGGTATTCCTCTTCTGAGTGGAAAACTCATACAACTTGAATTGCATGAACTTTCCCATCAGAAGGGGAGTACCCCGGTTACCAATTTATGCCATAGAATTATACAATTTGATTGCATAACTCTATGCCATAAAGAGGCACTCTGCTTGGGCCACTCAACCCGCGACGTCACCTGAAACAGAAGATGGATTAATGCGTACCCGGTGACTGGCTCATGTTTTGAGGTGGAAGCCTGCCACCGTATCGGGTCCTATACCCGGTCAGAGGGGAAGGAAAGGAAAGACCGAAAATTACGGGGTATTAATTCATTTTATTTTTTTTTTCCCCATATATATCACAAATATCCATTTCCTTTTTCCTGAACTGAATTCCTACTTGAACAATCTTTAACGTTGTATCAATGTATTCATATAATCTAATCAAAAATAAGATTTTTTTTTTATATAGAATCATAACTTTAACAACCCTCCCTCTTCTTTATAAATAGAGACAGAACAAATAATAGTAAAAGATTTTAATTTAAAAAAAAAAAAAAAAAACAAATTTAAAAACAAGAAAGCTAATTCAAGTCAAAGATATGAGAAAGAAGAAAGGCACTTACCCGCAGGGTCCTCCGAGCGCTCGATGATATTGATTGGTTATTTCTATATATTGCATCAACTCATTAAACACTATTCATTCTCATTACAATCACTGTTCTTTAAAAAAATTTTGATAAGAGAGAGCGTCTAATTAGATCATTATTTTCATTTTTTTATAAGCGCAAAATTATCTTCCTCTTTAATTCATCACTATCATCCGTCGTTACAGCATTCTAACCTCCTTTCTCTCGGACACGCCAGGTTAGAATCAAGACCAATAAGATGCACGTGGCTCTATTTTTGCACCCACACGAAACATAAACACTTCGACATTCGAGTGTAGGAAAGACGGAAAATCTTTTGGCGCCGATCAAAATGCACAAACGCGTGCGAAATAGGAAACGTGCTGCACAATCCACTCATACTGTTCTGTTTCAATATCCTTTTCCCGTATTAAATATATCAATTCTGTATTTTTTTTGGCTAAACTGCTAACCGATAATAACAAAGGAGGCAACACTATTTCCATAAAAGTTTTCTGATCACATCTTTCCAGCTTCTAATTAATATTTAGCGGTCTATTCGATACGAAATATTTATAATCCAAATTAGGTTTAGCTTCCATAGGATGCAAAGAGACCTGAGATGGTAAACTAACTAAAGTTGATAGGATTGTTTCATTATCATATTATATTCGTTTATTTTGTTCCCATGCTCTGTTCGAAACATCATTAGCAGAACACTCTTCCCGCCACAAATAATCTAAATCACTCTAAAGAACTTCATGGATGAATCGTAAATCACTCTTTTAATCAAAGATTCCGTTCACTTTTCATTCCTTTATGCACGTCGCTTCCTACTTTTGATATTCCAGTCCGCCCTGTTCACTTTTCCCATCGTACCTCGTAGACAAAATAATGCAAATCAGGTGAAACTCGAAGCAGAACGCACGCAATAAGCTCTGTTCTCAATCTCCCGTGAATTTATTTTTACCGCTTATTGCAAATAATTTCAATTGGCACCAATGACAAAAATATTTTCTTTTGCCAAGTCGAAATGCAACACAAGTCACAATTGCACATTTCACGGTACGGCACTCTGCGATTTTGGAGTCTTCTTTAATAGTCCGATTGCAAAAGTTCCGAACTATTCTTACAGACAGAATTCGCACAAATTAGGAACCATTTTACATGGAAATTCGAGGATTTTCCACTGACCGTCACACATGTGCTTCGACGCCGACCGTAAACCCTTCCGAAAAACTCAGAACGCATTCACGCGCGATTACCCGGTCTCACGATCTCCAGCTGACTCCCCTAGCACGTCCACTTCACTCATCCCAATCTATGCACAATAGATAGCGCGTGAAACAATTTCATTTTACCGCTTAGCCAATTTCCCGAACGATTCATCTGTTGCATTTGATGCATTTGCTGTGCCTGAAGCATTTGTTGTTGCTCTACCGTTTTACGACTTTTCACTATTATATTGTATATGTAATAAGTTTTACAGTGATTGATTTGTTGATTCATTTCATCGCATTAAAACGATGTATCATTTTTAAGATGCTATTCTTCGAAGCGTTAAGGCTGCAATCTTATTGTATGGCCGTTTTGTCCACAAACGTTGCAAATACATTGGCGTAAAACGGGGCATGTAGGCTTTCCATTTTCATATAATGAATGCGATGTATAAAAATCAAATGATTCTCCATTTTTCGGCAAAACGAACAACACTTGCGCATATTTTTCTTGTGATTATAGAAACTGTTCTCTGTGCGTGATTGCTGATGTGGATATTGCGGATGCGGCTGACTGAGGTTAATATTTGGCATGAACTGATTATGGGATGGAATATCTCTCCACGAGGTTCTTGTAGCGTATTTATTGTTAAAACATTGTGGTTGTATTTGTTGTTGAATTGGATTAGACACATTTCTATTGCTCGTTTAAAGTTTGTGTGTGGAGTGAAGCAATCATCATAGTTTACAGTGTTACTATATTGATCCCAAAAGTTCGTACTTCTATGTTTATTACTTTTTGCTGATCGTAGAATAACTTCTTCATGTGTATATTGCCTTGAATCACCAGCTGCTGGTGTATTCAAAAAGTTAACTGGTTGTGTCCCAGTACAGTCATTGTTAGACCAACGCTTATAATTGATGTTAATTGAAGCGACGTTGTAATAATTTATATTTGCGTTTACATAGTAGTTTTGTCGGGGTCGATATGGATATCGCTGAGAAGGATCGACTGCAACTGGATCTAGAACTTTTTGAACTATATCTAAAACCAATAAATGAAAGCTTTTACAGAATGGAAGATATATTTCATCTTTTTTTTTTTTTTAATTCACGACGTCGGAACTTAGCGAACTCGGACAGAAACTTTTCTCCCGTCTTCTCCGTTTCTGCGCTCGACTTTTCGCACAGTTTTCTTACGGTTACGGCACAAAAAAAATCACAGCTTTTACTAGTTTATTTCACAGTAATGACGCTCGCGTTGATAAATTTGGTCCTTGCGGAATTTTTCAATTGGTCGCGTATATTTTATTTGTTATCCAAAGCCCAAAGCCCGATGACATCTGAAAATCCTTATGACAGTGCAGCCATTTTGTACGGAGTGTCGGCTGTGCCTGTTCTTGTGGTTGCTGCGCTGGCATTTTGAGCCATAACTCCTCGATTACTACAGGGCAGCTAATTTTCTCGCGATCCCAAGGCGATGCGGATTGCGAAAAAGGAGCTGAAGGATCTTTCTGTGTACCATGGGTTGGCTTCGGCGTCGGGACTAGAGATGACGAACAATAAAAGAAAAACACAATTGACAGACGGACGGACTGACTTATGTCTATGTTTGGCCGGAAGTATACAACATTGCGCGTTTTTGAAAATATATGCGGACGGACAAACAGACGTGACTAATTATCTATCGGCGCAGGTCTTTCGCGTGGTATATCCCCACTTTTTTTCCCGATGGGTCCGTTAACAGGTAACGGTTAGGTCCCATTACCTTCTTTATGCGGCTCTTCAAGAAACGACTGTCCAGCTTGGCGTTGTAATGCCCCGCGTCGTCACTTTGGCGGAAATTGCGCCGGAAAACTTCATCTCCTTCTTTGAAATTAGCAGATCGTGACCGGAGATTGTACTGCGCCTCATTTGCACTTCCTGCGGCCTTAATCTTCCATCCGATTTGTTGGCGGAGGTCTCCTAAACGTTCGTGGGGCTCCAACGCAACGACGGGGTCTCCCAAACACTTTGATTGCCGTAAAGGCCGGTATGATTTACCGTGGCAAATCATGTGCTGTCCAAAGGCGGCAAAGTAAGGGGCGACACCGGTGACGGAATGATACGAGGATCGCAGGGCGCATGTGATGGCAGACAATCGCCGATCCCAATCTTTTTGAGATGGGTGGACGTAGGAACGGATCGCGGCCAATAGGGTGCGGTTCAACCGTTCTGATGCGTTAGACTGAGGAGAGTATATGGGCGTCAGTTGGTGTTCAACGCCATACTGCTCGAGTAGGCCCTTAAACTGCCAAGACCGGAACTGTACTCCGTTGTCTGAGTACACACTCTCTGGAACCCCGAACACATGGAATACCCGGTTCTCTAAGAATTTCACGATCGATGGAGTTGTGAATTTAGGGATAGGTTCCACCAGTGGGAACTTTGAAAGCTGGTCTAGAACGACTATAGCTCCGATGTGTCCCATGGAAGACCGAGGATATGGACCGAGTAGATCGATGTATAGACGTTGGAATACGCGTTCTGGGACGTTGAGTTGACCCATAGGAGGTCGAAGAGGCTGGTTGGGCGCTTTGGTGCCTTTACAGGTCTCACAGGCGCTCACGTAGTCTTTGACCTGCGATGCCATTTTAGGCCAAAAGAAGTATTTCTTGAGTCGCCGTAACGTCCGACCGTAACCTCCGTGGGCACTTAAAGGATGGTCATGTGCGCGGAGGATCAGATGTTGTGTCATTTCCTCCGGTACCCAGAGTTTCCAGGACTCTTCTTCCTGTCATGGATCACCAGTGGCGTATTCATTTCGTCTATACACGTAGCCGTCTATTACCTTCAAATCAGGCAGCTGCGATTGTTGGGTCGCTATGGTTTGCCTCAACTCTTGTAGCTGTCTGATTCGAAATGTGGGCTGTCCAAATCTATTTTGATGGGGTCCTCGTCATTTATTGTCAATTCGGCTCCCTCTGGGGAAAACATTCGTGAGAGGGTGTCGGGTACGATGTTCTGGGTCCCTTTCCGATGTTTGATGGAAAACTTGAACCCTTGCAGTTTAAGAGCCCATCTTGCTAGGCGTCCATGTAAATCTGCCTGGTTCATCAACCATTGTAGTGAAGCGTGGTCCGTGATGATCTCGAATTGATGGCCCTCGATATAAGCTCGGAATTTCATCACAGCCATTACCGCTGCCAAACATTCCTGCTCGGACACAGTATAGTTTCTTTGGGCCGAATTCAGCTTATTGGACATGAAGGCGATGGGAGCTTCCTCTCCTTCATCGGTCAATTGCACCAGCACGGCTCCGACTCCATGTTGACTTGCGTCACAATGAATGGAGAAGGGCTTCGTGAAGTCGGGGCTGTGCAAGACAGGAGCTGATGTGAGGGCTTGTTTTAGCTCTTCAAATGCCTTTCGGCTGAGTTCGGTCCAAATAAACTTCCCTTTCCGCAGCATGTCTGACAGGGGCGCTGAAACTGTTGCGTAATTCCGAACAAACCTTCGGTACCAACCGCACACACCAAGGAAACGTCGTAGCTGCTTCACTGTTTTTGGTAAGGGGAACTCATCAATCGCACGAGTTTTGTCTGGATCCGTTTTGATAGTGCCATGTCCTATGACATGTCCTAGGTATCGGACTTCTTTCATGACAAACTTACTTTTCTGTACGTTGATGGTGAGTCCCGCCTTACTGATGTGCAGGGCTACTTCTTGTTAGAGTAGGAGGTGTTGATCGAACGTTTTCGTTATGAGTAACAGATCATCCAGGTACACGAACACTTGGTGTTTCAGGTGAGGTGGGATAACCTTGTCCATCAGCCGAGTCATCGTTTGCGGCGCGTTACACAGGCCAAAGGGCATTGTGACGAACTGATATAATGGCACTGTGAAGGCGGTCTTGTCCCTCGACCCCTCATCGAGTGGAATTTGCCAGTAGGCGTCTTTTAGGTCGAGACTGGTGATATAATTGGCTTTCGGCAGTCTCCCTAGTATTCCATCGATGAGTGGAAGAGGGTACGCGTCCTTGATGGTAACCGCGTTTACCTTACGGGCATCAAGACAGAGGCAGACTTTACCTGGCTTCACCACCAAGGTTACCGGTGATGACCAGGCACTTTGGGACTCCTCTATGACCCCCAACTCGAGCATCCTATCCAGCTCCGCATACACCAATTTCTCCATGGCCGGTGAGATGGCGTAGTGTCTCTGCTTAATCGGTTTACTATCGCCAACGTTGATGGCGTGTGAGACTAGGGTGGTGTGGCCAAGGCATTGGGTAGCGTAAGATGGGAAAGCAGCGATGGATGCTTCCTGGCGTTGCCGTTGGTTAGGCGTCAGGTCATGCCTATCGGGAATAGAAGTGATTTCGTAGACATATCTGGTGTTTAAAGTCAAATCTGTGAATAAATCGGAGGCCAGTCCAAAGCGAAGGACGAAATCGACGCCAAGGTACACATTCTGAGTCAAAGACGGGATAATGTAGAAAGTAATATCCTTCGTCTGACCCCTGAACGTCACGGGTATGGTTAGTTTACCTCGTATAGGGTGTTTGGTGCCATCAGCTGTACTGATTTCAGTGCGCCAGGATTTAATCAAGTTCGGATAGTCTTGGAGCACCTTCGAGCCAAAGCTCGAGGCAAGACAACTGATACTGGCACCCGTGTCGATCAATGCAAACACGGTCTCGCCCAACACTTTAATTGGATGATAAGGTCTGATCTCATTCTCAGCAACCTCCGAGATGTTACAAGAGTTTAAGGTTTGACGGCAGGTGCGCACTCTCTTGCGGAAATTCCGCCAACGACGGGTTGACCATTTTGTCGTGCGCGGGCGGGAAGTGACTACTTCGGAAGCAAATATTCGCTCTCGAGCCACCCGATATTCCTGCAGTCGAACATGATAAGGTTTTAGAGTGCGTATTTGAGCTTGCCGGGGTTCTTCTGGCAGTGACTGCGGTGGTCGCTTTAATATTGTCGTTGGCGAGGTCTCCGGAAGAGAGTGAACATCCGCAGTCATAGTGGTCATGGCTGGTGGGTTAACGTCAGGGTTATTGGGGTGAGCAGCTGGCTGAGGAGCTACTGCGGGGGCTTCGAGTACCGCTGAGGTGGTCGGGTACTCCTTCGGCCGTTTTTTTGCGCGGCACATTCAGAACAGTCCGGGAAGTAAGTGTCCGGCTTGCCGCAACCGTAGCAGAAAACCTTACGCTCTGCTCGGCATGAAATGAACCGGTGTCCGGTTTGATGGCAATTCCAGCAGGTCGTAAGACTTCCCACTGCTGCTACAGCAAGCTGGTCCTGGTCCAAATCTTCCTCCAGATCCATGGTGGTATAATCTGGGGCCAACTCCGCGATTCCTCGTCGAGGACCCGTCCTAGCTAGTCAGTAGGGCCGGTTCCGGAGGTCTTCCTCAAACCTTTCTAGGCGAATCACAGTTCTCAGCAGTGCCTCCATACTCTGTGGATCGGAGTTCACGATATGGCGACGAAGCTCCGGCCTTAGATTGCGCTTTAGCAACCGCAGCAATTGGGTAGAAGACATCGGCTCTGACAACTGGTCATTCAGCCGAAGAATATCGGCTCGATATTGATGGAAAGACTCGTCCGGACGCTGCCATCTAGCATGAATCTTGTCCAGTACTAATTCGTCCATGTCTACCGTAGGGTACTCCATGCGGAGTACCTCCTTCAACCGTGACCAGCGTATTGATGGTGGGGCCGAATGTATTCGCCAATATGACTCAAGTGCTGCTCCCCTAAGCAGCATTGGCAAATATCCTGCGAGCGCCGTGTGGTCTCCTGCAAGCATTTGCTCGATCAGCGACTCCACCCGACTAATGAAAACTTCCACAGTTATAGTGTTAGATTCCCCGCTGAAATGCAGATTCCAGCCCTGGATGATGCTGGGGATCTGCGTCGGCTTCAGCCGATACGTATCGTGTGGATGGATGCGTTGGTCCGGCGGAATCACTGGAGCCTGAGTTGGTGGCGGTGCTTGGCTCAGTCGGGGCCGGTACACTGGAGCCAACGGATTCATTGCCGCTCCGGGCCGGATTCGTTCGTGATCGCGCCGCGAGTCTATCGGAAAATCCCACGGATTTGGGTCCGAATCCCACATCGGAGGCGTTCTTGGCCTAGGTGGTACTGGATTCTCCTTCTGGCTTTCCAGCAAGGCTACCCGGGTGGTCAGGTCCTGCATGAGCGCCATTAAGTCTTGTAAAACTGTCGCCTCCACAGCCACAGTGGGTCTCGGCTCTTCCGCAGGCGGAACTGCTTCGGCTCGGCCCATTAAGTCAGGCTCATCAGCCGCTGTTGGAACCTGCTCCCGCCGGTCCTTTGGTTTGGGCACCGCCCCTTGAGCAGCTGGAAGCTCTAGGTGGCTGAAAGGTCGATCCGCGGAGGTGGCTGGTTGTCGGCATAAAGGGCAAGTCCGGCTGACTAGTAAATGCTGGGTCACGCAGGTTTCATGGAACTCATGTCCGCACGCCAACGTTTGTACGGACGTTCCATCATTTCGTGCTTGCTGACAGATGACACACAATGCCGTGGGCCCCGCTTCCGAACGCAACCTGCGCTTGTCTGGCGTGCGTTTGGTCGACATTCTAAACAAAATTTATTTTTTTGCTAAATACCTAAAAGAATATATATATAAATAATGAAAAAAAATGTGAAAAATGACGTGAAATATATATATATATATATTTCCCAAGTGGCCGTCAGTGGCGAACTATAATCGAACCTCACAAAAAAAAATGTATGATAAAAGTTTTAATTAAGTTATCAAACAAAATAATCGGTCTTTCCATTCCGTCCTTCTTCCCAAGTATGGACACCAATGGCACGGTCCTTCTATAGCGTTTCAGGGACAACTCTCTTGTGGCACCATGAGAATCAGGGTTCAGAAATGATCCCTCATCCGCAAATTTTTCAAGTTACCACTTGTCAACCCAGGGTTGGATTCTAATCCACAAGCAGCGCGTGTCTTGTCATGGATAGTCATGGATTAGCTAATCCGCCAATCACATGAAATCAAAATCCATGTAATTTAAGACACCTAGGCACCGCTGGTTTGGGGAGCGGATCAGAATCCTCCGCAAAAAAGCTGTTGGGATAATAACTTCCGAACACAAATAGGGACTCTAATATCATTTGGCCTTACTAGTTATACAATGGTGGTAAACCGCCAAAGTATAAATCAAAAGCAGGACCAAACGATATTGATGTCCAAAGACAACACACGTCCGAAAGTTATTAAGTTGCTGGGGCACGATTAGTGCAAAAACCCTCGGGAGTTACCTACCCGCCAAAAATTACCAACACCTTGTGGGGACACCTAGAGACGATGGACTGTCTCGTGCTCACGACTGATGATACAGCTGGGCTTTTCGGGCCCCACGTTGGGCGCCATTTGTAGTGATTATAAATTGTTCAATAAGTCCGTAAAGGACTGCAGCGATGGTCTGCTGCCTCGGCAGAAGAAGATGACAATATCTGCCGAGAATGCCCTCGTCTGGAGACGCGTGAATGCGCTGGCAGGCTAGCATTGCGGTGTCGTGGGGCGGGTTCATTTCCCCAGCACGAGGACCCACTACAAAAAAATTTCGCATTCACGAATTGGACTGCTGGAGATCAAGTGGCGACCGAAGTCGCAAAAAGTGTAGATAACTGCACCGAGGGAATTAGAGCTTGTCATGAGAACAAGGGGAACCTGAAAAGAAAGGCGGACTTGGGGTAACCTCGTCATTACCCGACGAAGTTCATGGCCCACAAATGAACGGGTGATGGTGAAGCCCCTTCGCACCCACCCAACCGGAATAAATCCATATATATCTTGTTGAAGTGGCCAGGTATTCCTCTTCTGAGTGGAAAACTCATACAACTTGAATTGCATGAACTTTCCCATCAGAAGGGGAGTACCCCGGTGACCAATTTATGCCATAGAATTATACAATTTGATTGCATAACTCTATGCCATAAAGAGGCACTCTGCTTAGGCCACTCAACCCGCGACGTCACCTGAAACAGAAGATGGATTAATGCGTACCCGGTGGCTGGCTCATGTTTTGAGGTGGAAGCCTGCCACCGTATCGGGTCCTATACCCGGTCAGAGGGGAAGGAAAGGAAAGACCGAAAATTACGGGGTATTAATTCATTTTATTTTTTTTTCCCCCATATATATCACAAATATCCATTTCCTTTTTCCTGAACTGAATTCCTACTTGAACAATCTTTAACGTTGTATCAATGTATTCATATAATCTAATCAAAAATAAGATTTTTTTTTTTTATATACAATCATAACTTTAACAACCCTCCCGCTTCTTTATAAATAGAGACAGAACAAATAATAGTAAAAGATTTTAATTTACAAAAAAAAAAAAAAAAAAAACAAATTTAAAAACAAGAAAGCTAATTCAAGTCAAAGATATGAGAAAGAAGAAAGGCACTTACCCGCAGGGTCCTCCGAGCGCTCGATGATATTGATTGGTTATTTCTATATATTGCATCAACTCATTAAACACTATTCATTCTCATTACAATCACTGTTCTTTAAAAAAATTTTGATAAGAGAGAGCGTCTAATTAGATCATTATTTTCATTTTTTTATAAGCGCAAAATTATCTTCCTCTTTCAATTCATCACTATCATCCGTCGTTACAGCATTCTAACCTCCTTTCTCTCGGACACGCCAGGTTAGAATCAAGACCAATAAGATGCACGTGGCTCTATTTTTGCACCTACACGAAACATAAACACTTCGACATTCGAGTGTAGGAAAGACGGAAAATCTTTTGGCGCCGATCAAAATGCACAAACGCGTGCGAAATAGGAAACTTGCTGCACAATCCACTCATACTGTTCTGTTTCAATATCCTTTTCCCGTATTAAATATATCAATTCTGTATTTTTTTGGCTAAACTGCTAACCGATAATAACAAAGGAGGCAACACTATTTCCATAAAAGTTTTCTGATCACATCTTTCCAGCTTCTAATTAATATTTAGCGGTCTATTCGATACGAAATATTTATAATCCAAATTAGGTTTAGCTTCCATAGGATGCAAAGAGACCTGAGATGGTAAACTAACTAAAGTTGATAGGATTGTTTCATTATCATATTATATTCGTTTATTTTGTTCCCATGCTCTGTTCGAAACATCATTAGCAGAACACTCTTCCCGCCACAAATAATCTAAATCACTCTAAAGAACTTCATGGATGAATCGTAAATCACTCTTTTAATCAAAGATTCCGTTCACTTTTCATTCCTTTATGCACGTCGCTTCCTACTTTTGATATTCCAGTCCGCCCTGTTCACTTTTCCCATCGTACCTCGTAGACAAAATAATGCAAATCAGGTGAAACTCGAAGCAGAACGCACGCAATAAGCTCTGTTCTCAATCTCCCGTGAATTCATTTTTACCGCTTATTGCAAATAATTTCAATTGGCACCAATGACAAAAATATTTTCTTTTGCCAAGTCGAAATGCAACACAAGTCACAATTGCACATTTCACGGTACGGCACTCTGCGATTTTGGAGTCTTCTCTAATAGTCCGATTGCAAAAGTTCCGAACTATTCTTACAGACAGAATTCGCACAAATTAGGAACCATTTTACATGGAAATTCGAGGATTTTCCACTGACCGTCACACATGTGCTTCGACGCCGACCGTAAACCCTTCCGAAAAACTCAGAACGCATTCACGCGCGATTACCCGGTCTCACGATCTCCAGCTGACTCCCCTAGCACGTCCACTTCACTCATCCCAATCTATGCACAATAGATAGCGCGTGAAACAATTTCATTTTACCGCTTAGCCAATTTCCCGAACGATTCATCTGTTGCATTTGATGCATTTGCTGTGCCTGAAGCATTTGTTGTTGCTCTACCGTTTTACGACTTTTCACTATTATATTGTATATGTAATAAGTTTTACAGTGATTGATTTGTTGATTCATTTCATCGCATTAAAACGATGTATCATTTTTAAGATGCTATTATTCGAAGCGTTAAGGCTGCAATCTTATTGTATGGCCGTTTTGTCCACAAACGTTGCAAATACATTGGCGTAAAACGGGGCATGTAGGCTTTCCATTTTCATATAATGAATGCGATGTATAAAAATCAAATGATTCTCCATTTTTCGGCAAAACGAACAACACTTGCGCATATTTTTCTTGTGATTATAGAAACTGTTCTCTGTGCGTGATTGCTGATGTGGATATTGCGGATGCGGCTGACTGAGGTTAATATTTGGCATGAACTGATTATGGGATGGAATATCTCTCCACGAGGTTCTTGTAGCGTATTTATTGTTAAAACATTGTGGTTGTATTTGTTGTTGAATTGGATTAGACACATTTCTATTGCTCGTTTAAAGTTTGTGTGTGGAGTGAAGCAATCATCATAGTTTACAGTGTTACTATATTGATCCCAAAAGTTCGTACTTCTATGTTTATTACTTTTTGCTGATCGTAGAATAACTTCTTCATGTGTATATTGCCCTGAATCACCAGCTGCTGGTGTATTCAAAAAGTTAACTGGTTGTGTCCCAGTACAGTCATTGTTAGACCAACGCTTATAATTGATGTTAATTGAAGCGACGTTGTAATAATTTATATTTGCGTTTACATAGTAGTTTTGTCGTGGTCGATATGGATATCGCTGACAAGGATCGACTGCAACTGGATCTAGAACTTTTTGAACTATATCTAAAACCAATAAATGAAAGCTTTTACAGAATGGAAGATATATTTCATCTTTTTTTTTTTTAATTCACGACGTCGGAACTTAGCGAACTCGGACAGAAATTTTTCTCCCGTCTTCTCCGTTTCTGCGCTCGACTTTTCGCACAGTTTTCTTACGGTTACGGCACAAAAAAATCACAGCTTTTACTAGTTTATTTCACAGTAATGACGCTCGCGTTGATAAATTTGGTCCTTGCGGAATTTTTCAATCGGTCGCGTATATTTTATTTGTTATCCAAAGCCCAAAGCCCGATGATATCTGAAAATCCTTATGACAGTGCAGCCATTTTGTACGGAGTGTCGGCTGTGCCTGTTCTTGTGGTTGCTGCGCTGGCATTTTGAGCCATAACTCCTCGATTACTACAAAATGACACAGTTTTCAAAAACTTCTTGTGGAGATTTTTCAAGGAATCAAGCAAATATCGCTTTTGTTTTTTAATCTGTCGGCGAGATATAAATTCTTTCTTTCCGGCTGCAAGGCGACTGTTAGCATCATCTGCTATAAAATCTTGGACTAATCGTTGCAATTAAGTTTTGCGATTCTTTGAGTTTGATTTTGAAAGATTCTTTCGAATTATTTTATATGTCACCACTTTTTTTTTGAATCTCCATAATTTGTATTTCTCTACTACACTTCCAGATAAAGCTTGTTTGAACTTCATTTTTTCTTTATGGATTTTAATTTTTGCGTAGTTTTCTTCTAGCTGAATTTTCATGACTTTCTTTGCTAGTTCATTCTTTTTAGTCACGTTCTCACTCATTTGTTCAATTCTCGTTTTCGGCGATTTTTCGACAGATTTCTTGACTTTCTGTAACTTTTTTTTTTTAACTCGTTTATACTTTTGACGCTGAGTATTGAATTTAGTTTTCAGCTTTGTAATAACGGCATTCATTTCCTTTAATTGCTTGTTTCTATCTTTTCTCTGTCTTTGGCTTCTTTCAGTCTTTGATCTTTGTTCATGATGATTGGTCTATTATCTTCAACCGGCCCTACTTCGTTTCTGGAATTATCAAATTCAGCGATTGGCGGGCCATCTTCGTCACTTGTTGAAGGTGCATTCTGGCGTAAAAAGTTATTTGTATTTCGGTTCAAAGCATATAATTTGATGAATATTTTTTCCACTTTTTTCTAGTTATCCGTTGCTCCCGAGGTGTCATTTTTTCAACAGATTTTCTTTGTCCTTTTGCTTTTTTTCTTAAATTCTGTAGCCTTTGTTTTTCCTTATACTCTGCTAATTGAATCGGGTCATTTTTAATTCTAAGCAATCGAGCAGCTTCCGCTTGTCCTTTATTTTTCAACACATCTTCCCTGGATAATTTTTCTTTCGTTTTAGGCGGCGACATAGCCTGAAATGATTAAAACAAATGATTACACACCTTAACCTATCATAAAAGAGAGCTGACATAAATAAAAATCAGTTCCTTGGCAACGCGTCAGTCCTTTGGTGCGATTTTAGACAACGGACTGACGACAAAGTACTGATGATTAAGACATTAATTTGAAGGTATGCTTAAAATCTACAAACTTATCTGTATTTTCAATTATCAAAATGACAGATTTGCACATATATTATGTAGTTATGTATAAATTAAAACAAAAACTAGGCACTGGGCGAAATAAAGACTCACCAGAGTACTGACAATTTGACTGGATCAACACACGCACACGTGGTAACAGCTGCGCTAGCACTGGCCTTGTAGCCACTGCCGTCAATATGGCACGCTCTGTGCCTAACTTCACTATCAACATTCAAAGCTACAAACGAGTTGATCATAGTCCGGCGATATTTCGCGGGAATTTCGAATTTTAACTTAGCACAAAAGACTGATGTGTAAAAATTATGACAAAGTTTGTTGATTTTTTTAAATAAAGTTTTTTCAGAAACTGCTAATATATCTGTGGAATATGTCAATTAATATATTACAGAATATATCAAAATTATAAGATTAATAATAAATACGGAATATTTTGTTATACAACCACATGATCAAGCATTTTTATGATTGACAAGACAGGGAACTGATGTTTTGTGGGTTTAGTGTGTTATTTTACTAATTTGTTTTTAGAATACGGGATTTAAATTGAGTGGACACATCAGGAGGATTTAGAAGTTTCAGAATATATTATCACATAACCAAGAGCATAATAAACTGACTGATGAGTTCCCTGTCTTGTCACAATCATAAAAATGCTTGATCATGTGGTTGTATAACAAAATATTCCGTATTTATTATTAATCTTATAATTTTGAAATATTCTGTAATATATTAATTGACATATTCCACAGATATATTAGCAGTTTCTGAAAAAACTTTATTTAAAAAAATCAACAAACTTTGTCATAATTTTTACATATCAGTCTTTTGTGCTAAGTTAAAATTCGAAATTCCCGCGAAATATCGCCGGACTATGATCAACTTGTTTGTAGCTTTGAATGTTGATAGTGAAGTTAGGCACAGAGCGTGCCATATTGACGGCAGTGGCTACAAGGCCAGTGCTAGCGCAGCTATTACCACGTGTGCGTGTGTTGATCCAGTCAAATTGTCAGTACTCTGGTGAGTCTTTATTTCGCCCAGTGCCTATTTTTTGTTTTAATTTATACATAACTACATAATATATGTGCAAATCTGTTATTTTGATAATTGAAAATACAGATAAGTTTGTAGATTTTAGACATACCTTCAAAGTAATGTCTTATTCATGAGTACTTTGTCGTCAGTCCGTTGTCTAAAATCGCACCAAAGGACTGACGCGTTGCCAAGGAACTGATTTTTATTTATGTCAGCTCTCTTTTATGATAGGTTAAGGTGTGTAATCATTTGTTTTAATCATTTCAGGCTATGCCGCCGCCTAAAACGAAAAAAAAATTATCCAGGGAAGATGTGTTGAAAAATAAAGGACAAGCGGAAGCTGCTCGATTGCTTAGAATTAAAAATGACCCGATTCAATTAGCAGGGTATAAGGAAAAACAAAGGCTACAGAATTTAAGAAAAAAAGGACAAAGAAAATCTGTTGAAAAAATGACACCTCGGGAGCAACGGATAACTAGAAAAAAGTGGAAAAAATATTCATCAAATTATATGCTTTGAACCGAAATACAAATAACTTTTTACGCCAGAATGCACCTTCAACAAGTGACGAAGATGGCCCGCCAATCGCTGAATTTGATAATTCCACAAACGAAGTAGGGCCGGTTGAAGATAATAGGCCAATCATCATGAACAAAGATCAAAGAATGAAAGAAGCCAAAGACAGAGAAAAGATAGAAACAAGCAATTAAAGGAAATAAATGCCGTTATTACAAAGCTGAAAACTAAATTAAATACTCAGCGTCAAAAGTATAAACGAGTTAAAAAAAAGTTACAGAAAGTCAAGAAATCTGTCGAAAAATCGCCGAAAACGAGAATTGAACAAATGAGTGAGAACGTGACTAAAAAGAATGAACTAGTAAAGAAATCACTTTTCGGTGAAGTCATGAAAGTTCAGCTAGAAGAGAACTACGCAAAAATTAAAAGCCATAAAGAAAAAATGAAGTTCAAACAAGCTTTATCTGGAAGTGTAGTAGAGAAATACAAATTATGGAGATTCAAAAACAAAGTGGTGACATATAAAATAATTCGAAAGAATTTTTCAAAATCAAACTCAAAGAATCGCAAAACATAATTGCAACGATTAGTCCAAGATTTTTTAGGAGATGATGCTAACAGTCGCCTAGCAGCCGGAAAGAAAGAATTTATATCTCGCCGACAGATTAAAAAACAAAAGCGATATTTGCTTGATACCTTGAAAAATCTCCACAAGAAGTTTTTGAAAACTGTGTCATTTGTAATCAGTTATGCCCTATTTAATCGATTGCGGCCATTTTGGATTTTACTACCTACTTTATCAAACCGCGATACCTGTGCCTGCACAATCCACGAAAACATTGACCTCAAACTTGCAGCTTTAAAAAATGCAAATATTCTTACATCAGTAAGTAATCATCAATGTATGCTAGCAACGCTTTGCTGTGATCAATATGTTGAAAAATGTCTGGAGAGAACGTGTGATAATTGTTGCGTCAATACTTTAACATACAACGACTTTGACAATTCTAAGCCGATCGTATTGAAACAGTGGGAAAATGAAAAGGAAGCCATAATTGATCTCAAGACAAAGAAAGAACGATTTGTTACAAAGTATAAAAAAGAAACACAGAAAATCTTACCCCGAGAACTGATTTCAAAACTTGAATATGATATGAAGAATTTTTCCCGTCATGTTTTTTACATAGTTCACCAGTATAATGAAATTAAACACTTGAAGGAGTCTTTATCTGAAAATGATGCCGTGGTGCACATGGATTTTTCAGAAAATTTTTGTACTAAGTACAACAAGGAAATACAATCCTTTCATTTCGGCGGTTCGCTTTCCCAACTTGTAATGAATCATGCGACGCCGCTGGTGACCACTACCAACACACTTTGCTGCTAGGGGGCTTGTCATTTTACGTTGGTTGCGACCAGTGCACATCCCACGTCTATTTTATCGTGGGATGCCAACAGAATTTTGACAGCCACATGGTAGCAGAGCGTGTGGGTAGCGAGTGCCATCGAGAGGAATTGCTTTTATCGCAGCGGGATTTTTGTGTGCAAATTCTATTGTGAGTTTTGTGGATAAAGTGAAGATTCTGTGTTACAACCTAAACCCAAACGTAAACATTTCAGGTAAATATGCTTTTGGACGAGGGTAACTGGTGATGTAACTTGGTTCTTAATTCTCGCTAGACCGATAAAATCAGTGCGCCGCTAATGCTTAGCCATTTTGCAAGTGGTCGTGTATAAAAAGGCGATAAATATGTGATGCTTCCGCCAATCCGTCATTTGAAATTCATACGCTCGACACATGTCTGCCACGATTGCAATGAGGATTCACCCCTGGAAGGTCTCAAGTCAGCATTGACGATTCGTTATGCAAGCACTGTCTTATCTATCCCAAGAATCGTGTTAAGGTTATGTGATTGAGAACAATCACGATGGAGCTTGAATGCTAACTAGCTTCTGCATGATTGATCTTTGCCATGTTACCGGGGTAAGAGGACGCAATTTCGTAAAATGCTAGATTGCGCCTTGGGTTAGCATTGTAGTGGTCGTAAAAGCATTCTGAGGGGTAAAACGAATATTTTTAAAACTGATGCTAAGTTGATTTGATCAGAGTTTAAAAATTGATGTATACAATCATGAACGTACATTTTTTTTCTTGAGAATAAAACAGAACAATTGAAGATACAAACATTAAAAAACAAATAAAAGAAAAAGATAGATTTTACTTAATTGCTAGTGAAGTTAAAAAAAGACTGGAACGTAAAGCAGTAACGAACATAATTTTCAATGACATAAAAGCTAATAATGAAACAAATTTCAAATTTGGAAACTAATGCAATGTATGGTTTTAAAAGCAAAGCATGTTTCTCGACATACATTGAGTCAAACAATGATTCTGAAATCAAATAAATCATGGACATGAGGAAATTGTTAATCGAATAAGAAAACAATTAAGAAAAATACCTTTTCTTCGTTTTCCACATTAAAAATTTAATCCATTTACTAGTATTTGTAAAATGTTATTGAAGTAATGTATATGCTATGTGGCGTAACAAGGAAACAAAAGCTATAAAAATGCTAAATCTTTCGCAATCAGTGGATTTTCAACTAAGAAAAGAATATTGAATTGACTTCGATTAGCCTTTGTAACAAATGTCTCGATGTATGTAATGAATGATTCGAGAACATAGTTTCTTTGTTATTTAATGATGTTTTACATTCGGTGTTCGGTCAATTCAATGAAAATAACATCTTCGACTAATTCAAAAGCTCGATTCGGAGTGCACACAGAAAATCCCAATTTTTGCAAAGTTAATGGCTTTCATGGTTAATAATTAAAATTAGGAAGCTATTTAGAAAGCAAGAAAAAAATTATATTAAAAGAAAATAAATAAAATAAATAGCTCCGAGGTTTAATGTTAATCGATATATTGAATATTATTTACACGTTTATATATATATGAACTAATAAACAAAAATTAGAATTTAATTTTGACGATAAAGAAGAAGAAAAGATGCTTAACCTACAGTCGAAAATTTATTGTTAGATGGAAATACTAAACGAAACAATTTTACAATACATACAACCTGAAGCAAGAATGATTGATGAACAATCAATGAAATTAACGTGAAAAGCTCTTCAAAGAATGTTTTGTTTTAGAAGTTCCAATGTCTTGCTTATCCTCTCCCGGCTAGAATTTTCATACAAAATTTGGAGTGGAAAGAATTAGTGAAGAATAAGAAGCTTGATTAAAAAAAAATATTAAAAATATCAAAAATAATATTAAGTACCCACATATTTTAATTCCGTTCAAAACATACAATATTGTATTGACAATTTAAACGTTTGTATATTAATTTGCCATTTTACTATTATTGGTTTGAAGAAAAAAAAAACGTATTTGTATAATTTCAAATTTTTCTCACAATTGAATTTTAAAAACGAAAATTTTAATCGTGTAATCTTTTTATTTATACGTATGTGTTCGATTGAACGTTACATGTAATCATAGTAAAAAAATATATATTGTACACTTACCCTGAAAGCAAAAATATGAAAGCCACACTTAAATAACAAAATGAATTGCTAACTAAAAACAAGACTTTCCTTTCCAGTGGTTCTTCTTTTCAGCGGGAAATGAGGTGCAGGGTAAGTATGCCGTCGCGAGGGTAGGGTTTGAGAAAATCCGCTGAGGTCGGTTTCGCGTCGCGCGCGGTTCGCGGTACCTTAGTTGATTTTGATTTTTCTTTAACGTAGCTTTCGTCGGGTTGAGTTAACGTAATATACTTTTCGGTACCGCGTCGGGAATTCGGGAACGCGAAGTAAAGATTAGGTCTTTGTTTTTTTGACTGGTTATAGGAAGAAATACGGAGTAACGTAAAGTAGGTTTCCTCTCCGTATGATTTTGTTTTGTAACGCGTTTGAAAACGGGCATGTATAGGTGGCTGAATATTGTAAGTGAGCGTAACCCATTCGGAGACCCGCGACCGAAATCCTCTCCGATCTAGCTGGCCGACACGCAGACACCGCGTGAATGGGTTACGGTGCACGGATTGGTTGACCGGTTGGTACCATCCGATGGCACTACTCTGACTTAACGTCTAGAACCGATGAGAGGTCGGTTCCGCGTTCGGACTTAGACATAAAATCATTACAAATGGCGCCCAACGTGGGGCCCAAAACATCCTAAGGGGATAAGAGATTCGCGTCTTCTGACGAGTTGGTCCTTTACGGAGGATGTAAGGTACTTTGGTACTCGAGCCTCACCAAGAGGAGCAGTGGAGTTGTGTGATACACACTAGCAGTCGCTTCACGTGAGTTTTAGCTTCCGCTCTCCTTTGTTTGATTTTTTTTTCTTCGCGACAGAATCCTTCCGATGTGTTGTCCCAGGGTAACCCCTGTAAGGACCTTCTATTTTCTTGATGGAACTGTCAGCCAGATGGGGTTTCTCCTGTCGACCTGGACTCTCAAGAAAATAGAAGGCTACCTTGCCTTTATGTCGCGGAAGGATTCTGCTTATTTCGTATGCGTGATAGACGAGTGGTATCGGTTCAACGTTCGGTGGCGTATGCTGGAGTTGCGAAGCCCGGAATGCTTCCACGCGTCGGGAATTTTGACCGCGTACAAAACCGTTACGGTAGCTCTACCACTTGTCTCGTCAAGTCATTTAACGTAGTTTAGAGACGGTTTTTGTAATGTATGTGGGTATGAGGTTAAATTTTGTAAATCGACCGAAAGCACCCTTTCTTCGGCAGATTACCACGCACTCTCATTTCCCTTTGGAGGAGTCGACTGCTGGAAAGGAAAGTGTGTATCAAATAAATTTTTTTTTATTTGCTTATATTAAATAGCTCGCCACTATCGGCCACTCAGTTTCATAAGCGTGTATATATATACTTATATATTAGAATAGGCTTAGTTATATATTTGTTTTTTCTTCTGCTCGTTTCTTTTTAGGCATACCTAGCCCAACCTATAGTAAAACAAATATGGCAACGAAGCGGACCCCAGATAAGCGTTGGACCAGATCCAGAACGGTCCAACCAGCTAACTGCGGGATCTGTTTTGAGGACGTATTGGAGGGCGTACACAGCGTGCGATTGGAGTGCGGACACCTTTTCCATCGTGCCTGTGTCCAACAGCTCCTCCTCACGTCCGAGCTTTGCCCACTATGCCGGCGACCCATAGAGCGGACCGCCGTAGACATCCCCCTCGGAACGCCCGTCCCCACGCGTGGAGCAGTGGCGAAAGGGGTCCCAGAGGCCGAACCGCCCCAATCCCTGATGGACTTGCAAGGAGCCGTGGGCGGTGAAGTTCCTGCTGCAGTTGTCGCGGCCGAGGTACCACCCGCGCCTTCCACCCACTCCATTGACACCCTCGTGGCGTTAATGCGAGATATGTCTGAGAGGATTGGCAACTTGCAGGGAAGGCTCCAGAATCTCCCCATGAGCCAACCACCCAGCCGCGTGAGAACTCCGCTTGGCTGGGAGCCCAATCCCAGTGTGGCTATGCCCCACTCTCGACCATCTGATCAATGGACCCTCTACCTCCAACGAACTCGGGAATGGATCCCAGAGCTCCCGAGTATAGACCACGACACAGCACCGCACCTCCGTTGGTACTGTGGCGGACCAGCCACTCACATACGCATCCGATCCTCGACTGCCACAAACGCAGCCAATACTCCGCAACGCCTCATCGACGGACCGACAGACATACAGCCCCCGACTGCCACGAACGCAGCACCCATTCGCTTCGCATTGATGCTCAACCATGATTAAGCGAAAAACCATCAACGTATGGATGCTTGTGCAAGCTTATCAACCGCAAGGGAACACATGCAGAACAAAGATATGCAACGTAAGCAATTTGGCTGGTGGATTGACGTCCAACAAGTGGACGTCTCATGCAAGCGAAGCATATTCATCGATATGGAGTGGCGACCACCGTGGATTGGAGCAGACGACGATGTCAGCACAAAACTAATATTTAACCGGCATGCGAGGACAACTCGTTCTCTTTTGGTTTTGTGGTTTATACGTGTCACGACGACGTGTCGACACGAGTCAATTTATTTAAAACGTTATCAAATAAATTTATTTGTAGATTAGTAATTAGGTCTTTTACCAATTCCTACAGTGGCGATCCTGCGAGTCGAACAGCGCTCAACAACACGATCAAGGACACATCCGACCACCACCAAGAGCACTTTGGGACATCGCCCAGAAATTCACCCGACGTTCGCACATGACGCAGTCTAAGGCCAAGATGTCGAATTTATTGGAACCAGTCCCACCAACTGTCGCCCCAGCTGAATCCATGCCACACGAAGGGATCCCCGACATGAACCGGCTAGCAGCCACGCTTGCAACGAACGGCGTCACGCAGGATGATGCCAAATTCAATTGGTTGGTGGCAAGCCTCGACAAGAAGGCACTACGACAAGTGCGTCAGGCAGTCACCAACCCGCCGCCTAAGGACAAGTATGGCAGCCTCACCAACGCACTGTTGGCCGCCCACGACATCCAACGCAGGCGAGCTACACTCCCAGTCAACGCCGCGACAAGCAGTAGCCCGCACCCCGATACCATCGCCAACATCTCAACGCTAATCGAGTCGACGGACCGACCGAGTCGGACTGACGAATTCCGCGATCTCGCCAACAGGGTCTCCAACCTCGAGGACGCCGTTGCGGTTTTATCGACTCAACATGAACGAGATGATCGATCGTCGGAGGACGATGAAGTCGCGACGCTCCGCCCTCAGCCGTGTTGGTTCCACCAACATTACGGGCCGCAGGCTAGGAAATGCCGGCCCCCGTGCACGTACTAGCAAATCCGACATGATCGACGCAAGCCGGATGAATCTCCAAACCCCGCGCTATGAAGCGCACCGTGACATTCACTCCGGCACTCAACAATCGACACATGCCAATACAACATACCTGCACCGCAACAACCACCCAACGAACGCAACGAGCTACCGTCGCTAAAACCGCGCGCAACGATGCGCACCGCGACATCTACACCACGCGCTCAAGCACCGACCAACATCCCGCCAAGCCGTATGTCGCAACCCCGCGCCAGGAGGCGCACCGTGACATCGATCTCTGAATCTCAATGACCAACACCTTCTACGCTCTCAACGACCGACACGCTCAACTCACGCTAGGACGATATCCGAACCCCGCGCAAGGATGCGCATCGCGACATTTACGCCTAGCGCCCAAAACGACCGACACCCTCGACACACGCCAGGACGTTGTCGCGACCCCAAGCCAGGAAGCGCACCATGACATCTTCACCTGGATCATAACGCACTCCACCGCTCAATATCGTGGCTCCGCCACTGCAGGGGGAGTACTGTGGCGGACCAGCCACTCACATACGCATCCGATCCTCGGCTGCCACAAACGCAGCCAATACTCCGCAACGCCTCATCGACGGACCGACAGACATACAGCCCCCGACTGCCACGAACGCAGCACCCATTCGCTTCGCATTGATGCTCAACCATGATTAAGCGAAAAACCATCAACGTATGGATGCTTGTGCAAGCTTATCAACCGCAAGGGAACACATGCAGAACAAAGATATGCAACGTAAGCAATTTGGCTGGTGGATTGACGTCCAACAAGTGGACGTCTCATGCAAGCGAAGCATATTCATCGATATGGAGTGGCGACCACCGTGGATTGGAGCAGACGACGATGTCAACACAAAACTAATATTTAACCGGCATGCGAGGACAACTCGTCCTCTTTTGGTTTTGTGGTTTATACGTGTCACGACGACGTGTCGACACGAGTCAATTTATTTAAAACGTTATCAAATAAATTTATTTGTAGATTAGTAATCAGGTCTTTTACTAATTCCTACAGTACCTCCAGTCCCCGAGGCAGTTCCTTACAACAGGTCAATCGAAGATGCGATTCCCCCCGGGAACGCATTGATACCTTTCCGAGACCCGACGCCTCGTATCATGGAGAGTTGGCGCCTGAACTTCACGGGTTTCAACGCTATGATATCAGCGGACCGGTTCCTTTTCAGGATTCAGGCGTTAGTATCCAGCACCCTGGGCGGTGACTTCTCGGCCTTCCGCCGGCATCCACATCTTTTGTTCAGCGGAGACGCTGCCGACTGGTACTGGAGTTTTAAGGAGTCGACGCCACGTCCCACTTGGGATTCTTTCAGTGCAGCCTTCCGCAATCGATTTGATGACGGCTTCACTGAGAGAGAACTAAGGGAACAGATAAAGGAACGGAAACAAGGCGCTCACGAACCGTTCGACCAGTACTACACAAGTATAGTGAGATTGAGTACTCGCCTGCGAACAACCATGCCCGAGGACGAACTGGTAGAAATTATCCGAGAGAATATGCGTTGGGAGCTTCAGAACAGCCTTCTGCATTTTCCCATCAACACCATACAGGGATTGCGCCTCCATGCCCGTAGGCAAGAACAACTGGATGAGCGGCGAGGTACATTCCGTCCACAACCTCGCATAACGGGACAAAATCCCCGAAATCATCACACCGCGGAGTTGATGGCAGCGGACCACCTACTTGCTGACCCAGTACCAGTATCGAGGAGCGGAGCACCACAGGAGCTTGAGGACCCAGCATTGATTGATCGACCATCCCTTGAAGCAATTACAAGCCCGACGGTCTGTTGGAACTGCCGACAAACGGGGCATCGGTTCTATGCATGTCCAGCGGAACCGACGCTCTTCTGTTACCGATGCGGGAAGGCCGACACGTACAAATTGCAAATTGCGAAAAAACTTGCCAGCGAGTGCCGCGAACACCCGTCGGCACTCCTAAAACCCGGACGAACCAATGCTGACCCCATCACTAGCTATGACCAAGCCCCAGACATGACTCCAATTCTGCTGACTCGCACCGCCAAACACAGTTCTCCCAAAGTTCCACAACCGACGCCATCCTTTGTCGAGGCGGACGCGCAGGGAAATGATAGCGAGGCGAAAGTTCCTTGGCATGTCAAACCCTTCCACGTCAGACTGCGGAATTATTTGGCTACTCGACAGCGCATCTTCCATGAGGAGTTGGCTCCAACTGTCCCACCGCGAAGAAAGCGAGCCACGCGTCGGATGCGGAGCTTCTGGAGAAGGGTCAGGCATTCGAGGAAGGTGCTGAAGGACATACACTTAGACGAATTATTGAGGGATGACGTTCGACCATATGCGTCAGTACACCTCCTGCAAAAACGTTTGTCAGGTTTAGTCGATACGGGAGCCAGTGTGAATTGCATATCAGTCGATTTTGCAGGGGAGGTACTGGCAAGGCACGCGGACCAAATCCACCGTTTGACCACCTGGTTAAGCACGGCAGACGGAACTCGTCACTCTGTAGTGGGAAAAATTACGACGGATGTCACCTTTAAGGGAGTAACTAAGCCTCTGGAATTTTACATCATACCTCAATTAACCCAGAATCTTTATCTAGGAGTGGATTTCGTTCGGAAATTTAACTTGGCCCCGGCACTGTTTTCCAGTACGACCCTGGAGTCCGTCACCACAGTTCCTGACCAAATTCAAACCACTCACTTATTACGACATACACTGGATGTGAATCAGCAACTGCGACTTGACTCGGCTATATCGGCTTTTCCATCGCATGAGAAGGAAGGTCTCGGGCGGACGGCGCTGGTGTTACACACTATAGATGTGGTGGATGCTAAACCCATAAAACAGAGACATTTTGCCATATCTCCGGCGAAGGAAAAGTTGTTATATGCCGAAGTTGATCGAATGCTAGCATTAGGCGTGATCGAAGAATCGCAGGGCGCGTGGGCTTCCCCGGTCACCTTAGTTGTCAAGCCGAACAAGGTCCGGCTATGCTTAGATGCCAGACGCTTGAACGCCGTCACTGTCAAGGACGCATACCCTCTACCGTTGATTGAAGGCATTTTGAGTCAGTTGCCTAAAGCCCACTTCATCACGAGCTTAGACCTCAAGGACGCCTTCTGGCAAATTCCTTTAGACCCTGGCTCAAAGGAGAAAACAGCCTTCACAGTCCCAGGTCGGCCCCTGTACCAATTCGTGACCATGCCATTCGGATTGTGCAATGCCCCTCAAACAATGACGCGCCTTATGGATAAGGTGATACCACCTCATTTACGGCACCAAGTTTTCGTGTACTTGGACGATCTGCTGCTGATAACCGAGACCTTTAACGAACACATCAACCTGCTTCAGGAGGTGGCTCTACACATCCGGAGGGCAGGGTTAACCATCAACAAACAGAAGAGTCAGTTCGTGATGACGGAGGTGAAGTATTTAGGTCACATCATTGGGCATGGCAATATCAAAACCGACCCGGACAAGACTCAAGCGATTGACGTTTTTCCATTACCCAAGACCACCAAGCAATTACGCCGATTGCTAGGCTTATGCGGATGGTACCAGCGTTTCGTACGTGACTATGCCACCATTACCACTCCTTTGACCGACATGCTGCGTAAGGGACGTAAATTCGTCTGGGAAGAGCCCAGCTTGCGAGCCTTTGAAGAGCTAAAGAAGAGTCTGACTACAGCCCCCGTACTGCACAGCCCGGACTTTGACAAACCGTTCTCAATCCATTGTGACGCGAGTCAACATGGGGTGGGAGCAGTCTTAGTCCAGGTTGCACAAGACGGCGAGGAGAGACCTATAGCCTTCATGACCCACAAGCTGAACCAGGCCCAGCGGAACTACACGGTCTCGGAGCAGGAATGCCTAGCGGCTGTGCTGGCAGTGAAACGTTTTCGAGCATATGTAGAAGGACATCCTTTTGAAATCGTCACTGATCATGCGTCACTGAAATGGCTGATGAGCCAAACTGATCTCCACGGCCGCTTGGCCAGATGGACCTTGAAATTACAGGCGTTTGACTTCACGATAAGACACCGCAAGGGGAGTCAGCACGTGGTACCAGACACACTATCAAAGATGTTCGCCCCTGAAGGAGCCGAGTTGGCCCAGGAGGACGACAGCCCCCTATGGATCGACTTGGACCATTCCGCCTTCAAGTCAGCATGTTATACCCAGCTGATGAATACGATTCAGAACCAGTTGCCACAGCTGCCAGAACTACGGGTGACGGAGGGATTTATATACAAGCGGACGAGACACGCCTCCGGAGACCCCATCCAAGAAGAGGAACAGTGGAAGTTATGGGTGCCCGAAGAACTGACATGCGAATTGATTAAGCGGGCTCATGACCCCCCATTGAGTGCACACGGCGGTTATGGTCGTACGCTTCGGCGACTGAAGACTTACTTCTTTTGGCCTAAGATGGCGCAGCAAGTGAAAAAGTACGTAGCCGCTTGTGAGCTGTGCAAATGCACTAAAGCGCCCAATTCTGTTCTTCGGCCCCCGATGGGAAAATTCGAGCTACCGGAGCGGGTGTTCCAGCGTCTGTGTATAGATCTCATCGGTCCGTACCCTCGCTCGACTTCGGGATACACGGGAGCTGTCGTGGTCCTGGACCACCTGTCCAAATTTCCGATTGTGGAACCTCTTCGAAACCTGCACACCGGCCCCATAGTCAGTTTTCTGGAAAATTGCGTTTTCCATATATTTGGAGTACCGGAGAAGCTGGTCTCCGACAACGGAGTTCAGTTCACCTCGTCTAGATTTCGAGAATTAATGGAGAAGTATGGCATTACGCATCAGCGGACTGCCGTTTATTCTCCGCAAGCCAATGCGTCCGAGCGGTTGAACCGCACCCTCATAGCCGCCATTCGGGCCTACGTCCAACCGGATCAGAAGGATTGGGACCGCAGGATTTCCGCCATCACCTGTGCCTATCACTCCACCACAGGCATCTCCCCATACTTTGCCGTGTTCGGCCAGCATATGATTTTTCACGGAAACTCGTACCGGCTATTGCGACAGTTGAAAGGGTTGAAAGACCCAATAGTGGTGCTGGAGCCGCACGAGAAACTCCAAATTCTACGAGAACAAATCCGGGAGAGGATTGAAGACAGTAGACGGGTGGGGGAGGAGCGGTACAATCTGCGATCCCATCCTTCTGGCTTCAAGGCAGGCGACGAAATCTACCGACGGAATTTTAGACAAAGTGAAGCAGGTCGGCACTACACTGACAAGCTAGACAAGAAATTCGTGAAGTGTCGAGTCTTACAAGTTTTAAGTCCCACGCGGTACCTCATTGCGGACATGTCCGGAAGGGAGCTGGGAGTCTACCATGCCAAAGACCTACGACGCTGAGAGAAAAGAAAAAAAAAAACAACATCATAGGGACAAGCAGCGTTTCCTTCAGTCTCCCCATGCCTGGTAGGCATCGTGGACACTGCCCTGTAATGAATCATGCGACGCCGCTGGTGACCACTACCAACACACTTTGCTGCTAGGTGGCTTGTCATTTTACGTTGGTTGCGACCAGTGCACATCCCACGTCTATTTTATCGTGGGATGCCAACAGAATTTTGACAGCCACATGGTAGCAGAGCGTGTGGGTAGCGAGTGCCATCGAGAGGAATTGCTTTTATCGCAGCGGGATTTTTGTGTGCAAATTCTATTGTGAGTTTTGTGGATAAAGTGAAGATTCTGTGTTACAACCTAAACCCAAACGTAAACATTTCAGGTAAATATGCTTTTGGACGAGGGTAACTGGTGATGTAACTTGGTTCTTAATTCTCGCTAGACCGATAAAATCAGTGCGCCGCTAATGCTTAGCCATTTTGCAAGTGGTCGTGTATAAAAAGGCGATAAATATGTGATGCTTCCGCCAATCCGTCATTTGAAATTCATACGCTCGACACATGTCTGCCACGATTGCAATGAGGATTCACCCCTGGAAGGTCTCAAGTCAGCATTGACGATTCGTTATGCAAGCACTGTCTTATCTATCCCAAGAATCGTGTTAAGGTTATGTGATTGAGAACAATCACGATGGAGCTTGAATGCTAACTAGCTTCTGCATGATTGATCTTTGCCATGTTACTGGGGTAAGAGGACGCAATTTCGTAAAATGCTGGATTGCGCCTTGGGTTAGCATTGTAGTGGTCGTAAAAGCATTCTGAGGGGTGATTATAAACAATTAAGAAAAATACCTTTTCTTCGTTTTCCACATTAAAAATTTAATCCATTTACTAGTATTTGTAAAATGTTATTGAGGTAATATATATGCTATGTGGCGTAACAAGGCAACAAAAGCTATAAAAATGCTAAATCTTTCGCAATCAGTGGATTTTCAACTAAGAAAAGAATATTGAATTGACTTCGATTAGCCTTTGTAACAAATGTCTCGATGTATGTAATGAATGATTCGAGAACATAGTTTCTTTGTTATTTAATGATGTTTTACATTCGGTGTTCAGTCAATTCAATGAAAATAAAATCTTCGACTAATTCAAAAGCTCGATTCGGAGTGCACACAGAAAATCCCAATTTTTGCAAAGTTAATGGCTTTCATGGTTAATAATTAAAATTAGGAAGCTATTTAGAAAGCAAGAAAAAAATTATATTAAAAGAAAATAAATAAAATAAATAGCTCCGAGGTTTAATGTTAATCGATATATTGAATATTATTTACACGTTTATATATATATGAACTAATAAACAAAAATTAGAATTTAATTTTGACGATAAAGAAGAAGAAAAGATGCTTAACCTACAGTCGAAAATTTATTGTTAGATGGAAATATTAAACGAAACAATTTTACAATACATACAACCTGAAGCAAGAATGATTGATGAACAATCAATGAAATTAACGTGAAAAGCTCTTCAAAGAATGTTTTGTTTTAGAAGTTCCAATGTCTTGCTTATCCTCTCCCGGCTAGAATTTTCATACAAAATTTGGAGTGGAAAGAATTAGTGAAGAATAAGAAGCTTGATTAAAAAAAAATATTAAAAATATCAAAAATAATATTAAGTACCCACATATTTTAATTCCGTTCAAAACATACAATATTGTATTGACAATTTAAACGTTTGTATATTAATTTGCCATTTTACTATTATTGGTTTGAAGAAAAAAAAAACGTATTTGTATAATTTCAAATTTTTCTCACAATTGAATTTTAAAAACGAAAATTTTAATCGTGTAATCTTTTTATTTATACGTATGTGTTCGATTGAACGTTACATGTAATCATAGTAAAAAAATATATATTGTACACTTACCCTGAAAGCAAAAATATGAAAGCCACACTTAAATAACAAAATGAATTGCTAACTAAAAACAAGACTTTCCTTTCCAGTGGTTCTTCTTTTCAGCGGGAAATGAGGTGCAGGGTAAGTATGCCGTCGCGAGGGTAGGGTTTGAGAAAATCCGCTGAGGTCGGTTTCGCGTCACGCGCGGTTCGCGGTACCTTAGTTGATTTTGATTTTTCTTTAACGTAGCTTTCGTCGGGTTGAGTTAACGTAATATACTTTTCGGTACCGCGTCGGGAATTCGGGAACGCGAAGTAAAGATTAGGTCTTTGTTTTTTTGACTGGTTATAGGAAGAAATACGGAGTAACGTAAAGTAGGTTTCCTCTCCGTATGATTTTGTTTTGTAACGCGTTTGAAAACGGGCATGTATAGGTGGCTGAATATTGTAAGTGAGCGTAACCCATTCGGAGACCCGCGACCGAAATCCTCTCCGATCTAGCTGGCCGACACGCAGACACCGCGTGAATGGGTTACGGTGCACGGATTGGTTGACCGGTTGGTACCATCCGATGGCACTACTCTGACTTAACGTCTAGAACCGATGAGAGGTCGGTTCCGCGTTCGGACTTAGACATAAAATCATTACAAATGGCGCCCAACGTGGGGCCCAAAACATCCTAAGGGGATAAGAGATTCGCGTCTTCTGACGAGTTGGTCCTTTACGGAGGATGTAAGGTACTTTGGTACTCGAGCCTCACCAACAGGAGCAGTGGAGTTGTGTGATACACACTAGCAGTCGCTTCACGTGAGTTTTAGCTTCCGCTCTCCTTTGTTTGATTTTTTTTTTCTTCGCGACAGAATCCTTCCGATGTGTTGTCCCAGGGTAACCCCTGTAAGGACCTTCTATTTTCTTGATGGAACTGTCAGCCAGATGGGGTTTCTCCTGTCGGCCTGGACTCTCAAGAAAATAGAAGGCTACCTTGCCTTTATGTCGCGGAAGGATTCTGCTTATTTCGTATGCGTGATAGACGAGTGGTATCGGTTCAACGTTCGGTGGCGTATGCTGGAGTTGCGAAGCCCGGAATGCTTCCACGCGTCGGGAATTTTGACCGCGTACAAAACCGTTACGGTAGCTCTACCACTTGTCTCGTCAAGTCATTTAACGTAGTTTAGAGACGGTTTTTGTAATGTATGTGGGTATGAGGTTAAATTTTGTAAATCGACCGAAAGCACCCTTTCTTCGGCAGATTACCACGCACTCTCATTTCCCTTTGGAGGAGTCGACTGCTGGAAAGGAAAGTGTGTATCAAATAAATTTTTTTTTATTTGCTTATATTAAATAGCTCGCCACTATCGGCCACTCAGTTTCATAAGCGTGTATATATATACTTATATATTAGAATAGGCTTAGTTATATATTTGTTTTTTCTTCTGCTCGTTTCTTTTTAGGCATACCTAGCCCAACCTATAGTAACACAAATATGGCAACGAAGCGGACCCCAGATAAGCGTTGGACCAGATCCAGAACGGTCCAACCAGCTAACTGCGGGATCTGTTTTGAGGACGTATTGGAGGGCGTACACAGCGTGCGATTGGAGTGCGGACACCTTTTCCATCGTGCCTGTGTCCAACAGCTCCTCCTCACGTCCGAGCTTTGCCCACTATGCCGGCGACCCATAGAGCGGACCGCCGTAGACGTCCCCCTCGGAACGCCCGTCCCCACGCGTGGAGCAGTGGCGAAAGGGGTCCCAGAGGCCGAACCGCCCCAATCCCTGATGGACTTGCAAGGAGCCGTGGGCGGTGAAGTTCCTGCTGCAGTTGTCGCGGCCGAGGTACCACCCGCGCCTTCCACCCACTCCATTGACACCCTCGTGGCGTTAATGCGAGATATGTCTGAGAGGATTGGCAACTTGCAGGGAAGGCTCCAGAATCTCCCCATGAGCCAACCACCCAGCCGCGTGAGAACTCCGCTTGGCTGGGAGCCCAATCCCAGTGTGGCTATGCCCCACTCTCGACCATCTGATCAATGGACCCTCTACCTCCAACGAACTCGGGAATGGATCCCAGAGCTCCCGAGTATAGACCACGACACAGCACCGCACCTCCGTTGGTACTGTGGCGGACCAGCCACTCACATACGCATCCGATCCTCGACTGCCACAAACGCAGCCAATACTCCGCAACGCCTCATCGACGGACCGACAGACATACAGCCCCCGACTGCCACGAACGCAGCACCCATTCGCTTCGCATTGATGCTCAACCATGATTAAGCGAAAAACCATCAACGTATGGATGCTTGTGCAAGCTTATCAACCGCAAGGGAACACATGCAGAACAAAGATATGCAACGTAAGCAATTTGGCTGGTGGATTGACGTCCAACAAGTGGACGTCTCATGCAAGCGAAGCATATTCATCGATATGGAGTGGCGACCACCGTGGATTGGAGCAGACGACGATGTCAGCACAAAACTAATATTTAACCGGCATGCGAGGACAACTCGTTCTCTTTTGGTTTTGTGGTTTATACGTGTCACGACGACGTGTCGACACGAGTCAATTTATTTAAAACGTTATCAAATAAATTTATTTGTAGATTAGTAATTAGGTCTTTTACCAATTCCTACAGTGGCGATCCTGCGAGTCGAACAGCGCTCAACAACACGATCAAGGACACATCCGACCACCACCAAGAGCACTTTGGGACATCGCCCAGAAATTCACCCGACGTTCGCACATGACGCAGTCTAAGGCCAAGATGTCGAATTTATTGGAACCAGTCCCACCAACTGTCGCCCTAGCTGAATCCACGCCACACGAAGGGATCCCCGACACGAACCGGCTAGCAGCCACGCTTGCAACGAACGGCGTCACGCAGGATGATGCCAAATTCAATTGGTTGGTGGCAAGCCTCGACAAGAAGGCACTACGACAAGTGCGTCAGGCAGTCACCAACCCGCCGCCTAAGGACAAGTATGGCAGCCTCACCAACGCACTGTTGGCCGCCCACGACATCCAACGCAGGCGAGCTACACTCCCAGTCAACGCCGCGACAAGCAGTAGCCCGCACCCCGATACCATCGCCAACATCTCAACGCTAATCGAGTCGACGGACCGACCGAGTCGGACTGACGAATTCCGCGATCTCGCCAACAGGGTCTCCAACCTCGAGGACGCCGTTGCAGTTTTATCGACTCAACATGAACGAGATGATCGATCGTCGGAGGATGATGAAGTCGCCACGCTCCGCCCTCAGCCGTGTTGGTTCCACCAACATTACGGGCCGCAGGCTAGGAAATGCCGGCCCCCGTGCACGTACTAGCAAATCCGACATGATCGACGCAAGCCGGATGAATCTCCAAACCCCGCGCTATGAAGCGCACCGTGACATTCACTCCGGCACTCAACAATCGACACATGCCAATACAACATACCTGCACCGCAACAACCACCCAACGAACCCAACGGGCTACCGTCGCCAAAACCGCGCGCAACGATGCGCACCGCGACATCTACACCACGCGCTCAAGCACCGACCAACATCCCGCCAAGCCGTATGTCGCAACCCCGCGCCAGGAGGCGCACCGTGACATCGATCTCTGAATCTCAATGACCAACACCTTCTACGCTCTCAACGACCGACACGCTCAACTCACGCTAGGACGATATCCAAACCCCGCGCAAGGATGCGCATCGCGACATTTACGCCTAGCGCCCAAAACGACCGACACCCTCGACACACGCCAGGACGTTGTCGCGACCCCAAGCCAGGAAGCGCACCATGACATCTTCACCTGGATCATAACGCACTCCACCGCTCAATATCGTGGCTCCGCCACTGCAGGGGGAGTACTGTGGCGGACCAGCCACTCACATACGCATCCGATCCTCGACTGCCACAAACGCAGCCAATACTCCGCAACGCCTCATCGACGGACCGACAGACATACAGCCCCCGACTGCCACGAACGCAGCACCCATTCGCTTCGCATTGATGCTCAACCATGATTAAGCGAAAAACCATCAACGTATGGATGCTTGTGCAAGCTTATCAACCGCAAGGGAACACATGCAGAACAAAGATATGCAACGTAAGCAATTTGGCTGGTGGATTGACGTCCAACAAGTGGACGTCTCATGCAAGCGAAGCATATTCATCGATATGGAGTGGCGACCACCGTGGATTGGAGCAGACGACGATGTCAACACAAAACTAATATTTAACCGGCATGCGAGGACAACTCGTCCTCTTTTGGTTTTGTGGTTTATACGTGTCACGACGACGTGTCGACACGAGTCAATTTATTTAAAACGTTATCAAATAAATTTATTTGTAGATTAGTAATCAGGTCTTTTACTAATTCCTACAGTACCTCCAGTCCCCGAGGCAGTCCCTTACAACAGGTCAATCGAAGATGCGATTCCCCCCGGGAACGCATTGATACCTTTCCGAGACCCGACGCCTCGTATCATGGAGAGTTGGCGCCTGAACTTCACGGGTTTCAACGCTATGATATCAGCGGACCGGTTCCTTTTCAGGATTCAGGCGTTAGTATCCAGCACCCTGGGCGGTGACTTCTCGGCCTTCCGCCGGCATCCACATCTTTTGTTCAGCGGAGACGCTGCCGACTGGTACTGGAGTTTTAAGGAGTCGACGCCACGTCCCACTTGGGATTCTTTCAGTGCAGCCTTCCGCAATCGATTTGATGACGGCTTCACTGAGAGAGAACTAAGGGAACAGATAAAGGAACGGAAACAAGGCGCTCACGAACCGTTCGACCAGTACTACACAAGTATAGTGAGATTGAGTACTCGCCTGCGAACAACCATGCCCGAGGACGAACTGGTAGAAATTATCCGAGAGAATATGCGTTGGGAGCTTCAGAACAGCCTTCTGCATTTTCCCATCAACACCATACAGGGATTGCGCCTCCATGCCCGTAGGCAAGAACAACTGGATGAGCGGCGAGGTACCTTCCGTCCACAACCTCGCATAACGGGACAAAATCCCCGAAATCATCACACCGCGGAGTTGATGGCAGCGGACTACCTACTTGCTGACCCAGTACCAGTATCGAGGAGCGGAGCACCACAGGAGCTTGAGGACCCAGCATTGATTGATCGACCATCCCTTGAAGCAATTACAAGCCCGACGGTCTGTTGGAACTGCCGACAAACGGGGCATCGGTTCTATGCATGTCCAGCGGAACCGACGCTCTTCTGTTACCGATGCGGGAAGGCCGACACGTACAAATTGCAAATTGCGAAAAAACTTGCCAGCGAGTGCCGCGAACACCCGTCGGCACTCCTAAAACCCGGACGAACCAATGCTGACCCCATCACTAGCTATGACCAAGCCCCAGACATGACTCCAATTCTGCTGACTCGCACCGCCAAACACAGTTCTCCCAAAGTTCCACAACCGACGCCATCCTTTGTCGAGGCGGACGCGCAGGGAAATGATAGCGAGGCGAAAGTTCCTTGGCATGTCAAACCCTTCCACGTCAGACTGCGGAATTATTTGGCTACTCGACAGCGCATCTTCCATGAGGAGTTGGCTCCAACTGTCCCACCGCGAAGAAAGCGAGCCACGCGTCGGATGCGGAGCTTCTGGAGAAGGGTCAGGCATTCGAGGAAGGTGCTGAAGGACATACACTTAGACGAATTATTGAGGGATGACGTTCGACCATATGCGTCAGTACACCTCCTGCAAAAACGTTTGTCAGGTTTAGTCGATACGGGAGCCAGTGTGAATTGCATATCAGTCGATTTTGCAGGGGAGGTACTGGCAAGGCACGCGGACCAAATCCACCGTTTGACCACCTGGTTAAGCACGGCAGACGGAACTCGTCACTCTGTAGTGGGAAAAATTACGACGGATGTCACCTTTAAGGGAGTAACTAAGCCTCTGGAATTTTACATCATACCTCAATTAACCCAGAATCTTTATCTAGGAGTGGATTTCGTTCGAAAATTTAACTTGGCCCCGGCACTGTTTTCCAGTACGACCCTGGAGTCCGTCACCACAGTTCCTGACCAAATTCAAACCACTCACTTATTACGACATACACTGGATGTGAATCAGCAACTGCGACTTGACTCGGCTATATCGGCTTTTCCATCGCATGAGAAGGAAGGTCTCGGGCGGACGGCGCTGGTGTTACACACTATAGATGTGGTGGATGCTAAACCCATAAAACAGAGACATTTTGCCATATCTCCGGCGAAGGAAAAGTTGTTATATGCCGAAGTTGATCGAATGCTAGCATTAGGCGTGATCGAAGAATCGCAGGGCGCGTGGGCTTCCCCGGTCACCTTAGTTGTCAAGCCGAACAAGGTCCGGCTATGCTTAGATGCCAGACGCTTGAACGCCGTCACTGTCAAGGACGCATACCCTCTACCGTTGATTGAAGGCATTTTGAGTCAGTTGCCTAAAGCCCACTTCATCACGAGCTTAGACCTCAAGGACGCCTTCTGGCAAATTCCTTTAGACCCTGGCTCAAAGGAGAAAACAGCCTTCACAGTCCCAGGTCGGCCCCTGTACCAATTCGTGACCATGCCATTCGGATTGTGCAATGCCCCTCAAACAATGACGCGCCTTATGGATAAGGTGATACCACCTCATTTACGGCACCAAGTTTTCGTGTACTTGGACGATCTGCTGCTGATAACCGAGACCTTTAACGAACACATCAACCTGCTTCAGGAGGTGGCTCTACACATCCGGAGGGCAGGGTTAACCATCAACAAACAGAAGAGTCAGTTCGTGATGACGGAGGTGAAGTATTTAGGTCACATCATTGGGCATGGCAATATCAAAACCGACCCGGACAAGACTCAAGCGATTGACGTTTTTCCATTACCCAAGACCACCAAGCAATTACGCCGATTCCTAGGCTTATGCGGATGGTACCAGCGTTTCGTACGTGACTATGCCACCATTACCACTCCTTTGACCGACATGCTGCGTAAGGGACGTTAGGTCGTCTGGGAAGAGCCCAGCTTGCGAGCCTTTGAAGAGCTAAAGAAGAGTCTGACTACAGCCCCCGTACTGCACAGCCCGGACTTTGACAAACCGTTCTCAATCCATTGTGACGCGAGTCAACATGGGGTGGGAGCAGTCTTAGTCCAGGTTGCACAAGACGGCGAGGAGAGACCTATAGCCTTCATGACCCACAAGCTGAACCAGGCCCAGCGGAACTACACGGTCTCGGAGCAGGAATGCTTTCGAGCATATGTAGAAGGACATCCTTTTGAAATCGTCACTGATCATGCGTCACTGAAATGGCTGATGAGCCAAACTGATCACCACGGCCGCTTGGCCAGATGGACCTTGAAATTACAGGCGTTTGACTTCACGATAAGACACCGCAAGGGGAGTCAGCACGTGGTACCAGACACACTATCAAAGATGTTCGCCCCTGAAGGAGCCGAGTTGGCCCAGGAGGACGACAGCCCCCTATGGATCGACTTGGACCATTCCGCCTTCAAGTCAGCATGTTATACCCAGCTGATGAATACGATTCAGAACCAGTTGCCACAGCTGCCAGAACTACGGGTGACGGAGGGATTTATATACAAGCGGACGAGACACGCCTCCGGAGACCCCATCCAAGAAGAGGAACAGTGGAAGTTATGGGTGCCCGAAGAACTGACATGCGAATTGATTAAGCGGGCTCATGACCCCCCATTGAGTGCACACGGCGGTTATGGTCGTACGCTTCGGCGACTGAAGACTTACTTCTTTTGTACGTAGCCGCTTGTGAGCTGTGCAAATGCACTAAAGCGCCCAATTCTGTTCTTCGGCCCCCGATGGGAAAATTCGAGCTACCGGAGCGGGTGTTCCAGCGTCTGTGTATAGATCTCATCGGTCCGTACCCTCGCTCGACTTCGGGATACACGGGAGCTGTCGTGGTCCTGGACCACCTGTCCAAATTTCCGATTGTGGAACTTCTTCGAAACCTGCACACCGGCCCCATAGTCAGTTTTCTGGAAAATCGCGTTTTCCATATATTTGGAGTACCGGAGAAGCTGGTCTCCGACAACGGAGTTCAGTTCACCTCGTCTAGATTTCGAGAATTAATGGAGAAGTATGGCATTACGCATCAGCGGACTGCCGTTTATTCTCCGCAAGCCAATGCGTCCGAGCGGTTGAACCGCACCCTCATAGCCGCCATTCGGGCCTACGTCCAACCGGATCAGAAGGATTGGGACCGCAGGATTTCCGCCATCACCTGTGCCTATCACTCCATCACAGGCATCTCCCCATACTTTGCCGTGTTCGGCCAGCATATGATTTTTCACGGAAACTCGTACCGGCTATTGCGACAGTTGAAAGGGTTGAAAGACCCAATAGTGGTGCTGGAGCCGCACGAGAAACTCCAAATTCTACGAGAACAAATCCGGGAGAGGATTGAAGACAGTAGACGGGTGGGGGAGGAGCGGTACAATCTGCGATCCCATCCTTCTGGCTTCAAGGCAGGCGACGAAATCTACCGACGGAATTTTAGACAAAGTGAAGCAGGTCGGCACTACACTGACAAGCTAGACAAGAAATTCGTGAAGTGTCGAGTCTTACAAGTTTTAAGTCCCACGCGGTACCTCATTGCGGACATGTCCGGAAGGGAGCTGGGAGTCTACCATGCCAAAGACCTACGACGCTGAGAGAAAAGAAAAAAAAAACAACATCATAGGGACAAGCAGCGTTTCCTTCAGTCTCCCCATGCCTGGTAGGCATCGTGGACACTGCCCTGTAATGAATCATGCGACGCCGCTGGTGACCACTACCAACACACTTTGCTGCTAGGTGGCTTGTCATTTTACGTTGGTTGCGACCAGTGCACATCCCACGTCTATTTTATCGTGGGATGCCAACAGAATTTTGACAGCCACATGGTAGCAGAGCGTGTGGGTAGCGAGTGCCATCGAGAGGAATTGCTTTTATCGCAGCGGGATTTTTGTGTGCAAATTCTATTGTGAGTTTTGTGGATAAAGTGAAGATTCTGTGTTACAACCTAAACCCAAACGTAAACATTTCAGGTAAATATGCTTTTGGACGAGGGTAACTGGTGATGTAACTTGGTTCTTAATTCTCGCTAGACCGATAAAATCAGTGCGCCGCTAATGCTTAGCCATTTTGCAAGTGGTCGTGTATAAAAAGGCGATAAATATGTGATGCTTCCGCCAATCCGTCATTTGAAATTCATACGCTCGACACATGTCTGCCACGATTGCAATGAGGATTCACCCCTGGAAGGTCTCAAGTCAGCATTGACGATTCGTTATGCAAGCACTGTCTTATCTATCCCAAGAATCGTGTTAAGGTTATGTGATTGAGAACAATCACGATGGAGCTTGAATGCTAACTAGCTTCTGCATGATTGATCTTTGCCATGTTACTGGGGTAAGAGGACGCAATTTCGTAAAATGCTGGATTGCGCCTTGGGTTAGCATTGTAGTGGTCGTAAAAGCATTCTGAGGGGTGATTATAAACAATTAAGAAAAATACCTTTTCTTCGTTTTCCACATTAAAAATTTAATCCATTTACTAGTATTTGTAAAATGTTATTGAGGTAATATATATGCTATGTGGCGTAACAAGGAAACAAAAGCTATAAAAATGCTAAATCTTTCGCAATCAGTGGATTTTCAACTAAGAAAAGAATATTGAATTGACTTCGATTAGCCTTTGTAACAAATGTCTCGATGTATGTAATGAATGATTCGAGAACATAGTTTCTTTGTTATTTAATGATGTTTTACATTCGGTGTTCAGTCAATTCAATGAAAATAAAATCTTCGACTAATTCAAAAGCTCGATTCGGAGTGCACACAGAAAATCCCAATTTTTGCAAAGTTAATGGCTTTCATGGTTAATAATTAAAATTAGGAAGCTATTTAGAAAGCAAGAAAAAAATTATATTAAAAGAAAATAAATAAAATAAATAGCTCCGAGGTTTAATGTTAATCGATATATTGAATATTATTTACACGTTTATATATATATGAACTAATAAACAAAAATTAGAATTTAATTTTGACGATAAAGAAGAAGAAAAGATGCTTAACCTACAGTCGAAAATTTATTGTTAGATGGAAATATTAAACGAAACAATTTTACAATACATACAACCTGAAGCAAGAATGATTGATGAACAATCAATGAAATTAACGTGAAAAGCTCTTCAAAGAATGTTTTGTTTTAGAAGTTCCAATGTCTTGCTTATCCTCTCCCGGCTAGAATTTTCATACAAAATTTGGAGTGGAAAGAATTAGTGAAGAATAAGAAGCTTGATTAAAAAAAAATATTAAAAATATCAAAAATAATATTAAGTACCCACATATTTTAATTCCGTTCAAAACATACAATATTGTATTGACAATTTAAACGTTTGTATATTAATTTGCCATTTTACTATTATTGGTTTGAAGAAAAAAAAAACGTATTTGTATAATTTCAAATTTTTCTCACAATTGAATTTTAAAAACGAAAATTTTAATCGTGTAATCTTTTTATTTATACGTATGTGTTCGATTGAACGTTACATGTAATCATAGTAAAAAAATATATATTGTACACTTACCCTGAAAGCAAAAATATGAAAGCCACACTTAAATAACAAAATGAATTGCTAACTAAAAACAAGACTTTCCTTTCCAGTGGTTCTTCTTTTCAGCGGGAAATGAGGTGCAGGGTAAGTATGCCGTCGCGAGGGTAGGGTTTGAGAAAATCCGCTGAGGTCGGTTTCGCGTCGCGCGCGGTTCGCGGTACCTTAGTTGATTTTGATTTTTCTTTAACGTAGCTTTCGTCGGGTTGAGTTAACGTAATATACTTTTCGGTACCGCGTCGGGAATTCGGGAACGCGAAGTAAAGATTAGGTCTTTGTTTTTTTGACTGGTTATAGGAAGAAATACGGAGTAACGTAAAGTAGGTTTCCTCTCCGTATGATTTTGTTTTGTAACGCGTTTGAAAACGGGCATGTATAGGTGGCTGAATATTGTAAGTGAGCGTAACCCATTCGGAGACCCGCGACCGAAATCCTCTCCGATCTAGCTGGCCGACACGCAGACACCGCGTGAATGGGTTACGGTGCACGGATTGGTTGACCGGTTGGTACCATCCGATGGCACTACTCTGACTTAACGTCTAGAACCGATGAGAGGTCGGTTCCGCGTTCGGACTTAGACATAAAATCATTACAAATGGCGCCCAACGTGGGGCCCAAAACATCCTAAGGGGATAAGAGATTCGCGTCTTCTGACGAGTTGGTCCTTTACGGAGGATGTAAGGTACTTTGGTACTCGAGCCTCACCAACAGGAGCAGTGGAGTTGTGTGATACACACTAGCAGTCGCTTCACGTGAGTTTTAGCTTCCGCTCTCCTTTGTTTGATTTTTTTTTCTTCGCGACAGAATCCTTCCGATGTGTTGTCCCAGGGTAACCCCTGTAAGGACCTTCTATTTTCTTGATGGAACTGTCAGCCAGATGGGGTTTCTCCTGTCGGCCTGGACTCTCAAGAAAATAGAAGGCTACCTTGCCTTTATGTCGCGGAAGGATTCTGCTTATTTCGTATGCGTGATAGACGAGTGGTATCGGTTCAACGTTCGGTGGCGTATGCTGGAGTTGCGAAGCCCGGAATGCTTCCACGCGTCGGGAATTTTGACCGCGTACAAAACCGTTACGGTAGCTCTACCACTTGTCTCGTCAAGTCATTTAACGTAGTTTAGAGACGGTTTTTGTAATGTATGTGGGTATGAGGTTAAATTTTGTAAATCGACCGAAAGCACCCTTTCTTCGGCAGATTACCACGCACTCTCATTTCCCTTTGGAGGAGTCGACTGCTGGAAAGGAAAGTGTGTATCAAATAAATTTTTTTTTATTTGCTTATATTAAATAGCTCGCCACTATCGGCCACTCAGTTTCATAAGCGTGTATATATATACTTATATATTAGAATAGGCTTAGTTATATATTTGTTTTTTCTTCTGCTCGTTTCTTTTTAGGCATACCTAGCCCAACCTATAGTAAAACAAATATGGCAACGAAGCGGACCCCAGATAAGCGTTGGACCAGATCCAGAACGGTCCAACCAGCTAACTGCGGGATCTGTTTTGAGGACGTATTGGAGGGCGTACACAGCGTGCGATTGGAGTGCGGACACCTTTTCCATCGTGCCTGTGTCCAACAGCTCCTCTTCACGTCCGAGCTTTGCCCACTATGCCGGCGACCCATAGAGCGGACCGCCGTAGACGTCCCCCTCGGAACGCCCGTCCCCACGCGTGGAGCAGTGGCGAAAGGGGTCCCAGAGGCCGAACCGCCCCAATCCCTGATGGACTTGCAAGGAGCCGTGGGCGGTGAAGTTCCTGCTGCAGTTGTCGCGGCCGAGGTACCATCCGCGCCTTCCACCCACTCCATTGACACCCTCGTGGCGTTAATGCGAGATATGTCTGAGAGGATTGGCAACTTGCAGGGAAGGCTCCAGAATCTCCCCATGAGCCAACCACCCAGCCGCGTGAGAACTCCGCTTGGCTGGGAGCCCAATCCCAGTGTGGCTATGCCCCACTCTCGACCATCTGATCAATGGACCCTCTACCTCCAACGAACTCGGGAATGGATCCCAGAGCTCCCGAGTATAGACCACGACACAGCACCGCACCTCCGTTGGTACTGTGGCGGACCAGCCACTCACATACGCATCCGATCCTCGACTGCCACAAACGCAGCCAATACTCCGCAACGCCTCATCGACGGACCGACAGACATACAGCCCCCGACTGCCACGAACGCAGCACCCATTCGCTTCGCATTGATGCTCAACCATGATTAAGCGAAAAACCATCAACGTATGGATGCTTGTGCAAGCTTATCAACCGCAAGGGAACACATGCAGAACAAAGATATGCAACGTAAGCAATTTGGCTGGTGGATTGACGTCCAACAAGTGGACGTCTCATGCAAGCGAAGCATATTCATCGATATGGAGTGGCGACCACCGTGGATTGGAGCAGACGACGATGTCAGCACAAAACTAATATTTAACCGGCATGCGAGGACAACTCGTTCTCTTTTGGTTTTGTGGTTTATACGTGTCACGACGACGTGTCGACACGAGTCAATTTATTTAAAACGTTATCAAATAAATTTATTTGTAGATTAGTAATTAGGTCTTTTACCAATTCCTACAGTGGCGATCCTGCGAGTCGAACAGCGCTCAACAACACGATCAAGGACACATCCGACCACCACCAAGAGCACTTTGGGACATCGCCCAGAAATTCACCCGACGTTCGCACATGACGCAGTCTAAGGCCAAGATGTCGAATTTATTGGAACCAGTCCCACCAACTGTCGCCCCAGCTGAATCCACGCCACACGAAGGGATCCCCGACACGAACCGGCTAGCAGCCACGCTTGCAACGAACGGCGTCACGCAGGATGATGCCAAATTCAATTGGTTGGTGGCAAGCCTCGACAAGAAGGCACTACGACAAGTGCGTCAGGCAGTCACCAACCCGCCGCCTAAGGACAAGTATGGCAGCCTCACCAACGCACTGTTGGCCGCCCACGACATCCAACGCAGGCGAGCTACACTCCCAGTCAACGCCGCGACAAGCAGTAGCCCGCACCCCGATACCATCGCCAACATCTCAACGCTAATCGAGTCGACGGACCGACCGAGTCGGACTGACGAATTCCGCGATCTCGCCAACAGGGTCTCCAACCTCGAGGACGCCGTTGCAGTTTTATCGACTCAACATGAACGAGATGATCGATCGTCGGAGGATGATGAAGTCGCCACGCTCCGCCCTCAGCCGTGTTGGTTCCACCAACATTACGGGCCGCAGGCTAGGAAATGCCGGCCCCCGTGCACGTACTAGCAAATCCGACATGATCGACGCAAGCCGGATGAATCTCCAAACCCCGCGCTATGAAGCGCACCGTGACATTCACTCCGGCACTCAACAATCGACACATGCCAATACAACATACCTGCACCGCAACAACCACCCAACGAACGCAACGGGCTACCGTCGCCAAAACCGCGCGCAACGATGCGCACCGCGACATCTACACCACGCGCTCAAGCACCGACCAACATCCCGCCAAGCCGTATGTCGCAACCCCGCGCCAGGAGGCGCACCGTGACATCGATCTCTGAATCTCAATGACCAACACCTTCTACGCTCTCAACGACCGACACGCTCAACTCACGCTAGGACGATATCCAAACCCCGCGCAAGGATGCGCATCGCGACATTTACGCCTAGCGCCCAAAACGACCGACACCCTCGACACACGCCAGGACGTTGTCGCGACCCCAAGCCAGGAAGCGCACCATGACATCTTCACCTGGATCATAACGCACTCCACCGCTCAATATCGTGGCTCCGCCACTGCAGGGGGAGTACTGTGGCGGACCAGCCACTCACATACGCATCCGATCCTCGACTGCCACAAACGCAGCCAATACTCCGCAACGCCTCATCGACGGACCGACAGACATACAGCCCCCGACTGCCACGAACGCAGCACCCATTCGCTTCGCATTGATGCTCAACCATGATTAAGCGAAAAACCATCAACGTATGGATGCTTGTGCAAGCTTATCAACCGCAAGGGAACACATGCAGAACAAAGATATGCAACGTAAGCAATTTGGCTGGTGGATTGACGTCCAACAAGTGGACGTCTCATGCAAGCGAAGCATATTCATCGATATGGAGTGGCGACCACCGTGGATTGGAGCAGACGACGATGTCAACACAAAACTAATATTTAACCGGCATGCGAGGACAACTCGTCCTCTTTTGGTTTTGTGGTTTATACGTGTCACGACGACGTGTCGACACGAGTCAATTTATTTAAAACGTTATCAAATAAATTTATTTGTAGATTAGTAATCAGGTCTTTTACTAATTCCTACAGTACCTCCAGTCCCCGAGGCAGTCCCTTACAACAGGTCAATCGAAGATGCGATTCTCCCCGGGAACGCATTGATACCTTTCCGAGACCCGACGCCTCGTATCATGGAGAGTTGGCGCCTGAACTTCACGGGTTTCAACGCTATGATATCAGCGGACTGGTTCCTTTTCAGGATTCAGGCGTTAGTATCCAGCACCCTGGGCGGTGACTTCTCGGCCTTCCTACGGCATCCACATCTTTTGTTCAGCGGAGACGCTGCCGACTGGTACTGGAGTTTTAAGGAGTCGACGCCACGTCCCACTTGGGATTCTTTCAGTGCAGCCTTCCGCAATCGATTTGATGACGGCTTCACTGAGAGAGAACTAAGGGAACAGATAAAGGAACGGAAACAAGGCGCTCACGAACCGTTCGACCAGTACTACACAAGTATAGTGAGATTGAGTACTCGCCTGCGAACAACCATGCCCGAGGACGAACTGGTAGAAATTATCCGAGAGAATATGCGTTGGGAGCTTCAGAACAGCCTTCTGCATTTTCCCATCAACACCATACAGGGATTGCGCCTCCATGCCCGTAGGCAAGAACAACTGGATGAGCGGCGAGGTACCTTCCGTCCACAACCTCGCATAACGGGACAAAATCCCCGAAATCATCACACCGCGGAGTTGATGGCAGCGGACTACCTACTTGCTGACCCAGTACCAGTATCGAGGAGCGGAGCACCACAGGAGCTTGAGGACCCAGCATTGATTGATCGACCATCCCTTGAAGCAATTACAAGCCCGACGGTCTGTTGGAACTGCCGACAAACGGGGCATCGGTTCTATGCATGTCCAGCGGAACCGACGCTCTTCTGTTACCGATGCGGGAAGGCCGACACGTACAAATTGCAAATTGCGAAAAAACTTGCCAGTGAGTGCCGCGAACACCCGTCGGCACTCCTAAAACCCGGACGAACCAATGCTGACCCCATCACTAGCTATGACCAAGCCCCAGACATGACTCCAATTCTGCTGACTCGCACCGCCAAACACAGTTCTCCCAAAGTTCCACAACCGACGCCATCCTTTGTCGAGGCGGACGCGCAGGGAAATGATAGCGAGGCGAAAGTTCCTTGGCATGTCAAACCCTTCCACGTCAGACTGCGGAATTATTTGGCTACTCGACAGCGCATCTTCCATGAGGAGTTGGCTCCAACTGTCCCACCGCGAAGAAAGCGAGCCACGCGTCGGATGCGGAGCTTCTGGAGAAGGGTCAGGCATTCGAGGAAGGTGCTGAAGGACATACACTTAGACGAATTATTGAGGGATGACGTTCGACCATATGCGTCAGTACACCTCCTGCAAAAACGTTTGTCAGGTTTAGTCGATACGGGAGCCAGTGTGAATTGCATATCAGTCGATTTTGCAGGGGAGGTACTGGCAAGGCACGCGGACCAAATCCACCGTTTGACCACCTGGTTAAGCACGGCAGACGGAACTCGTCACTCTGTAGTGGGAAAAATTACGACGGATGTCACCTTTAAGGGAGTAACTAAGCCTCTGGAATTTTACATCATACCTCAATTAACCCAGAATCTTTATCTAGGAGTGGATTTCGTTCGAAAATTTAACTTGGCCCCGGCACTGTTTTCCAGTACGACCCTGGAGTCCGTCACCACAGTTCCTGACCAAATTCAAACCACTCACTTATTACGACATACACTGGATGTGAATCAGCAACTGCGACTTGACTCGGCTATATCGGCTTTTCCATCGCATGAGAAGGAAGGTCTCGGGCGGACGGCGCTGGTGTTACACACTATAGATGTGGTGGATGCTAAACCCATAAAACAGAGACATTTTGCCATATCTCCGGCGAAGGAAAAGTTGTTATATGCCGAAGTTGATCGAATGCTAGCATTAGGCGTGATCGAAGAATCGCAGGGCGCGTGGGCTTCCCCGGTCACCTTAGTTGTCAAGCCGAACAAGGTCCGGCTATGCTTAGATGCCAGACGCTTGAACGCCGTCACTGTCAAGGACGCATACCCTCTACCGTTGATTGAAGGCATTTTGAGTCAGTTGCCTAAAGCCCACTTCATCACGAGCTTAGACCTCAAGGACGCCTTCTGGCAAATTCCTTTAGACCCTGGCTCAAAGGAGAAAACAGCCTTCACAGTCCCAGGTCGGCCCCTGTACCAATTCGTGACCATGCCATTCGGATTGTGCAATGCCCCTCAAACAATGACGCGCCTTATGGATAAGGTGATACCACCTCATTTACGGCACCAAGTTTTCGTGTACTTGGACGATCTGCTGCTGATAACCGAGACCTTTAACGAACACATCAACCTGCTTCAGGAGGTGGCTCTACACATCCGGAGGGCAGGGTTAACCATCAACAAACAGAAGAGTCAGTTCGTGATGACGGAGGTGAAGTATTTAGGTCACATCATTGGGCATGGCAATATCAAAACCGACCCGGACAAGACTCAAGCGATTGACGTTTTTCCATTACCCAAGACCACCAAGCAATTACGCCGATTGCTAGGCTTATGCGGATGGTACCAGCGTTTCGTACGTGACTATGCCACCATTACCACTCCTTTGACCGACATGCTGCGTAAGGGACGTTAGGTCGTCTGGGAAGAGCCCAGCTTGCGAGCCTTTGAAGAGCTAAAGAAGAGTCTGACTACAGCCCCCGTACTGCACAGCCCGGACTTTGACAAACCGTTCTCAATCCATTGTGACGCGAGTCAACATGGGGTGGGAGCAGTCTTAGTCCAGGTTGCACAAGACGGCGAGGAGAGACCTATAGCCTTCATGACCCACAAGCTGAACCAGGCCCAGCGGAACTACACGGTCTCGGAGCAGGAATGCCTAGCGGCTGTGCTGGCAGTGAAACGTTTTCGAGCATATGTAGAAGGACATCCTTTTGAAATCGTCACTGATCATGCGTCACTGAAATGGCTGATGAGCCAAACTGATCTCCACGGCCGCTTGGCCAGATGGACCTTGAAATTACAGGCGTTTGACTTCACGATAAGACACCGCAAGGGGAGTCAGCACGTGGTACCAGACACACTATCAAAGATGTTCGCCCCTGAAGGAGCCGAGTTGGCCCAGGAGGACGACAGCCCCCTATGGATCGACTTGGACCATTCCGCCTTCAAGTCAGCATGTTATACCCAGCTGATGAATACGATTCAGAACCAGTTGCCACAGCTGCCAGAACTACGGGTGACGGAGGGATTTATATACAAGCGGACGAGACACGCCTCCGGAGACCCCATCCAAGAAGAGGAACAGTGGAAGTTATGGGTGCCCGAAGAACTGACATGCGAATTGATTAAGCGGGCTCATGACCCCCCATTGAGTGCACACGGCGGTTATGGTCGTACGCTTCGGCGACTGAAGACTTACTTCTTTTGTACGTAGCCGCTTGTGAGCTGTGCAAATGCACTAAAGCGCCCAATTCTGTTCTTCGGCCCCCGATGGGAAAATTCGAGCTACCGGAGCGGGTGTTCCAGCGTCTGTGTATAGATCTCATCGGTCCGTACCCTCGCTCGACTTCGGGATACACGGGAGCTGTCGTGGTCCTGGACCACCTGTCCAAATTTCCGATTGTGGAACTTCTTCGAAACCTGCACACCGGCCCCATAGTCAGTTTTCTGGAAAATCGCGTTTTCCATATATTTGGAGTACCGGAGAAGCTGGTCTCCGACAACGGAGTTCAGTTCACCTCGTCTAGATTTCGAGAATTAATGGAGAAGTATGGCATTACGCATCAGCGGACTGCCGTTTATTCTCCGCAAGCCAATGCGTCCGAGCGGTTGAACCGCACCCTCATAGCCGCCATTCGGGCCTACGTCCAACCGGATCAGAAGGATTGGGACCGCAGGATTTCCGCCATCACCTGTGCCTATCACTCCACCACAGGCATCTCCCCATACTTTGCCGTGTTCGGCCAGCATATGATTTTTCACGGAAACTCGTACCGGCTATTGCGACAGTTGAAAGGGTTGAAAGACCCAATAGTGGTGCTGGAGCCGCACGAGAAACTCCAAATTCTACGAGAACAAATCCGGGAGAGGATTGAAGACAGTAGACGGGTGGGGGAGGAGCGGTACAATCTGCGATCCCATCCTTCTGGCTTCAAGGCAGGCGACGAAATCTACCGACGGAATTTTAGACAAAGTGAAGCAGGTCAGCACTACACTGACAAGCTAGACAAGAAATTCGTGAAGTGTCGAGTCTTACAAGTTTTAAGTCCCACGCGGTACCTCATTGCGGACATGTCCGGAAGGGAGCTGGGAGTCTACCATGCCAAAGACCTACGACGCTGAGAGAAAAGAAAAAAAAACAACATCATAGGGACAAGCAGCGTTTCCTTCAGTCTCCCCATGCCTGGTAGGCATCGTGGACACTGCCCTGTAATGAATCATGCGACGCCGCTGGTGACCACTACCAACACACTTTGCTGCTAGGTGGCTTGTCATTTTACGTTGGTTGCGACCAGTGCACATCCCACGTCTATTTTATCGTGGGATGCCAACAGAATTTTGACAGCCACATGGTAGCAGAGCGTGTGGGTAGCGAGTGCCATCGAGAGGAATTGCTTTTATCGCAGCGGGATTTTTGTGTGCAAATTCTATTGTGAGTTTTGTGGATAAAGTGAAGATTCTGTGCTACAACCTAAACCCAAACGTAAACATTTCAGGTAAATATGCTTTTGGACGAGGGTAACTGGTGATGTAACTTGGTTCTTAATTCTCGCTAGACCGATAAAATCAGTGCGCCGCTAATGCTTAGCCATTTTGCAAGTGGTCGTGTATAAAAAGGCGATAAATATGTGATGCTTCCGCCAATCCGTCATTTGAAATTCATACGCTCGACACATGTCTGCCACGATTGCAATGAGGATTCACCCCTGGAAGGTCTCAAGTCAGCATTGACGATTCGTTATGCAAGCACTGTCTTATCTATCCCAAGAATCGTGTTAAGGTTATGTGATTGAGAACAATCACGATGGAGCTTGAATGCTAACTAGCTTCTGCATGATTGATCTTTGCCATGTTACTGGGGTAAGAGGACGCAATTTCGTAAAATGCTGGATTGCGCCTTGGGTTAGCATTGTAGTGGTCGTAAAAGCATTCTGAGGGGTGATTATAAACAATTAAGAAAAATACCTTTTCTTCGTTTTCCACATTAAAAATTTAATCCATTTACTAGTATTTGTAAAATGTTATTGAGGTAATATATATGCTATGTGGCGTAACAAGGAAACAAAAGCTATAAAAATGCTAAATCTTTCGCAATCAGTGGATTTTCAACTAAGAAAAGAATATTGAATTGACTTCGATTAGCCTTTGTAACAAATGTCTCGATGTATGTAATGAATGATTCGAGAACATAGTTTCTTTGTTATTTAATGATGTTTTACATTCGGTGTTCAGTCAATTCAATGAAAATAAAATCTTCGACTAATTCAAAAGCTCGATTCGGAGTGCACACAGAAAATCCCAATTTTTGCAAAGTTAATGGCTTTCATGGTTAATAATTAAAATTAGGAAGCTATTTAGAAAGCAAGAAAAAAATTATATTAAAAGAAAATAAATAAAATAAATAGCTCCGAGGTTTAATGTTAATCGATATATTGAATATTATTTACACGTTTATATATATATGAACTAATAAACAAAAATTAGAATTTAATTTTGACGATAAAGAAGAAGAAAAGATGCTTAACCTACAGTCGAAAATTTATTGTTAGATGGAAATATTAAACGAAACAATTTTACAATACATACAACCTGAAGCAAGAATGATTGATGAACAATCAATGAAATTAACGTGAAAAGCTCTTCAAAGAATGTTTTGTTTTAGAAGTTCCAATGTCTTGCTTATCCTCTCCCGGCTAGAATTTTCATACAAAATTTGGAGTGGAAAGAATTAGTGAAGAATAAGAAGCTTGATTAAAAAAAATATTAAAAATATCAAAAATAATATTAAGTACCCACATATTTTAATTCCGTTCAAAACATACAATATTGTATTGACAATTTAAACGTTTGTATATTAATTTGCCATTTTACTATTATTGGTTTGAAGAAAAAAAAAACGTATTTGTATAATTTCAAATTTTTCTCACAATTGAATTTTAAAAACGAAAATTTTAATCGTGTAATCTTTTTATTTATACGTATGTGTTCGATTGAACGTTACATGTAATCATAGTAAAAAAATATATATTGTACACTTACCCTGAAAGCAAAAATATGAAAGCCACACTTAAATAACAAAATGAATTGCTAACTAAAAACAAGACTTTCCTTTCCAGTGGTTCTTCTTTTCAGCGGGAAATGAGGTGCAGGGTAAGTATGCCGTCGCGAGGGTAGGGTTTGAGAAAATCCGCTGAGGTCGGTTTCGCGTCGCGCGCGGTTCGCGGTACCTTAGTTGATTTTGATTTTTCTTTAACGTAGCTTTCGTCGGGTTGAGTTAACGTAATATACTTTTCGGTACCGCGTCGGGAATTCGGGAACGCGAAGTAAAGATTAGGTCTTTGTTTTTTTGACTGGTTATAGGAAGAAATACGGAGTAACGTAAAGTAGGTTTCCTCTCCGTATGATTTTGTTTTGTAACGCGTTTGAAAACGGGCATGTATAGGTGGCTGAATATTGTAAGTGAGCGTAACCCATTCGGAGACCCGCGACCGAAATCCTCTCCGATCTAGCTGGCCGACACGCAGACACCGCGTGAATGGGTTACGGTGCACGGATTGGTTGACCGGTTGGTACCATCCGATGGCACTACTCTGACTTAACGTCTAGAACCGATGAGAGGTCGGTTCCGCGTTCGGACTTAGACATAAAATCATTACAAATGGCGCCCAACGTGGGGCCCAAAACATCCTAAGGGGATAAGAGATTCGCGTCTTCTGACGAGTTGGTCCTTTACGGAGGATGTAAGGTACTTTGGTACTCGAGCCTCACCAACAGGAGCAGTGGAGTTGTGTGATACACACTAGCAGTCGCTTCACGTGAGTTTTAGCTTCCGCTCTCCTTTGTTTGATTTTTTTTTTCTTCGCGACAGAATCCTTCCGATGTGTTGTCCCAGGGTAACCCCTGTAAGGACCTTCTATTTTCTTGATGGAACTGTCAGCCAGATGGGGTTTCTCCTGTCGGCCTGGACTCTCAAGAAAATAGAAGGCTACCTTGCCTTTATGTCGCGGAAGGATTCTGCTTATTTCGTATGCGTGATAGACGAGTGGTATCGGTTCAACGTTCGGTGGCGTATGCTGGAGTTGCGAAGCCCGGAATGCTTCCACGCGTCGGGAATTTTGACCGCGTACAAAACCGTTACGGTAGCTCTACCACTTGTCTCGTCAAGTCATTTAACGTAGTTTAGAGACGGTTTTTGTAATGTATGTGGGTATGAGGTTAAATTTTGTAAATCGACCGAAAGCACCCTTTCTTCGGCAGATTACCACGCACTCTCATTTCCCTTTGGAGGAGTCGACTGCTGGAAAGGAAAGTGTGTATCAAATAAATTTTTTTTTATTTGCTTATATTAAATAGCTCGCCACTATCGGCCACTCAGTTTCATAAGCGTGTATATATATACTTATATATTAGAATAGGCTTAGTTATATATTTGTTTTTTCTTCTGCTCGTTTCTTTTTAGGCATACCTAGCCCAACCTATAGTAAAACAAATATGGCAACGAAGCGGACCCCAGATAAGCGTTGGACCAGATCCAGAACGGTCCAACCAGCTAACTGCGGGATCTGTTTTGAGGACGTATTGGAGGGCGTACACAGCGTGCGATTGGAGTGCGGACACCTTTTCCATCGTGCCTGTGTCCAACAGCTCCTCCTCACGTCCGAGCTTTGCCCACTATGCCGGCGACCCATAGAGCGGACCGCCGTAGACGTCCCCCTCGGAACGCCCGTCCCCACGCGTGGAGCAGTGGCGAAAGGGGTCCCAGAGGCCGAACCGCCCCAATCCCTGATGGACTTGCAAGGAGCCGTGGGCGGTGAAGTTCCTGCTGCAGTTGTCGCGGCCGAGGTACCACCCGCGCCTTCCACCCACTCCATTGACACCCTCGTGGCGTTAATGCGAGATATGTCTGAGAGGATTGGCAACTTGCAGGGAAGGCTCCAGAATCTCCCCATGAGCCAACCACCCAGCCGCGTGAGAACTCCGCTTGGCTGGGAGCCCAATCCCAGTGTGGCTATGCCCCACTCTCGACCATCTGATCAATGGACCCTCTACCTCCAACGAACTCGGGAATGGATCCCAGAGCTCCCGAGTATAGACCACGACACAGCACCGCACCTCCGTTGGTACTGTGGCGGACCAGCCACTCACATACGCATCCGATCCTCGACTGCCACAAACGCAGCCAATACTCCGCAACGCCTCATCGACGGACCGACAGACATACAGCCCCCGACTGCCACGAACGCAGCACCCATTCGCTTCGCATTGATGCTCAACCATGATTAAGCGAAAAACCATCAACGTATGGATGCTTGTGCAAGCTTATCAACCGCAAGGGAACACATGCAGAACAAAGATATGCAACGTAAGCAATTTGGCTGGTGGATTGACGTCCAACAAGTGGACGTCTCATGCAAGCGAAGCATATTCATCGATATGGAGTGGCGACCACCGTGGATTGGAGCAGACGACGATGTCAGCACAAAACTAATATTTAACCGGCATGCGAGGACAACTCGTTCTCTTTTGGTTTTGTGGTTTATACGTGTCACGACGACGTGTCGACACGAGTCAATTTATTTAAAACGTTATCAAATAAATTTATTTGTAGATTAGTAATTAGGTCTTTTACCAATTCCTACAGTGACGATCCTGCGAGTCGAACAGCGCTCAACAACACGATCAAGGACACATCCGACCACCACCAAGAGCACTTTGGGACATCGCCCAGAAATTCACCCGACGTTCGCACATGACGCAGTCTAAGGCCAAGATGTCGAATTTATTGGAACCAGTCCCACCAACTGTCGCCCCAGCTGAATCCATGCCACACGAAGGGATCCCCGACATGAACCGGCTAGCAGCCACGCTTGCAACGAACGGCGTCACGCAGGATGATGCCAAATTCAATTGGTTGGTGGCAAGCCTCGACAAGAAGGCACTACGACAAGTGCGTCAGGCAGTCACCAACCCGCCGCCTAAGGACAAGTATGGCAGCCTCACCAACGCACTGTTGGCCGCCCACGACATCCAACGCAGGCGAGCTACACTCCCAGTCAACGCCGCGACAAGCAGTAGCCCGCACCCCGATACCATCGCCAACATCTCAACGCTAATCGAGTCGACGGACCGACCGAGTCGGACTGACGAATTCCGCGATCTCGCCAACAGGGTCTCCAACCTCGAGGACGCCGTTGCGGTTTTATCGACTCAACATGAACGAGATGATCGATCGTCGGAGGATGATGAAGTCGCCACGCTCCGCCCTCAGCCGTGTTGGTTCCACCAACATTACGGGCCGCAGGCTAGGAAATGCCGGCCCCCGTGCACGTACTAGCAAATCCGACATGATCGACGCAAGCCGGATGAATCTCCAAACCCCGCGCTATGAAGCGCACCGTGACATTCACTCCGGCACTCAACAATCGACACATGCCAATACAACATACCTGCACCGCAACAACCACCCAACGAACGCAACGAGCTACCGTCGCCAAAACCGCGCGCAACGATGCGCACCGCGACATCTACACCACGCGCTCAAGCACCGACCAACATCCCGCCAAGCCGTATGTCGCAACCCCGCGCCAGGAGGCGCACCGTGACATCGATCTCTGAATCTCAATGACCAACACCTTCTACGCTCTCAACGACCGACACGCTCAACTCACGCTAGGACGATATCCAAACCCCGCGCAAGGATGCGCATCGCGACATTTACGCCTAGCGCCCAAAACGACCGACACCCTCGACACACGCCAGGACGTTGTCGCGACCCCAAGCCAGGAAGCGCACCATGACATCTTCACCTGGATCATAACGCACTCCACCGCTCAATATCGTGGCTCCGCCACTGCAGGGGGAGTACTGTGGCGGACCAGCCACTCACATACGCATCCGATCCTCGACTGCCACAAACGCAGCCAATACTCCGCAACGCCTCATCGACGGACCGACAGACATACAGCCTCCGACTGCCACGAACGCAGCACCCATTCGCTTCGCATTGATGCTCAACCATGATTAAGCGAAAAACCATCAACGTATGGATGCTTGTGCAAGCTTATCAACCGCAAGGGAACACATGCAGAACAAAGATATGCAACGTAAGCAATTTGGCTGGTGGATTGACGTCCAACAAGTGGACGTCTCATGCAAGCGAAGCATATTCATCGATATGGAGTGGCGACCACCGTGGATTGGAGCAGACGACGATGTCAACACAAAACTAATATTTAACCGGCATGCGAGGACAACTCGTCCTCTTTTGGTTTTGTGGTTTATACGTGTCACGACGACGTGTCGACACGAGTCAATTTATTTAAAACGTTATCAAATAAATTTATTTGTAGATTAGTAATCAGGTCTTTTACTAATTCCTACAGTACCTCCAGTCCCCGAGGCAGTCCCTTACAACAGGTCAATCGAAGATGCGATTCCCCCCGGGAACGCATTGATACCTTTCCGAGACCCGACGCCTCGTATCATGGAGAGTTGGCGCCTGAACTTCACGGGTTTCAACGCTATGATATCAGCGGACCGGTTCCTTTTCAGGATTCAGGCGTTAGTATCCAGCACCCTGGGCGGTGACTTCTCGGCCTTCCTCCGGCATCCACATCTTTTGTTCAGCGGAGACGCTGCCGACTGGTACTGGAGTTTTAAGGAGTCGACGCCACGTCCCACTTGGGATTCTTTCAGTGCAGCCTTCCGCAATCGATTTGATGACGGCTTCACTGAGAGAGAACTAAGGGAACAGATAAAGGAACGGAAACAAGGCGCTCACGAACCGTTCGACCAGTACTACACAAGTATAGTGAGATTGAGTACTCGCCTGCGAACAACCATGCCCGAGGACGAACTGGTAGAAATTATCCGAGAGAACATGCGTTGGGAGCTTCAGAACAGCCTTCTGCATTTTCCCATCAACACCATACAGGGATTGCGCCTCCATGCCCGTAGGCAAGAACAACTGGATGAGCGGCGAGGTACCTTCCGTCCACAACCTCGCATAACGGGACAAAATCCCCGAAATCATCACACCGCGGAGTTGATGGCAGCGGACTACCTACTTGCTGACCCAGTACCAGTATCGAGGAGCGGAGCACCACAGGAGCTTGAGGACCCAGCATTGATTGATCGACCATCCCTTGAAGCAATTACAAGCCCGACGGTCTGTTGGAACTGCCGACAAACGGGGCATCGGTTCTATGCATGTCCAGCGGAACCGACGCTCTTCTGTTACCGATGCGGGAAGGCCGACACGTACAAATTGCAAATTGCGAAAAAACTTGCCAGTGAGTGCCGCGAACACCCGTCGGCACTCCTAAAACCCGGACGAACCAATGCTGACCCCATCACTAGCTATGACCAAGCCCCAGACATGACTCCAATTCTGCTGACTCGCACCGCCAAACACAGTTCTCCCAAAGTTCCACAACCGACGCCATCCTTTGTCGAGGCGGACGCGCAGGGAAATGATAGCGAGGCGAAAGTTCCTTGGCATGTCAAACCCTTCCACGTCAGACTGCGGAATTATTTGGCTACTCGACAGCGCATCTTCCATGAGGAGTTGGCTCCAACTGTCCCACCGCGAAGAAAGCGAGCCACGCGTCGGATGCGGAGCTTCTGGAGAAGGGTCAGGCATTCGAGGAAGGTGCTGAAGGACATACACTTAGACGAATTATTGAGGGATGACGTTCGACCATATGCGTCAGTACACCTCCTGCAAAAACGTTTGTCAGGTTTAGTCGATACGGGAGCCAGTGTGAATTGCATATCAGTCGATTTTGCAGGGGAGGTACTGGCAAGGCACGCGGACCAAATCCACCGTTTGACCACCTGGTTAAGCACGGCAGACGGAACTCGTCACTCTGTAGTGGGAAAAATTACGACGGATGTCACCTTTAAGGGAGTAACTAAGCCTCTGGAATTTTACATCATACCTCAATTAACCCAGAATCTTTATCTAGGAGTGGATTTCGTTCGAAAATTTAACTTGGCCCCGGCACTGTTTTCCAGTACGACCCTGGAGTCCGTCACCACAGTTCCTGACCAAATTCAAACCACTCACTTATTACGACATACACTGGATGTGAATCAGCAACTGCGACTTGACTCGGCTATATCGGCTTTTCCATCGCATGAGAAGGAAGGTCTCGGGCGGACGGCGCTGGTGTTACACACTATAGATGTGGTGGATGCTAAACCCATAAAACAGAGATATTTTGCCATATCTCCGGCGAAGGAAAAGTTGTTATATGCCGAAGTTGATCGAATGCTAGCATTAGGCGTGATCGAAGAATCGCAGGGCGCGTGGGCTTCCCCGGTCACATTAGTTGTCAAGCCGAACAAGGTCCGGCTATGCTTAGATGCCAGACGCTTGAACGCCGTCACTGTCAAGGACGCATACCCTCTACCGTTGATTGAAGGCATTTTGAGTCAGTTGCCTAAAGCCCACTTCATCACGAGTTTAGACCTCAAGGACGCCTTCTGGCAAATTCCTTTAGACCCTGGCTCAAAGGAGAAAACAGCCTTCACAGTCCCAGGTCGGCCCCTGTACCAATTCGTGACCATGCCATTCGGATTGTGCAATGCCCCTCAAACAATGACGCGCCTTATGGATAAGGTGATACCACCTCATTTACGGCACCAAGTTTTCGTGTACTTGGACGATCTGCTGCTGATAACCGAGACCTTTAACGAACACATCAACCTGCTTCAGGAGGTGGCTCTACACATCCGGAGGGCAGGGTTAACCATCAACAAACAGAAGAGTCAGTTCGTGATGACGGAGGTGAAGTATTTAGGTCACATCATTGGGCATGGCAATACCAAAACCGACCCGGACAAGACTCAAGCGATTGACGTTTTTCCATTACCCAAGACCACCAAGCAATTACGCCGATTCCTAGGCTTATGCGGATGGTACCAGCGTTTCGTACGTGACTATGCCACCATTACCACTCCTTTGACCGACATGCTGCGTAAGGGACGTTAGGTCGTCTGGGAAGAGCCCAGCTTGCGAGCCTTTGAAGAGCTAAAGAAGAGTCTGACTACAGCCCCCGTACTGCACAGCCCGGACTTTGACAAACCGTTCTCAATCCATTGTGACGCGAGTCAACATGGGGTGGGAGCAGTCTTAGTCCAGGTTGCACAAGACGGCGAGGAGAGACCTATAGCCTTCATGACCCACAAGTTGAACCAGGCCCAGCGGAACTACACGGTCTCGGAGCAGGAATGCCTAGCGGCTGTGCTGGCAGTGAAACGTTTTCGAGCATATGTAGAAGGACATCCTTTTGAAATCGTCACTGATCATGCGTCACTGAAATGGCTGATGAGCCAAACTGATCTCCACGGCCGCTTGGCCAGATGGACCTTGAAATTACAGGCGTTTGACTTCACGATAAGACACCGCAAGGGGAGTCAGCACGTGGTACCAGACACACTATCAAAGATGTTCGCCCCCTGAAGGAGCCGAGTTGGCCCAGGAGGACGACAGCCCCCTATGGATCGACTTGGACCATTCCGCCTTCAAGTCAGCATGTTATACCCAGCTGATGAATACGATTCAGAACCAGTTGCCACAGCTGCCAGAACTACGGGTGACGGAGGGATTTATATACAAGCGGACGAGACACGCCTCCGGAGACCCCATCCAAGAAGAGGAACAGTGGAAGTTATGGGTGCCCGAAGAACTGACATGCGAATTGATTAAGCGGGCTCATGACCCCCCATTGAGTGCACACGGCGGTTATGGTCGTACGCTTCGGCGACTGAAGACTTACTTCTTTTGGCCTAAGATGGCGCAGCAAGTGAAAAAGTACGTAGCCGCTTGTGAGCTGTGCAAATGCACTAAAGCGCCCAATTCTGTTCTTCGGCCCCCGATGGGAAAATTCGAGCTACCGGAGCGGGTGTTCCAGCGTCTGTGTATAGATCTCATCGGTCCGTACCCTCGCTCGACTTCGGGATACACGGGAGCTGTCGTGGTCCTGGACCACCTGTCCAAATTTCCGATTGTGGAACCTCTTCGAAACCTGCACACCGGCCCCATAGTCAGTTTTCTGGAAAATCGCGTTTTCCATATATTTGGAGTACCGGAGAAGCTGGTCTCCGACAACGGAGTTCAGTTCACCTCGTCTAGATTTCGAGAATTAATGGAGAAGTATGGCATTACGCATCAGCGGACTGCCGTTTATTCTCCGCAAGCCAATGCGTCCGAGCGGTTGAACCGCACCATCATAGCCGCCATTCGGGCCTACGTCCAACCGGATCAGAAGGATTGGGACCGCAGGATTTCCGCCATCACCTGTGCCTATCACTCCACCACAGGCATCTCCCCATACTTTGCCGTGTTCGGCCAGCATATGATTTTTCACGGAAACTCGTACCGGCTATTGCGACAGTTGAAAGGGTTGAAAGACCCAATAGTGGTGCTGGAGCCGCACGAGAAACTCCAAATTCTACGAGAACAAATCCGGGAGAGGATTGAAGGCAGTAGACGGGTGGGGGAGGAGCGGTACAATCTGCGATCCCATCCTTCTGGCTTCAAGGCAGGCGACGAAATCTACCGACGGAATTTTAGACAAAGTGAAGCAGGTCGGCACTACACTGACAAGCTAGACAAGAAATTCGTGAAGTGTCGAGTCTTACAAGTTTTAAGTCCCACGCGGTACCTCATTGCGGACATGTCCGGAAGGGAGCTGGGAGTCTACCATGCCAAAGACCTACGACGCTGAGAGAAAAGAAAAAAAAAACAACATCATAGGGAGAAGCAGCGTTTCCTTCAGTCTCCCCATGCCTGGTAGGCATCGTGGACACTGCCCTGCAATGAATCATGCGACGCCGCTGGTGACCACTACCAACACACTTTGCTGCTAGGTGGCTTGTCATTTTACGTTGGTTGCGACCAGTGCACATCCCACGTCTATTTTATCGTGGGATGCCAACAGAATTTTGACAGCCACATGGTAGCAGAGCGTGTGGGTAGCGAGTGCCATCGAGAGGAATTGCTTTTATCGCAGCGGGATTTTTGTGTGCAAATTCTATTGTGAGTTTTGTGGATAAAGTGAAGATTCTGTGTTACAACCTAAACCCAAACGTAAACATTTCAGGTAAATATGCTTTTGGACGAGGGTAACTGAAGATGTAACTTGGTTCTTAATTCTCGCTAGACCGATAAAATCAGTGCGCCGCTAATGCTTAGCCATTTTGCAAGTGGTCGTGTATAAAAAGGCGATAAATATGTGATGCTTCCGCCAATCCGTCATTTGAAATTCATACGCTCGACACATGTCTGCCACGATTGCAATGAGGATTCACCCCTGGAAGGTCTCAAGTCAGCATTGACGATTCGTTATGCAAGCACTGTCTTATCTATCCCAAGAATCGTGTTAAGGTTATGTGATTGAGAACAATCACGATGGAGCTTGAATGCTAACTAGCTTCTGCATGATTGATCTTTGCCATGTTACTGGGGTAAGAGGACGCAATTTCGTAAAATGCTGGATTGCGCCTTGGGTTAGCATTGTAGTGGTCGTAAAAGCATTCTGAGGGGTGATTATAAACAATTAAGAAAAATACCTTTTCTTCGTTTTCCACATTAAAAATTTAATCCATTTACTAGTATTTGTAAAATGTTATTGAGGTAATATATATGCTATGTGGCGTAACAAGGAAACAAAAGCTATAAAAATGCTAAATCTTTCGCAATCAGTGGATTTTCAACTAAGAAAAGAATATTGAATTGACTTCGATTAGCCTTTGTAACAAATGTCTCGATGTATGTAATGAATGATTCGAGAACATAGTTTCTTTGTTATTTAATGATGTTTTACATTCGGTGTTCAGTCAATTCAATGAAAATAAAATCTTCGACTAATTCAAAAGCTCGATTCGGAGTGCACACAGAAAATCCCAATTTTTGCAAAGTTAATGGCTTTCATGGTTAATAATTAAAATTAGGAAGCTATTTAGAAAGCAAGAAAAAAATTATATTAAAAGAAAATAAATAAAATAAATAGCTCCGAGGTTTAATGTTAATCGATATATTGAATATTATTTACACGTTTATATATATATGAACTAATAAACAAAAATTAGAATTTAATTTTGACGATAAAGAAGAAGAAAAGATGCTTAACCTATAGTCGAAAATTTATTGTTAGATGGAAATATTAAACGAAACAATTTTACAATACATACAACCTGAAGCAAGAATGATTGATGAACAATCAATGAATTTAACGTGAAAAGCTCTTCAAAGAATGTTTTGTTTTAGAAGTTCCAATGTCTTGCTTATCCTCTCCCGGCTAGAATTTTCATACAAAATTTGGAGTGGAAAGAATTAGTGAAGAATAAGAAGCTTGATTAAAAAAAATATTAAAAATATCAAAAATAATATTAAGTACCCACATATTTTAATTCCGTTCAAAACATACAATATTGTATTGACAATTTAAACGTTTGTATATTAATTTGCCATTTTACTACTATTGGTTTGAAGAAAAAAAAAAACGTATTTGTATAATTTCAAATTTTTCTCACAATTGAATTTTAAAAACGAAAATTTTAATCGTGTAATCTTTTTATTTATACGTATGTGTTCGATTGAACGTTACATGTAATCATAGCAAAAAAAATATATATTGTACACTTACCCTGAAAGCAAAAATATGAAAGCCACACTTAAATAACAAAATGAATTGCTAACTAAAAACAAGACTTTCCTTTCCAGTGGTTCTTCTTTTCAGCGGGAAATGAGGTGCAGGGTAAGTATGCCGTCGCGAGGGTAGCGTTTGAGAAAATCCGCGGAGGTCGGTTTCGCGTCGCGCGCGGTTCGCGGTACCTGAGTTGATTTTGATTTTTCTTTAACGTAGCTTTCGTCGGGTTGAGTTAACGTAATATACTTTTCGGTACCGCGTCGGAAATTCGGGAACGCGAAGTAAAGATTAGGTCTTTGTTTTTTTGACTGGTTATAGGAAGAAATACGGAGTAACGTAAAGTAGGTTTCCTCTCCGTATGATTTTGTTTTGTAACGCGTTTGAAAACGGGCATGTATAGGTGGCTGAATATTTTAAGTGAGCGTAACCCATTCGGAGACCCGCCACCGAAATCCTCTCTGATTTAGCTGGCCGACAAGCAGCCGCCGCGTGAATGGGTTACGGTGCACGGATTGGTTGACCGGTTGGTACCATCCGTTGGCACTACTCAGACTTAACGTCTAGAACCAATGAGAGGTCGTTTCCGCGTTCGCACGTAGACATTAAATCATGACAAACTTTCATTGCATACTGTTGTTGCATATCTAAAAGACTCCGTTACTTCATATTGCACTATGTCATCAAACTTGTCTCATAATGTGGGAGCGATTTGGGCCCATCTGCAGCCAGTGCTAAGTTCATTCCCTGGAAATATTGACCATATTCACTTTCTTAGCGATGGTCCTGTAACGCAATACAGGAACAAGTCTATGTTCTATGTATTGGGCTGTAAACTGTTAAAAATCTATCCTAACATTATGAGATACACGTGGAACTATCATGAAGCTGGTCACTGGAAGGGGGCACCGGATGGTGTAGGCGCCACCTGTAAACGGACTGCCGATTATGTAATCGCAACGGGGGGTGACATAACAAATTTAGAAGAATTTGTTGCTGTTATTCGTGAGAGATGCCAAGGTATACTTGCGTATGTGATTGAAGATCATGAAATCGAGCAAATGAACTCTACAATTAACGAGAAGTCCTCTGAATTTGTTGCTTTTAAAGGCACGCTGAAGGTGCATCAGGTGACCGGTTCTGTTTATTTTCCAAACCAACTCACAATGAAGTCACTCAGTTGTTTCTGTGATCCCGATGGATGCGATCATTTCAATATAGGGTCTATCAAGTATGAAAGAGAAGATAAACATTTTATTGGTTTAACCGTATTCACTGACTCTGAAGAAGATACTCTGCCACTATCCACCTACGTAAGAAACAACATAAGTAACCCTAACTGCGAATGTAATCTATCTATGCTAGAAGTTAGAGCCTACAGAAAAACACAAATCCAAAATCATTATAGCAGTGGTGATTATGTTTTGATTAAATATGTAGTACGAAGAACAGAGTATCGTTATGCAGGAGTCTGTACTTATGTTGATAATGAAGATGGTGAATTGAGAATAACTTTTCTTAAAATTTGTAACGAGGATGGTACTCTGTTCAAACTTGACGAAAGCGATGTGTCAGATGTACCAGTGGATCAAGTAATCAAAAAACTGCCAGTACCAAATCGAGTTATAAGAGGGAAAAGGGTATTTTACCAATTTAAAGAGAAGATTGACGTTTTCGAAAAGTAATTTTTATTGATACTTTAATTAGTTTTAGCATGAAGAATCGTTATTTTGCTTACTGCATAAAAGCTGATTTTTGTTTTATTTTATCTAATAGTCATTCCATTCTGAATTTCCGCGTAGAGATGGAAAATAGCAATATGTTTGTTCTAATTTTAAGTTTGTTAATTTTTCCGAATTTTATAATAGTAAGGGAAATACCCCCAAGAACTTATAAATTGAAAAGACTTTTTTGGAAACTGAAGTAATTCATCACTGTTTTAGAGGTAATCATATGAGTAACTTGTGTGATTTAATTCATTAGATTTACGTTTATCTTGGATTCTAAAATATTTAAACTTGAAAAAAAAAAACTCCAATTCCAATACATGTTATATTGTCTTACAAAATGTTGTTGTTAATCAGTACTATGGAGCCCTCGTCAGCCCTTTGGCAGTCAAATTTAGAAAAATACGAATAACTCGTAAAATATCTATAAAAGTGACTGGCCTGACTTAGCAGAGTATATTGATGGGATAAACTATGTACTCGAACGAAATAATATGCAAATTATGTTTAAAAACTATATAAACAAAATAGGGCCAAAAGTTGATTCACTTTTGTATATTCACCCATATGTATGTATATATATATATGTATATATATATATATATATATATATATATATATATATATATATATATATATATATATATATATATATATATATATATATATATATATACAGACATATATGTAGATATATATGTATATATATATATATATATATATATATATATATATATATATATATATATATATATACATATATATATATATATATATATATATATATATATATATATATATATATATATATATATATATATATATATTGTTGCGAATTCCGGCGTACCAACTTCCTCCCATTCGCAACTTCAAATTGCTGCCTTAATATTTCCACCTTCCTTTGGGCATTGCTACCTTTTCCTCCATACATTTATTTATTTTTTTTTACATGTTTCCATTTTCCCTTTAATTTTTACTCCCCCATCATCACAATACTACCCTTTTTCCTTATTAACAACTACAAAAAAATAATACCTACTAATAAATTCAATTTTCCCACTAACAACACTCCCTACATTAATTCCCACTAACAAAATTTCATTCTATTCATTCTTCCTAACAAAACCTAATTCCTTCCTTCATACTAACAAATTCTATTCTCTAGTTCCCATTAACAAATTTTATTTTTCTTACTAACGAAAATTAATTCACGTCTCCCTACTAACAAAATTCAATCTCATGCCCAGATAATCGTTGAAGTTGCTTATCTGATGAATGGGAGATCGATAAGGCATAGCTCCATTGGATACGTCGCGAGTTTCGACTGTGCGACTGTTGGAACCCTGAGTTCAAGTTCCCCCGGGCGCACGGAAGCACTCTTTTTGGGGTATCGGCAAAATCAATAGTTTTCGTAATGTACTCGTATGTGTGACACTTTACATTCAATCAAGCGATTCTTGGGGATGTAAATTGCCATATATGCAAGTCAATGGAAACTATTGTGATTGTCGATACGGACCAAAAGATGTGTGGGTAGCGGAATCGAAGTGTAATGAACTTCGATTACGTTACCCAGATGCGGCAGCGGTAATTTAAAAATGAAAGGGATTGCGGAATATGATTTGGGAAAGGTGAAAGCAAAAAGAGAAAGTGGTTGGGATTGAGTGAGTCAGTTTTTGACTTGTGAGGGAGTGAAATTCTTTTGCGGGTTCGAGGAAAGTTTTTCTTTGTAAATTTGGAGAATAAAAGGTGGTTGAAATCAAGGTGTGAAGTTTAATGTATTGATTGAATACGTTGAAATAAAGTGGAATTTTTGAGAGTGAAACAAGGAAACAGTTGAGTGAAGAAAAGATTTTTCATAGCAGAACGGTTTCTTCCTAGTGTTTGTGATACGGATGAAAAAGTAATTAGTGAATACAAGAAGTGGAAAGAAAAACCCAAAACAACAAAAGAAGAAAACGAGAATTAGATAGTGAGAATTGTGCCAAGTGATAGAATTGATCACTTTCTGATCCTAAACTGAAGTTAGGAATTGTAATTTTCTTGTGGGCAATCCAAAATTTGTATAAAAAAGAACGGTTTTATAATGCATTAAGTCTGAATTACTTGTGGGGGTTGAGTTTCCCAACAAACGGAAATATTGACTAACTGCTACGAATTATTAAATGAAGTGAAGATCAATTAAGACGGTATTAACGGGAAATCACGAGCGAGTGGAAAATTATGTTGAAGTGGCCGCTTATCAGCATTTAATATGTTTGAAAATAACGTCCATTAAATTTAAATTTTGCAGTGACCCCACCTCTTTATTTTTGCGTCCTTCGCCGAGCGCTCGGAGATCCACGGAAAAAGAAGAGGGTAAGTAATAGTTAATATTTGTTTTTCCTGGTTTCTTATTTTCTTATTTAAATCTTTTTATTCATTACATTTTTTTCCCCAGCTTATTGAAATTGTCTATTTTTCTTTTGGATTAAAATCTTAAATAGTCTGTTTTGCATTAAAACAAAAAAAAAAATTATTGAGGGGTCTGTTTGTTTTTTTGTTTTTATTGATACATTTCTTTTGTTGATCTTGTAAATTTCTTTTTTTTGAATTCAATAAAACGGCCATGTCTCGTTAAAACAACCAATTTTCATTTCTCAATATGACCTTCCCTTTCCCGTCCTTTTCCCACTGTGTTAGTTTCTTGATGTAAGGTGGCTCAGCACGAGCAGGGGGTGTCCCGGAAGACCCACGACACGACTGAGCGCTAGCCGGCCTCAGTATGCCACCCCGGGCTACACACCCCTCTGCTAATTTTTAATGTCTGCAACTGCGGTGACTTCCGTGGTTGCTACATTTGGCGCCCAAACTTTGGTTTTCTAATGGTTTCATTAAATTTTAATTATAGTTTGAATTTTACAATTTTAGATTTGTTGGGCTGAGTACCTGGAGTGCCTGACTTGAATAGTGGTCTGAGCATTCCAGGGAAATTATTTTTTTTTTTGTTTTGTCAGGTATTTTTTATGATTTTGAATATGGTTTTTAAAATGATTCTATTGACGGTTTTAAATTTGATTTTAAGTTTTGATAGTTAATGATAGAATTTTGATCACGGGGTTCGCCGCAGTTGCAGTGGCGCCTACCGTGCTGAATTTATGTTTTATAGTTCACACCGGCTATGATAGTGGATAAGCTGTGGCAATGTAGATGTTGGTTGGGATCAACCGAATTTTGAGCCGTTGGTTATATCTCCCTGCACGGGATAGTTGGACTTAGATCCAACTCTTGGAATTAGCCAACGCTTTCGGTCCTTCCATCATCTATCTGGTGGTAGCTTTGGAATTTGTGCGGCTCTTGTCCGAGCCATTATGAAGGCCGTAGTGTTTCATAATGGTCTCGTTGTCAGCCCTTGGTGGTGACCATCAGAGCAGAGTCCGCCTTCGAATTCCATGGCTATGCCAGGCACTGTTACAGGTTGTCTGTTTTGTGTCTTGTTAAATTTCAACTTTCATCCCATTTTTAACTACCTTTTCTTTTCCCTTTCTATTAATGGGGATGATCATTTTGAGAAATGAAATTTTCTTTATGAGTTGTACCTCGACTTCAATTGCAATTACAAAAATCAATATTTTAGATCGTTTCCAACACTATTCCTCTTCACTGCTAATCAATCGCAATAATAGCCACAACCATTAATTGTTATTATTGCCATAGTCTGTTTGTCAGTCTGTGGAATCATTTTTATTTCGTATTATCTATAATTTGCGTTAAATTTTTTTTGATTTTAATTTAGGTAGCTTGACCTTTGGTTTATGGAATTGATCTTTACAGTTAGGTATTTTTGTTATTTTATTTTATTGGGGAATGTAGGTTTAGCTTAGTTATAGATTATTGAGTTTAATTAGGGTTTTGACTTAGATTAGTTTTAGATAATTGGTTTTACGGATGTTAGTTTAGGATAATTTCAGTTAGTTTTAATTTTAATGATTGAGTTTGGTTTAGTTGTTTTTGGGTTGTGAGTAATTTTAGATTGAGTTTAGTTTAGGGTAGTGAGTTAGGTCTTAGTTTGGGTTAGTTTAAAGTACATTTTGAGACTTTCAAATTAATTTCAGTTTTAGTTTAGGTTAGGTGTTAAAATTTTATATATTTATTTACTTGTCGGTTTGTCTGTCTGGTATTCAATTCCTAATTTATATTTATTGAAACGTTTGTTTGTCCGTCTGTGATTTATTTAATTATTTATTTTATTCCAAATTGTCGGTAAAGTCCGTCTGCTATTTATTGATTTCTCTGATTTCGTCAGTGAGTCCGTCCGTTGATTAATTTATTGATTTTACAATTTTCAATTATGGCATCGCATAACGCTTCTTACTCCACCTATTCTAGCTCTGTCGACGAATGTTATTCCTTCCCACCAATGCATAAGTGGAGGGTCAGTTTTGATGGTTCTTCTGCTGGTCTAGATGTTGAGCAGTTCCTGTTTCGAGCCACCACCTTGGCAAGAAATTACAACATTCCCTTGGAGGAACTGGCATCTAGCCTCCACATTCTTCTGAAAGGATCAGCAGAAGAATGGTACTGGTTATTCCGGCAGCTCAACCCCAATTTTACGTGGCCTGATTTGGAAGCTGCGTTGAAGGAGCGTTATGGATCTCATTGGACCGACGTAGATGTGCGGCGAGCGATCGATGCGCGTTACCAGAGGCCTGAAGAATCTTTCCGTGAGTTCCATGGCTCCATAACAGAGATGGCCTTGCGTCTTAAAAATCGGTTATCTGATTTTGATATGCAAGCCATTCTATTGCGGAACATGGACGAACGACTGAGGAATCATTTGGCAGGCTTGGAATTCGCATCGACAACAGAGTTAGTTCGTCACTGCACTAGAGTTGAAGCTGTGTGGTATCCCTCTGGTAGACCTGTGGCTGACCATCGCAGTAAGCATCCTCCCAACATCGATGCTGTTGATATGTTGGAGAATGCCTGGTGTGATCCTCAAGAGGGATCTGCTGCGGGATATCATGCACGCTTCCAGAGTCGGTCTCCAAGTGGGATCCCTTCGTCCTTCCATAACACAATGAATGATCAGATACCAGACCAGTGCCCAGCTACAAGTCCCTTCATTTCTCCTCATATGTCCGATTTACCACCATTTTTTTAGCAATGTGATTGCTCCAAGCGGATTACCAGACTACGTCAAATGTAATGAAAAGGCGGGCGATGATCGTGAATCACCCGCTAGTTTTAGAGCACGACCTTTTCGGGATCGCTTTCGGAGATCCTGGAGATATTTCTTCGCCAGGCGTCTCTTGAAGCGTGCCTGCGTGGAGTCAATTGTTGCAACTCCTGGCGACAATAGGCCCTACGCAGAGATTTCCGTCAAGGGTCGCAAATTGACGGGCTTGCTTGATAGCGGAGCCAGTGTTAGTATCCTCGGAGCCGGAACCTTGGACCTGCTGTCGGATTTGGGTTTGCATATGCATACTATGCATGCTCATGTTCAGACTGCATCAGGGCACAAGGATCCAGTTCTGGGATACGTCACCACATTGGTGCAATTTAATAAAACCACCAAATTGATGAGATTCCTGGTTGTTCCTTCCTTGACACATGCAGTGTATCTTGGAATTGACTTCTGGGATCTCTTCAAAATAGCACCAATTCAGGTCAACGCTATCGAAGCCGCCTCGGAACCTCAGAGCCCTGAATTTCATCTACTGTCCCCAAAAGATCAGCAACGACTGGACTTCGCCAAACAACAGTTTCCGTCGTATAATGATAAAGGCTTGGGTAGGACCAGTCTCGTGTCTCATCACATCGACACTGGTTCTGCCCGACCCATCAAGCAGCGGCATTATGCTGTCTCGCCTGTTATACAGAAACTGTTGTATGACGAACTCGATCGTATGTTGTCTTTGGGGGTAATAGAGGAAAGTCAGAGTTCGTGGAGTTCGCCTGTGACCCTTGTCAGAAAACCCGGCAAGGTGCGTTTGTGTCTTGACGCTCGACGCCTCAACGAGGTGACTGTTAAGGACGCCTATCCGTTGCCACTGATTGAAGGTCTTTTGGCACGGTTGCAGAGTACCAGGTTCATTACCAGCTTGGACCTGAAGGATGCCTTTTGGCAAATACCATTGGATGAGGCAAGTAAGGAGAAAACGGCCTTTACTGTCCCTGGCAGGCCCTTGTACCATTTCAAGGTCATGCCGTTCGGTTTGTGTAATGCTCCCCAAACGATGTGTCGGTTGATGCATAAAGTAATACCGCATGAGCTGCAGGACAAGGTATTTGTTTACCTAGATGACCTGCTTGTTACAAGTTCAACATTTGATGAGCACTTGGAGCTCCTGAGTACTGTTGCAAAACTGCTCAGGGACGCCAACTTGACCATCAATGTTGAAAAAAGCAAGTTCGTCAAGAAGGAGATCAAATATCTTGGCTTCGTAGTGAGTGATGGTATCCTGCGCACCGACCCAGAGAAGGTTTCAGGTATAGTCTCCTATCCTGAACCCCGAACGGCCAAAGACGTGAGACGGTTTATGGGCATGGCAGGATGGTACAGGCATTTCATTCCAAACTTCGCCTCGGTTACGGCCCCTCTAACGGATTTGCTAAAGGGTAAACGTACCTTCAAGTGGTCTGCTTCCGCCAATAGTGCCTTCAATAAGGTGAAGCAATTGCTGATTTCTGCTCCAGTGCTGGCCAACCCTGACTTTACGAAGCACTTCTATATCCAGTGTGACGCAAGTACAGTGGGTATTGGAAGTGTTTTGTTCCAGAAGGACGATGAGGGTGGAGAGCATCCAATCGCATATATGTCTATGAAGCTCAACGCTGCGCAACGTAACTATAGCATTACAGAATTGGAATGCTTAGCTGCGGTGCAGAGCGTAAAGAGATTCAGGGCATATATCGAAGGGTTGCCTTTCACCATCATAACCGACCATGCCAGTCTTAAATGGCTGATGCAGCAGTCGGACCTTTCTGGTCGATTGGCTCGCTGGAGTCTGAAATTACAAGGGTTCAATTTCCAAATTGAACACCGGAAAGGTGCCCTTAACGTTGTCCCCGATGCGTTGTCAAGAACATGCTCGAGGGACGAGAGGGTGAACTCGATCATTCCCTGTCTCCCGGAGCACGGACACATTGGTGGTTCAATCCCGGAGTCTGCGTTTCAGGAGCCCGAGTATGAGCATCTCAAGGAGCAAATCTTGAAACAACCCGATCAGTTTCAGAATTTGCACCTTGCAGATGGTCGAATCTATATTAGTACTGGTTCTCCTGTAACGTCGACTTCTGATATTCCCAGAACAAAACTATGGGTTCCTGAGGGTCACCAACGAGCTCTCATAGTACGAGCTCATGATGATCCCCGGGGCTCTCATTGTGGAATTCGCAAAACAACTGAAGTTTTGCAAAGATATTATTATTGGCCTCGTTTGCGTCAAGATGTGATTCAGCACATCAAGAATTGCTTGATATGCAAACAGGTCAAACCGGCAAATTCCACAATGAGACCCCCTATGGGAGCATCACGAGACTCCGAACGACCTATGCAGCGCCTGTTTGTGGACTTCATGGGCCCATACCCTCGTTCAAAATCAGGGAATACCCAATTGTTCGTGGTCCTGGATCATTACACCAAGTTCGTATGGCTCAAGCCCATGACGAAAGCCACCGCAGAGTCAGTCGTGCGATATTTGGAGCGCAAAATCTTTCTGACTTTCGGAGTGCCTGAATGGCTTCACTCTGACAATGGGGTACAGTTCACCTCCAAGGTATTCAGCAAGCTTATGAATGACTATGGAGTGCAGCATTGCTTCACCCCATATCATTCACCGCAGGCGAATGCCTCAGAGAGGTCAAACCAGTCGACACTGAACGCCATTAGAGCCTATATAGGGTCTGATCATGGCAAGTGGGACGAGAATCTTCCAGCCTCATGTTTTGCCTTCCGCAAGGTGATTCATGAGTCCACGGGATATTCGCCCTACTTTCTCATGTTCGGGTACCACCCTATCCAACATGGCTCTGAGTACGCCCTCCTCAGAAGCCTTAATGCTTTCGAGGATGGTGAGGTACAGTTAAGTGCTAACAGTGATCGACTGCGAGCTGTACAGGACCAAGTCAGATGCAAACTGCAAGAAGCCTATCAAAAGGGTGCTCAACGCTACAACCTTCGTGTTCGTCCTCGTGAGCTACTCCAGGGTCAGAAGGTTTTCGTGCGTAATTTCTCTGTGAGCAACGCCGCAGATCACTTTGCAGCCAAATTCGCTCCACGATTCACTCCTGCAGTGGTCCGACGTCGTATTGGGCAAGTGGCATACGAGCTTGAGGATGAATTCGGTAAGCTGCTTGGAACCTTTCACGCCAAAGACATCCGATCCGATTCATAATTACCCTGCCGACCTTCTTTGTTTGCCCGGCTGAATGAGACACTCAGGGTCTGGGTCGTCCCCACGATTGTTGCGAATTCCGGCGTACCAACTTCCTCCCATTCGCAACTTCAAATTGCTGCCTTAATATTTCCACCTTCCTTTGGGCATTCCTACCTTTTCCTCCATACATTTATTTATTTTTTTTTACATGTTTCCATTTTCCCTTTAATTTTTACTCCCCCATCATCACAATACTACCCTTTTTCCTTATTAACAACTACAAAAAAATAATACCTACTAATAAATTCAATTTTCCCACTAACAACACTCCCTACATTAATTCCCACTAACAAAATTTCATTCTATTCATTCTTCCTAACAAAACCTAATTCCTTCCTTCATACTAACAAATTCTATTCTCTAGTTCCCATTAACAAATTTTATTTTTCTTACTAACGAAAATTAATTCACGTCTCCCTACTAACAAAATTCAATCTCATGCCCAGATAATCGTTGAAGTTGCTTATCTGATGAATGGGAGATCGATAAGGCATAGCTCCATTGGATACGTCGCGAGTTTCGACCGTGCGACTGTTGGAACCCTGAGTTCAAGTTCCCCCGGGCGCACGGAAGCACTCTTTTTGGGGTATCGGCAAAATCAATAGTTTTCGTAATGTACTCGTATGTGTGACACTTTACATTCAATCAAGCGATTCTTGGGGATGTAAATTGCCATATATGCAAGTCAATGGAAACTATTGTGATTGTCGATACGGACCAAAAGATGTGTGGGTAGCGGAATCGAAGTGTAATGAACTTCGATTACGTTACCCAGATGCGGCAGCGGTAATTTAAAAATGAAAGGGATTGCGGAATATGATTTGGGAAAGGTGAAAGCAAAAAGAGAAAGTGGTTGGGATTGAGTGAGTCAGTTTTTGACTTGTGAGGGAGTGAAATTCTTTTGCGGGTTCGAGGAAAGTTTTTCTTTGTAAATTTGGAGAATAAAAGGTGGTTGAAATCAAGGTGTGAAGTTTAATGTATTGATTGAATACGTTGAAATAAAGTGGAATTTTTGAGAGTGAAACAAGGAAACAGTTGAGTGAAGAAAAGATTTTTCATAGCAGAACGGTTTCTTCCTAGTGTTTGTGATACGGATGAAAAAGTAATTAGTGAATACAAGAAGTGGAAAGAAAAACCCAAAACAACAAAAGAAGAAAACGAGAATTAGATAGTGAGAATTGTGCCAAGTGATAGAATTGATCACTTTCTGATCCTAAACTGAAGTTAGGAATTGTAATTTTCTTGTGGGCAATCCAAAATTTGTATAAAAAAGAACGGTTTTATAATGCATTAAGTCTGATTTACTTGTGGGGGTTGAGTTTCCCAACAAACGGAAATATTGACTAACTGCTACGAATTATTAAATGAAGTGAAGATCAATTAAGACGGTATTAACGGGAAATCACGAGCGAGTGGAAAATTATGTTGAAGTGGCCGCTTATCAGTATTTAATATGTTTGAAAATAACGTCCATTAAATTTAAATTTTGCAGTGACCCCACCTCTTTATTTTTGCGTCCTTCGCCGAGCGCTCGGAGATCCACGGAAAAAGAAGAGGGTAAGTAATAGTTAATATTTGTTTTTCCTGGTTTCTTATTTTCTTATTTAAATCTTTTTATTCATTACATTTTTTTCCCCAGCTTATTGAAATTGTCTATTTTTCTTTTGGATTAAAATCTTAAATAGTCTGTTTTGCATTAAAACAAAAAAAAAATTATTGAGGGGTCTGTTTGTTTTTTTGTTTTTATTGATACATTTCTTTTGTTGATCTTGTAAATTTCTTTTTTTTGAATTCAATAAAACGGCCATGTCTCGTTAAAACAACCAATTTTCATTTCTCAATATGACCTTCCCTTTCCCGTCCTTTTCCCACTGTGTTAGTTTCTTGATGTAAGGTGGCTCAGCACGAGCAGGGGGTGTCCCGGAAGACCCACGACACGACTGAGCGCTAGCCGGCCTCAGTATGCCACCCCGGGCTACACACCCCTCTGCTAATTTTTAATGTCTGCAACTGCGGTGACTTCCGTGGTTGCTACAATATATATATATATATATATATATATATATATATATATATATATATATATATATATATATACATATATATATATATATATATATATATATATATATATATATATATATATATATATATATATATATATATATATGTATATATATTTATATATATGCATTATATTGTTATATGCACGAATAATTTTGCGAGCTACTGTCGCAAATGTTTCCACAAGCATTAAGAACATAATGATCAACAAGCGAATGTACTCGAAAACCCACCAAGCATGATCAACATCTGAAAGTGAGTCACTGCACCATTCATTAAGCTGCTCGAATATTCCAGGTAATTCACCAATGTACGAGAAATGAATTGAATGACTAGAAACCCTATACAAAGCCGAGCTGAATGAATGGGGGGATTCATTACAACCGCGATAGTAAAAAATCAGCGATAGAGTGGAGCGCGAGGTAAAGGCGATATTGATTGAATGATTGTGAAGTGATTTTAGTGGACAGTTGAAGTAAAAATTGATAGACGACGAGATATATATATATACATATATGTGTATGTATATATATATAGATATATATATTTATATATATATATATATATATATATATATATATATATATATATATATATATATATTTATATATATATATATCTAGATGTGGATATGTATATTAAAGCATGAAAAAATAAGTTCAGAAAAGTGTTAAAAAACTACTTACTGTGTGATTAATACCCCACATGAAAATGCTTATAATAGGCTCATTTGCACGAAAAAGTTTGACTTTTTGATGTTTGACACGGAAATGTTTTTTTTTTAGGATTCGAGGCTGGGCTAATGTTTTTTTCTCCATAGTGTGTAGTATTGATGAACTCCCTTCAGATTTTTCTAGAAGGATTTGAGAGTTACAAAAATAAGCAGGCTTTATCCGATATGTCTAAACCGAGATAGAAAACTTTCAGCAATAGACTTTGTTTTTGATGTCAGACCAGGATTCGTAGCTAAAATGACTAGACATGCGTTTCGGAACAAAAGAAAGCTGCTACTATGATTTTATCCTTTCATTTTCTAATCTTGATGTTGTTCACAAGTTACAGTCGTTTCCTTCGATAGTTTCCTGTAAAAAAATCAAATTAAATGATTAGAAAAAGTAATTGATAACCTAACAGACATTTAGAATATATTTTGCACATTTTGGTTTTAAACAGTGTTTGTATTGCAAAGTTTTAAGATTTGATATTTTATCAGATGAAACACTAGAGATTCAAAATCCTTCGGTCGTTAGATACCTGCCAAGGAATGATGCAGTAAAAGTTCATGTGATCACAATATTTTTTACAAATAAAAAAACGTTTAGGAAAATAAGAATCAGACTTCAAACTTCAAGTTTTTGAACTCGGTTCCATATCAGTCTTTGCCTGTTTTAGTTTATTTTAGTCAAGAAGAGTTTTATTGTCGTAGGGAGGTGAATGTCATTTACACACTGATTGTGGAACCCCCATGCTCGCAAGCGACTGGACTACCTACCAAACACCTCTCCTGTCAACTCGAGAACCCAGCCTGAAACTGTTTGACACATTTATTCGTGTTGTTACGCCGCGAGGCGCCTTCAAGCTGAAGGACAAAATCAAATGAGCCAGAAAATGCGCTAATGCAAATGTTTTAGCTGATGTCATCCAGTCTGACTGCGAAGCTAGATGAACAATCAGCGAAGCTAAATGAACAGTCATCCAGTTTAACTGCGAAGCTAAGTGAACAGTCATCTAATTTAACTGCGAAGCTAAATGAACAATCAGCGAAGCTGGACTAACAAGCCATCGAAATCAAGGCCGATTTTCAAAAGCAGTCCACCGAAATAAAAGCGAAGCTCGGCAGTCTGAACAAACAAATTAAAGGCGTCGAGGAAAAGGTTGACCAGGTCGAGGAAAAGGTTTATCAGGTCGAGGAAAAGGTCAGCCAGGTCGAAGAGAGAATGAACCATGAGATGGAAAAAGTGAAAAAAGAATTGGAAGCAGTGAAGGCAGTAGTCAGAGAAGGCAGTAGTCACCACTGCACCAGCCCCACTTATAACCGCAGCGCAAAGCACATCCAGAAATGTGCAAGCACCAATATTCGATGGGCAAACGGTCTGGAGTATTTACAAGACCCAGTTTGAAGCTGCCGCAAGGGCAAATCACTGGAATGAGCAGGAACGAGCAACTGCACTGATTCTTGCTCTATGAGGCCCAGCTGCCGAGCTTTTGCAGACGATCCCCGTTGAATTGCACTCAAACCCGAATGCTATAATGAATGCGCTCGACATGCGTTATGGAGACGATCATCTAAAGCAGATTTATCGGTCACAGCTAAGGCATCGGGTGCAGAAGTCTGGTGAAACCCTACAGCAGCTAGCCCAAGACATTGAGCGACTAGCACTTTTGGCTTACCCAGCCTACGACCCAGAACATCCAGATGATGCAGCGACAGAAGCATTCATCAGCGCACTAATGGACCCGGAATTGCAACAAGCTGTGCGTTTAGCTCAAAAGCAAACGGTTAAGGACGCATTGGCTTACAGTCTGAACTTTGAGGCAGCGAAAAATGTGACTCGTACCACTACCCGGGTTCGTGAGGTAGTGACAGACGAGTGCAGGTGTGAGCGCGTCGAAATTGAGCGAGACCCGCATGTAAATGGTGCGCCTACATGCTGGAATTGCGAGAGAAGGGGCACCTGCAAAGAGACTGCAAGAAGCGAAGAAAACGGAGCTTTTGTCCAGGGTGTGCAGCTGGGAGGAAATCCAGACCGAGTCAGGAGCCCAGAATGGAAGCCCTTCCAACAGAGGGGTCGGGAAACATGTAAGAGCCAACTTCGTGGGGCAGAGGTTGGCTAGGAGGATCGACGTCCCCAGCACCACCATCAACGTGTCAAGACTACATCGTGGAGAAGCGGACTTATGCCTTCCGGGTCAAGTTGACGGAGAACACTGCACCATAACAATCGACACTGGTGCAACCCGGTCGATTATCCGACCAGACCTAGTTAAACAGCAACAACTTCACAAGGGCAGAATTTTCTCACTACGGACAGCTACGGGAGAAACTGCACCTGTTCATGGAGAGGTCAACCTCCAGATACAGTTGGGAGACCTTGTGTTCCGATATAATTTTCTGGTCGCGAACATTATGGATGACTGCATTCTCGGAATGGATTTTCTGCGACCACATGGAATCACGTTGGATTTGGGCAAAGGTGTATTGAAATGGCAGAATGTTGAAGTACTGATGGAGGATCCCAGCGTCCAAATTCCCAAGATGAATGTAGTGGTATGTACTGACACTGATGTACCGAATTCTTCCGAAAGCATTGTATGGGCCAAGCTTGATGGTGATTCTGGAGACCACCGATCTTATCTGATAGAGCCAACGAAGACGTTCGCATTGCGCAGTTTGATTGTAGGACGAAGCCTTGTAAGATCTTTAAGGAACGGATACGTGCCGGTTAGAGTCCTTAACACCGCAGACTCAACCACGAGCATCAAAGCGGGAGAAGTCATCGGCAGCTGCCAGCCTGTTTCCACCATCACCTCTTTGGAAGCTACTCACGACCATCATTGGAAAAGGAGGCAAGACACAGACAAAGCCCGGGAATCCACGTCTGCAATATTGAAGCAGGTCGAATTGGCGGTGCAGCTATTCAAACGAGCCTCTGATCTGGTCACCAAGTACAGTGACACCTTCTCAACAAGCCCGGAGGACCAAGGCCGAACGAGTCTGGTAACTCACGTCAAAGATACACAGAGAGCCAAGCCGATTCGACAAGCACCGAGACGTCTTCATAAAGCCAAACAAGGAGAAGTGAGCGCGCTGATCTCGGACATGGAAAAACAAGGCGGTATTGAACCTTCTGTCTGTCCATGGGCCACGCCTGTAGTTCTAGTCAAGAAAAAAGATGATAGCACTCGTTTTTGTGTCGACTATAGGCAGCTTAACGACTAATAAAAAAAAAAAAAATGAAAGAAAGTATATACCCTTTAATTCTACTATTTATTTTAAATTTAGTATACAATTGTTTCGTTCTCTACTTGAGAACTTCCTCAGTACTACTCTCAAGTAGAGAACGAAACAATTGTATACTAAATTTAAAATAAATAGTAGAATTAAAGGGTAAATACTTTCTTTCATTTTTTTTTATTTGAAAGTTCTACTAAAGGCGGAATATTTTTAACTACTAGCTTAACGACGTCACTAAGAAAGATAGTTACCCGCTCCTACGCATCGATGACATCATGGACACTTCAGCCGACGCAAAATGGTTTTCTACACTCGATCTCAAGAGTGGCTACTGGCAGGTAGAAATCGACAAGAAGGACCGAGAGAAGACCGCATTTTCAGTTGGGACCGGATTGTGGCAGTTTGTGGTGATGCCATTTGGGCTTTGCAATGCTCCAGCCACTTTCGAACGCCTGATAGAGTACGTGCTACGTGCCTCACCTGAAAAACCTGCTTGGTGTACCTAGATGACATCATTGTCATCGGGAGAACGTTCGAAGAGCATGTGCGGAACTTAGAAGAGGTTTTCTCCCGAGTGCGACTGGCAAATTTGAAACTTAGTCCCGACAAGTGTACCCTTTTCGCAGCTGAAGTAAAATACCTGGGACACGTCGTATCAGCCGAAGGGGTCAAAACAGACCCTGAGAAAGTTGAAGCTGTGAAAAGCTGGCCAACACGAAACAACAAGCGCCAACTACGAAGCTTTCTGTGTCTGGCAACTTACTATCGAAGATTCGTCAAAGACTTTGCCAAAACAAGTAAGTGTCTCAGCTAACCGAAAAAAATCGTTCGTATGTCTGGAATGAACAAGGCCAGACAGCCTTTGAGACCTTGAAGGAGAAGCTGTGTGAATCACCCGTGCTGGCATATCCGAAACCCGGAAAAATGTTTGTAGTTGACACCGATGCGAGCAACAGCGGTATTGGAGCTGTACTCTCCCAGCAGATCGATGGCGAAGAAAGAGTCCTCTCGTATTACAGTCGAGTTCTTTCAAAAAGTGAGAGGAACTACTGCGTGATCAGGAAGGAGCTATTGGCTATAATAGAGGCCACCAAGCAGTTCCACAAGTACCTATATGGCCAGAAATTCGTTCTTCGAACGGACCATGCATCACTGAGATGGCTGCTCAACTTCAAAAGCACCGAGGGACAAGTTGCGAGATGGATCGAAAGATAGCAGTCATACGACTACGAAATTGTTCATTGGAAGGGCGGAGTTCATGGAAATGCTGACGCCCTATCCCGTCGTCCATGTCCAGCCAGATGCAAACTATACTTCCCAACAGCCGAATCCACGATGTTGTTAAGGAAATGCATGAAGGATCCTCGGGAGGCCACCTTGTTGTTAACAAGACCTTAGCGAAATTGCTGGAAAGGTTCTACTGGCTCCACGCTAGTAACATATGGGAATGTTCATTCACCCAACATTAATAATGGCCATTCACCCAACACCAATAATGTACATTCAACAAATACTGTAACAAGGTCAGAACTAAATATTACGCCATATGTTAAAAATGCTGTTAGCAGTCAATTGCTCTTTCACCATAATGGCAACTCAATTGGGTCAGTTAAAGCTGATGACACAGTAGATAATAATAAATCAATAAAAGAGCAATTGACTGATCGATCATCAGTTGTTGTTACATTAGCCTAAGCGACACATCGAAAATAAAGTTTAAATCACGTTATTAAAATTTTTTTTTTTTTAATACGAAACTTCGGACAATACATTAGTCGCTCGAGAAGACGTAGAGGACTGGTGTCGCAGATGCACAATTTGCGCTTCCGTCAAGGCCCAAAGCGACGAATGAGAGGACAAATGCAAACCTATAACGTGGGGGTACCGTTTGAAAGGATTGTTGTTGACATCGCAGGACCCTTTCCTGAATCCGAATGTGGAAATCGATACACGCTGGTTGTAGCCGATTATTTCAGCAAGTGGCCCGAGGTCTACCCCATTCCCAACCAGGAAGCAACTACTGTAGCCGAACAGCTAGTGTTAAATTGGGTCAGTATGTACGGCGTACCTTGTGAACTGCATTCAGATCAAGGTCGAAACTTCGAATCACTAGTTTTTAGCGAAATGTGCCAGCTGCTGGGAATACGGAAAACGAGGACAACACCGCTGCATCCCCAATCCGATGGAATGGTCGAACGTTTCAACGGTACTCTCAATAAACACCTGGCCAACATAGTTGACGAGAACTAAAGGGACTGGGACCGACACATCCCACTATTTTTGATGGCGTACAATACTGCCGAACATGCATCGACGGGCCAAGCCCCAGCCAAAGTCATTCTTGGAAAGAATTTTCGTCTGCCAGCTGATATAAAGTTCGGAACACCCCCCGAGAAACCCCAAACCATCTCGGAGTACGCAAGTGAGCTAAGACAACGGTTGAACCAGATACATCGGACAGTGCGAAAACACCTCGAATCGGCTACTGACCGCATGAAGACCAGGTATGATCTAAATGCAAATTCTACTGGCTTCCAGCAAGATGACTTGGTGTGGCTTTATAACCCGCAACGGCGAAAGGGTAGGTCTCCAAAGTTGCAACATAATTGGGAGGGACCATACCGAGTTACAAAGCGAATCAACGACGTCGTATACCGAATACAGGAACATCGTAAGCCAAGAGCCAAAATGAAAATCGTGCACCCGGACCGTCTTGCCCCATATTACATCCAGGGAGAATAGACTACAACTGGAGAGAAGAACTGAGGTGGGGGCAGTGTTACATGTACAAATAATTCTGCGAGCTACTGTCGCAATTGTTTTCACAACCATTAAGAACATCAACAAAATGAATTTACTCGAAACCACGAGAACCCACCAAGCATGATCAACATCTGAAAGTGACGTCACTCCATTCATTAATCTGCTCGAATATACCTGATACCTCTCGGCAGAACATTCGCCAATTCACGAGAAATGCATTGAACGGATGGAGACCCTATATAAAGGCGAGCTGAATGAATGGGGAGATCATTCATTCAACCGCGATAAAAACTGCGATAGTGTGTGGAAAGCGATATTGTTCGAGTAATAGAAAAGTGATTTTCGTTGATTGTGAAGTGATCTTAGAAGACAATCGCGATAGAAATTTGTGGACAAGTGGGAGTCAGATTTTAATTGTGAAAATTAAAAATTGTTAAATAGACCAAATAAGTGATTGTGCAGTTCTAAGTAATTTAATAAACTCTTTTAATTTAATTTAAAACCGGAACATTAAAATTATTGGCCGCGATCCATAACACGCGACATATACATATGTATTTATATATATATATATATATATATATATATATATATATATATATATATATATATATATTTATGTGTATATATACATATATATATATATATATATATATATATATATATATATATATATATGTATATATATATATATATATATATATATATATATATATATATATATATATGTATATATATATATATATATATGCATATATATGTATGTACATATGTATGTATATATATATATATATATATACATATATATATATATATATATATATATATATATATATATGTAGATATATATATATATATATATATATATATATATATATATATATATATATATATATGTATATATGTATATATATATATATATATATATATATATATATATAGATATATATATATATATATATATATATATATATATATATATATATATATGTATATATGTATATATATATATATATATATATATATATATATATATATATATATATATATATATATATATATATATATATATATATATATATATATATATTGTCGCGTGTTTTTGGTTCGCGGCCAATAATTTTAATGTTCCGGGAAAGTGAAAACGCAATGTCTTTTAATTTAAGTTAAAAGAGTTTATTTAATTACAAAAGTGCACAATGATCAATTTAACACTTTCACTAATTTTAATTTTCACTATGAAAAATCTAACACTTGTCCATAAATTTCTTATCGCAATTGTCTTCTAAATCACTTCACTATTACGAAAATCACTTCCCACACACTACTCGAATAATATCGCTTCCCACATACTATCGCAGTTCTTATCGCGGTCGAATGAATGATCCCCCCATTCATGCAGCTCGCCTTTATATAGGGTCTCTACCTATTCACCCATTTCTCGTACATTGGCGAATGTTCTACTGAGAGGTACCCGGTAGATTCGAGCAAATTAATGAATGGAGTGACGTCACTTGCAGATGTTGATCATGCTTGTTGGGTTCTCGTGGGTTCGAGTAAATTCATTTGTTGACGGTTTTAATGATTGTGAAAACAATTGCGACAGTAGCTCGCAGAATTATTTGTACATGTAACACTGCCCCCACCTCAGTTCTTTTCGCCCCGAAAAGATGTGTCGCTATTTGTAGTCAATTCTTCCTGGGTGTAATATGGGGCAAGACGGTCCAGATGCACGATTTTCATTTTAGCTCTCGGCTTACGATGTTCCTGTATTCGGTATACGACGTCGTTGATTCGCTTTGTAACTCGGTATGGTCCCTCCCAATTATGTTGCAACTTTGGAGACCTACCCTTTCGCCGTTGCGGGTTATAAAGCCACACCAAGTCATCTTGCTAGAAGCCAGTAGAATTAGCCTTTAGATCATACCTGGTCTTCATGCGGTCAGTAGCCGATTCGAGGTGTTTTCGCACTGTCCGATGTATCTCGTTCAACCGTTGTCTTAAATCACTTGCGTACTCCGAGACCGTTTGGGGTTTCTCAGGGAGTGTTCCGAACTTTATATCGGCTGGCAAACGAATAGTCTTTCCAAAAATGACTTTGGCTGGGGCTTGGCCCGTCGATGCATGTTCAGCGGCTCTATACGCCATTAAAAATAGTGGGATATGTCGGTCCCAGTCCCTTTGGTTCTCGTCAACCATTTTAGCGAGGTGTTTATTGAGCGTGCCGTTGAAACGTTCGACCATTCCATTGGATTGGGGATGCAGCGGTGTTGTCCTCGTTTTCCGTATTCCGAGCAGCTCGCACATTTTGCCAAAAACTAGTGACTCAAAGTTTCGGCCTTGATCCGAATGTAGTTCGCCAGGTACGCCGTACCTACTGACCCAATTTAACACTAGCTGTTCGGCTACAGTAGTTGCTTCCTGGTTGGGAATGGGGTAGACCTCGGGCCACTTGCTGAAATAATCGGCTACAACCAGCGTGTATCGATTTCCCCATTCAGATTCAGGAAAGGGTCCTGCGATGTCAACAGCAATCCTTTCAAACGGTACCCCCACGTTATAGGTTTGCATTTGTCCTCTCAGTCGTCGCTTTGGGCCTTTGACGGAAGCGCAAATTGTGCATCTGCGACACCAGTCCTCTACGTCTTCTCGAGCGTGGAGCCAGTAGAACCTTTCCCGCAATTTCGCTAAGGTCTTGTTAACACCAAGGTGGCCTCCCGAGGATCCTTCATGCATTTCCTTAATCACATCGTGGATTCGGCTTTTGGGAAGTATAGTTTGCATCCTATAGGAGCCACCATCCGCTGTTTCCCATTTCCGCTTGAGTACGCCACCCTCCACCTGAAGGGAGTTCCATTGTGCCCAATAGCTTTTCAGGGTTGCGCCATGCATTGAAACGTCTTTCCACTCAGGTCGCCCAGCCGTCTGCTTCCATACGAGCAATGGTCCGATGTCTTCATCGGCTAGCTGGGCATTTCGAATCTCCTCCGATGACCAACCTTCATCGAATTCGGCCGTTATCAGTCGCAGATCAACGGTCGGCTCCTTTTCCTCAATCCGCCGGCAATGCTTGCAGTTAGCTGAACATGGATGACGAGTTGGGGCGTCAGCATTTCCATGAACTCTGCCCTTGTGAAGTACTTGGGGCCTCACATGGTCTGGTCGAATAGTCGATCGGGTTGCACCAGTGTCGTTTGTTATGGTGCAATGTTCTCCATCAACTTGACCAGGAAGGCATCTGTCTGCTTCTCCACGATGTTGCTTTGGCACGGTGATGGTGGTGCTGGGGATGTCGATCCTCCTAGCTAACGTTTGCCCCACGAAGTTAGCCCTTGCAGTTTGATGGGCCTCCATTCTAGGCTCCTGACACGGTCTGGATCTCCACCATCCTGGGCAATAGCTCCGTTTTCTTCGCTTCTTGCAGTCTCCTTGCAGGTGCCCCTTCTCACCGCAATCCCAGCATCTAGGCGCTCCATTCGCCGGCGGCTCTCGCTCATTTTCCACGCGCTCACACCTGCACTCGTCTGCCACTACCTCACGGACCCGGGCAGTGGTAAGAGTCACATTTTGTGTTGCCTCCAAGTTAAGACTGTAAATCAATGCGTCCTTAACCGTCTGCTTTTGAGCTAACCGCACGGCTTGTTGCAATTCCTTGTCCTGTAAGGCGCTGATGAATGCTTCTGTCGCTACGTCATCTCGATGTTCTGAGTCGTACGCTGGGTAAGCCAAAAGTGCCAGACGCTCAATGTCTTGTGCTAGCCACTGCAAGGTTTCGCCAGACTTCTGCATCCGATGCCGTAGCTGTGCCCGGTAAATCTGCTTCAGATGATCGTCTCCATAGCGCATGTCCAGCGCATTCATTATAGCAGCCGGGTTTGAATGCAACTCAACGGGGATAGTCTGCAAAAGCTCGGCAGCTGGGCCTCTTAGAGCAAGAATTAATGCAGTTGCTCGTTCCTGCTCATTCCAGTGATTTATCCTAGCGGCGGCTTCAAACTGGATTTTGTAAATACTCCAGACCGTTTGCCCATCGAATATTGGTGCTTGCACACTTCTAGATGAGCTTTGCGCTGCGGTTATAAGTGGGGCTGGTGAAGTGGTTACTACTGCCTTCGCTGCTTCCAATTCTTTTTTCACTTTTTCCATCTCATGGTTCATTCTTTCTTCGACCTGGCTGACCTTTTCCTCGACCTGGTAAACCTTTTCCTCGACCTGTTCAACCTTTTCCTCGACGCGTTTAATTTGTTTGTTCAGATGACCGAGCTCCGCTTTTATTTCGGTTGACTGTTTCTCCAGCTTCTGTGTGATGTCTTCCTTGATGTCTGCCTTGATTTCGATCGCTTGTTGGTCTAGCTTCGCTGATTGTTCATTCAGCTTCGCAGCTAAACTGGATGTCTGTTCATTTAGCTGCGCTGATTGTGCGCTTAGCTTCGCTGTTAAATTGGATGACTGTTCCTTGAGCTTCACTGTTAAATTGGATGACTGTTGTCGCTGCTCTTGCTGCATTAGCATCAACATTTGCATCAGCGCATTTTCTGATTCCTTTGGTTTTGGTGTTTCTGTTTCACCACCTTCTGCGCCTTTTTCTGCATCTGGGGGCTCACCCACCATGGTAAATTCATTAATTTTTCACTGTTAGTTTGGTGGTATTTTTATTATTTCGACTTATTTTTTTTTTCCAACAGTTTCCACGTTAAATTTCACTATTGTGCACTTTAAAAATGTTTAAATGTTTTCACTTTTCAAAATTTTTCGATCCCACTTCTGACACCACTGTCGCGTGTTATTGGTTCGCGGCCAATAATTTTAATGTTCCGGGAAAGTGAAAACGCAATGTCTTTTAATTTAAGTTAAAAGAGTTTATTTAATTACAAAAGTGCACAATGATCAATTTAACACTTTCACTAATTTTAATTTTCACTATGAAAAATCTAACACTTGTCCATAAATTTCTTATCGCAATTGTCTTTTAAATCACTTCACTATTACGAAAATCACTTCCCACACACTACTCGAATAATATCGCTTCCCACATACTATCGCAGTTCCTATCGCGGTCGAATGAATGATCCCCCCATTCATTCAGCTCGCCTTTATATAGGGTCTCTACCTATTCACCCATTTCTCGTACGTTGGCGAATGTTCTACCGAGAGGTACCTGGTAGATTCGAGCAAATTAATGAATGGAGTGACGTCACTTGCAGATGTTGATCATGCTTGTTGGGTTCTCGTGGGTTCGAGTAAATTCATTTGTTGACGGTTTTAATGATTGTGAAAACAATTGCGACAGTAGCTCGCAGAATTATTTGTACATGTAATTATTTGTACATGTAACAATATATACATATATATATATATATATATATATATATATATATATATATATATATATATATATATATATATATATAGATATATATATAGATATATATATATATATATATTCCAATCCTTTAAAAGCTTCCAAAATTTTTCTTCTATCGTTATTTATTATTACTTGCAATGATTTTATAGATTCATTAAAGTGATTGTTAATTTTGATTTAATAGGTTTACGGTCATATTTTATTTCCTGACACTTTGTGCAATTATTTATTACCAGTTGTATATGTTCCTGGAGTTTAGGAAAATATACCTTTGATTTTAATGAGTAGTAAATCGCATTTATTCCGCTGTGCATTGATTCCTTCGTATGATACATGGAAATTAGTTTATGTAGCTCCTCTTCAGTTCGAATCTCTGTAGCTCTTATTGTACACCTAATAAAATTGACGTTCTCATCGTTCGAAAATAATTCTATTATCACTTGTTGGACTCGATTATAGTCATGATCTTCCACTTCCGAAAATATTCCTGTCTTTCCTTTCTTTATGAATCTAGTTAATACGTCCTTAATTTTACTGACACCTTCTACAGGGTTTAAATATCTAATTCTGCGTCCGTGTAAAATTTCTATCTCTTTACTTATATTGTAGGTTAATATAAGCTGTGTTTTAAATTTATTAACTATCTCATCTTTTATTCCAATATGGTCCAATTGCTGTTCATCAACAGAGTGTATTGTATCTGTTAAGTCCATGTTAGATTCTGTGTCATTATTTTCTGATATTTTAGGTGTATCCTCAAGTCTACTTAGAAAATCCGCGACTTTATTTTCTTTCCCTTGTAGGTACTCTATTTCAAAATTAAATTCTTGTAATTTTAAGATCCACCTTTGGTTACATTGCGAAAATTCCTTTCCTTTATATTTGCTATTTAAATATTTTATGGGTGCATGGTCAGTGATAATTTTGAACTTTCTTCCATACAAATATGGACGAAAATAATTTACAGAGTAAACGATTGCTAAAAATTCTTTATCCGTAACGCTGTAATTCTTTTCATGATTATTTAAAGTTCTCGATACAAAACAAACTGGATGTCCGTCCTGAGATAGAACGGCGCCGATCGCAAAATTACTAGCGTCAGTAGTCAATGTAAATGTTTTGTCATATTCTGGGAACTTTAATATGGGGTGTGCAGTAATTAAGTCTTTTAAGTTTTCAAAGGCTGAAATATATTGAGGATCATTTATATTAATTTTTTCGTCTTTTTTCAAATATTTGATCATTGGGTACGCTACTTTAGCGTAATCTCTTATAAATTTTCTGTAAAAACCCGTCATTCCCAGGAACCCTTTTAGTTGTCTCTCGGGTTTTGGTAGACTAGGATTTTCAATGTCTTTGATTTTGTTAGGATTTGGTTGAATGCCCTCCTTCGTTGATATATGGCCTAAAAATTCTGTGTCCCTCTTCATAAAGCTGCACTTATCAGCTTGTATTTTAAGATTGTGCTTTTGTAAAATGTTAAAAATTTTGTCTAATGATAATATATGTTCTTCCAGAGATGTTGAAAATATGAGTATATCATCAAGATATACCACACATATTTTATTGATGTACTCCCTTAATATATTATTCATCAGGCTCTGAAACGTCGTTTTGATTTGGTGAGCCACCGAATTAGTGTTGGTTAACTGGTCTCCTTCCTTGAACATTAATCTCCTGTATTTGTTCAAAAGCTTTTCAATGGAGTCCTTTTCTATTTTATTCAGAGGAGTGGTTTGAATGTCACCAGTGATTTTGCTAAGAACGGAAGATGTACGCCATTAATTAACAATATTTCCTGCTGTTGAATATCAATTAATTTAACGTTCTTTGTAATCCAGTCCATTCCTATTAAAAAATCGTATTGTTTATTTAAATCGATTTTCGTCCATCTTATCCTGGCGTTCATGGGTTGATTAAATTCCTCTGGACATTCCGTTTTTACTTGCTCTGTTTGATTCGTAACCACACCTTGAATGGTGTTAATTTTAACAGGAGTTTCTTTAATAACTTTAAATAGATTTACTGGAACTCTGCTTGAATTTAAAAGACTGATTGTCGAACCTGTATCGATCATTGCTACGTACCCTCTTCCTTTGAAAGTAACCTTAATATAAATTTTCTTTTCTTCCGAGGCTAGTTGGTAAAAAACTCATATGTATCTAAAGAATCTACATTTTCCCTACTAATACTATCAACCTCCATGGGCTCCAGTCTTTGTTGACTTGATCTATTTTGTGCGAAACTTTTATTATTTTTCTGATACCTAGATTGATTGGAATTGTACTGCCTAGATTGACCCGAACCTTGGTTATTTCTATTAACATCATATTTCTGTGAACTGAATTGATTTTCTTTTGTAAGATTTGAAGCACTTTTATCACTGTCATCGGAATTATTATTTTGCACATTTCTATTAAATTTATTATTTTTATGGGAATTAAATTTTTCAATAGTTAAGTTGTATCTATCCTGGCCAATATATTTATATAAAATTGTACGTATGTTAGCTAAAGAAAATTCATTATATATTTCTGCTGCCACTGCACCTGCTGTTAATTCTTTTATTTTTAAGATTAATGCACTGGTTAAACATGTTAAAATTTGATCCCTATTCTCACAAAATGCTGAATATTCCGTAATAGAGTCGACAATTTCCTGAATTTTTAGTAATAATTGATGAATTGTAAATACCTTTAAATTACTAATCTCCTTGGTGATTTCTAGCTGATCTTTTACTGGACGAAAGTGTATCTCCAATATTTCCTTACATTGTGCCCAAGATTGTGGTATGTCCACTGCCAAATAATTCTTCGCTTCTCCAATTATCTTCTCGTTGTATATGATCTGGAATACCTGTGGTGCTTGATCGTTGTATTCATCTAAAACCTGCTCTACAGTTGCGATGAAAGATGGTAGTGTTCCAGGCTCCCCCTTAAATGGTTGCACATATTTGATTCTTTTCTCCACTGATGTCCTCCAGTTGTTTCCCTGGTTTTGTCTGGCTAAGATTTCAGTCAGGACGACCAGACATTGTTCGAGTTGCTGTTGTGCCATATTGACTTCGAATAGTTTTAACTACGTTGTATTCAGTATCGTACTAAAGTTTACTTCACGACACTATATCACTTTCAACAAAATTGTGTTCAGCCCGTTCCTTCGAATCGTGCTAAAGTTTATTTCACGACACTATGTTTTCCGCTTTAAACACAAATTTCTTTAATTCCGATCTCGATCCGATCACTTTCCTTAAGCCGTTTACTTGTAAAGGAACACCGACTGCGCCAATAATGTATTGTCCGAAGTTTCGTATTAAAAAAAACAAAAGTTTTATTAACGTGATTTAAACTTTATTTTCGATGATTTAAACTTTATTTTCGCTTAGGCTAATGTAACAACAACTGATGATCGATCAGTCAATTGCTCTTTTATTGATTTATTATTATCTACTGTGTCATCAGCTTTAACTGACCCAATTGAGTTGCCATTATGGTGAAAGAGCAATTGACTGCTAACAGCATTTTTAACATATGGCGTAATATTTAGTTCTGACCTTGTTACAGTATTTGTTGAATGTACATTATTGGTGTTGGGTGAATGGCCATTATTAATGTTGGGTGAATGAACATTCCCATATGTTACTAGCGTGGAGCCAGTAGAACCTTTCCCGCAATTTCGCTAAGGTCTTGTTAACAACAAGGTGGCCTCCCGAGGATCCTTCATGCATTTCCTTAACAACATCGTGGATTCGGCTGTTGGGAAGTATAGTTTGCATCTGGCTGGACATGGACGACGGGATAGGGCGTCAGCATTTCTATGAACTCCGCCCTTCCAATGAACAATTTCGTAGTCGTATGACTGCTATCTTTCGATCCATCTCGCAACTTGTCCCTCGGTGTTTTTGAAGTTGAGCAGCCATCTCAGTGATGCATTGTCCGTTCGAAGAACGAATTTCTGGCCATATAGGTACTTGTGGAACTGCTTGGTGGCCTCTATTATAGCCAATAGCTCCTTCCTGATCACGCAGTAGTTCCTCTCACTTTTTGAAAGAACTCGACTGTAATACGAGAGGACTCTTTCTTCGCCATCGATCTGCTGGGAGAGTACAGCTCCAATACCGCTGTTGCTCGCATCGGTGTCAACTACAAACATTTTTCCGGGTTTCGGATATGCCAGCACGGGTGATTCACACAGCTTCTCCTTCAAGGTCTCAAAGGCTGTCTGGCATTGTTCATTCCAGACATACGGACGATTTTTCTCGGTTAGTTGATGGAGACACTTACTTGTTTTGGCAAAGTCTTTGACGAATCTTCGATAGTAGGTTGCCAGACACAGAAAGCTTTGTAGTTGGCGCTTGTTGTTTCGTGTTGGCCAGCTTTTCACAGCTTCAACTTTCTCAGGGTCTGTTTTGACCCCTTCGGCTGATACGACGTGTCCCAGGTATTTCACTTCAGCTGCGAAAAGGGTACACTTGACGGGACTAAGTTTCAAATTTGCCAGTGGGAATTTGGACGCTGGGATCCTCCATCAGTACTTCAACATTCTGCCATTTCAATACACGTTTGCCCAAATCCAACGTGATTCCATGTGGTCGCAGAAAATCCATTCCGAAAATGCAGTCATCCATAATGTTCGCGACCAGAAAATTATGTCGGAACACAAGGTCTCCCAACTGTATCTGGAGGTTGGCCTCTCCATGAACAGGTGCAGTTTCTCCCGTAGCTATCCGTAGTGAGAAAATTCTGCCCTTGTGAAGTTGTTGCTGTTTAACTAGGTCTGGTCGGATAATCGATCGGGTTGCACCAGTGTCGATTGTTATGGTGCAGTGTTCTCCGTCAACTTGACCCGGAAGGCATAAGTCCGCTTCTCCACGATGTAGTCTTGACACAGTGATGGTGGTGCTGGGGACGTCGATCCTCCTAGCCAACCTCTGCCCCACGAAGTTGGCTCTTACATGCTTCCCGACCCCTCTGTTTGAAGCGCTTCCATTCTGGGCTCCTGACTCGGTCTGGATTTCCTCCCAGCTGCACACCCTGGACAATAGCTCCGTTTTCTTCGCTTCTTGCAGTCTCTTTGCAGGTGCCCCTTCTCTCGCAATTCCAGCATGTAGGCGTCTCGCTCAATTTCGACGCGCTCACACCTGCACTCGTCTGTCACTACCTCACGAACCCGGGCAGTGGTACGAGTCACATTTTTCGCTGCCTCAAAGTTCAGACTGTAAGCCAATGCGTCCTTAACCGTTTGCTTTTGAGCTAAACGCACAGCTTGTTGCAATTCCGGGTCCTTTAGTGCGCTGATGAATGCTTCTGTCGCTGCATCATCTGGATGTTCTGGGTCGTAGGCTGGGTAAGCCAAAAGTGCTAGTCGCTCAATGTCTTGGGCTAGCTGCTGTAGGGTTTCACCAGACTTCTGCACCCGATGCCTTAGCTGTGACCGATAAATCTGCTTTAGATGATCGTCTCCATAACGCATGTCGAGCGCATTCATTATAGCATTCGGGTTTGAGTGCAATTCAACGGGGATCGTCTGCAAAAGCTCGGCAGCTGGGCCTCTTAGAGCAAGAATCAGTGCAGTTGCTCGTTCCTGCTCATTCCAGTGATTTGCCCTTGCGGCAGCTTCAAACTGGGTCTTGTAAATACTCCAGACCGTTTGCCCATCGAATATTGGTGCTTGCACATTTCTGGATGTGTTTTGCGCTGCGGTTATAAGCGGGGCTGGTGAAGTGGTGACTACTGCCTTCACTGCTTCCAATTCTTTTTTCACTTTTTCCATCTCATGGTTCATTCTCTCTTCGACCTGGCTGACCTTTTCCTCGACCTGGTCAACCTTTTCCTCGACGCCTTTAATTTGTTTGTTCAGACTGCCGAGCTCCGCTTTTATTTCGGTGGACTGCTTTTGAAAATCGGCCTTGATTTCGATGGCTTGTTAGTCCAGCTTCGCTGATTGTTCATTTAGCTTCGCAGTTAAATTAGATGACTGTTCACTTAGCTTCGCAGTTAAACTGGATGACTGTTCATTTAGCTTCGCTGATTGTTCATCTAGCTTCGCAGTCAGACTGGATGACATCAGCTATAACATTTGCATTAGCGCATTTTCTGGCTCATTTGATTTTGGTGTTTCTACTACTCCACCTTCTGCACCTTTTTCCGCATTTGAGAGCTCACCCGAATCCAGATTCACGACTTCCGACTCGATCGCGTCACGCAAGCGTGCAATCAGTATGGCCTTTGTACCCCGTGTGGCCAGATTCCGCTGTTCCAACTCCTCCTTGAGCTCCGATATGGTCAATTGATCAATTTTTAGATGAAAGTTTCCTGGCATTTTTATTGTTTCGGTTATTTTTCCACCAGTTTCCAAGTTATATTTCACAACTGTGCAGTTTAAAAATGTTTAAATGTTTTCACTTTTCGAAATTTTCTGTCTCACTTTTCGACACCACTGTCGCGTGTTAGTGTTCGCGGCCAATAATTTTAATGTTCCGGAAAAGTGAAAACGCAATGTCTTTTAAATTAAATTAAAAGAGTTTATTAAATTACTAAGAAATGCACAATCACTTATTTGGACTATATCACAATTTTTAATTTTCATTATTAAAATCTAACTTCCACTTGTCCATAAATTTCTATCGCTATTGTCTTCTAAGTTCACTTCACAATCAAGGAAATTCACTTTTCTATTACTCGAACGATATCGCTTTCCACACACTATCGCAGTTTTTATCGCGGTCGAATGAATGATCTCCCCATTCATTAAGCTCGCCTTTATATAGGGCCTCCATCCGTTCAATGCATTTCTCGTACATTGGCGAATGTTTTGCCGAGAGGTATCAGGTATATTCGAGCAGATTAATGAATGGAGTGACGTCACTTTCAGATGTTGATCATGCTTGGTGGGTTCTCGTGGTTTCGAGTAAATTCATTTTGTTGATGTTCTCAATGGTTGTGAAAACAATTGCGACATTAGCTCGCAGAATTCTTTGTACATGTGTTGATATGTGTTTTTCTGATATCAGTCATTTACTTGTCAGTTTTAAGTGAAGAAAGTTAAACATGGCTAAGAATCGCAAAGAAACCTGTATACATGAAAGAAAAGTTATAATAAAGTTGTATAAAGAGAATAAATCCTTTTCTGAAATATCAAAAATAATTGGAAGAAGTCGTTCGACAGTTTTCGATATCGTGAAACGGTTCAGAAAAAATAATCAGGTGGAAAACGAAATTAGGAGTGGTCGACCATGTAAACTAACAGAGACAGATGCACGCAAAATCTTAAGAATTGTTAAAAAGAATCCGACTACAACGTCCAGAAGTATTAGGGATCAATTAGCAGATGTAAATGGTACCAATGTTAGTGCCCGGACTATTCGTAGAGCTCTCAGCCGTGCTGGTTATCAAGCGAGAGTACCTCGAAAGAAACCACTAATTAGCAAAGTTAATAAGAAGAAAAGATTATGCTTTGCAAAAGAATTTAAAAGCAAGCCGCTCGACTTTTGGACTCGTATAATATTCTCTGATGAGAGTAAGTTTAATATCTACCACTCCGACGGCAGGTTGTTGGTGTGGAGAACTCAAAATAGTGAGCTTCATCCCAAAAACATTCAACATACAGTAAAACACGGAGGTGGCTGTGTAATGGTCTGGGGTTGCATGGCTGCCAACGGTGTAGGAGAACTTGTTTTCATTGACGAACATATGGACAAACTAGGTTACTTGTCGATTTTGAAAGAAAATTTGAAAAAAAGTGCACAAAAATTGGGTCTTGATGGTCATTATTTGTTCCAGCAAGATAATGACCCAAAGCATACAGCTCATGATGTTCGTATGTGGCTCCTTTTCAACACTCCTGGTCAATTAAAAACGCCACCGCAATCCCCAGACCTAAATCCCATCGAACATCTTTGGGATCATCTGGATAAAAAAATAAGGAACCATCACATTACTAATAAAAGTCAACTGAAGACGGTAATATTAGAAGAATGGGACAACATTACTCCGGACGTTACCCGTAAGTTGGTACAGTCTATGCCCAATAGGTTAACAGAAGTTATAAAACAAAAAGGATACGCAACTAGATATTAAAAGCCTATGTTCTAATGGAATCATCAGAAAGAAAAGTATTACAATTGAACGTCCGATTACTTTTGTCCACTTGATGCAATGTGAATTTGAATTAGTTCTTAATTTTCTTGTGAAAATCTTTTTATTTCTGTTTTATTTTTTTGTGCAATTAATTGAGAATACAAGTAACTTTTATATAAGGGAAAAATTTTTATTTCATTTCAAAGCATATGCTCGTAAAAGTATTTTATTGCTTGTTTCTTGTATTGTCCGATCACTTTTGGGCACCTCTGTAGACATATATATATATATATATATATATATATATATATATATATATATATATATATATATATATATATATACATATATATATATATATATATATATATATATATATACATATATATATATATATATATATATATATATATATATATATATATATATATATATATATATATATATATATATATATATATATATATACATATATATATATATATATATATATATATATATATATATATATATACATATATATATATATATATATATATATATATAGACTTTATATATATATATATATATATATATATATATATATATATATATATATATATATATATAGACTTTATATATATATATATATATATATATATATATATATATATATATATATATATAGACTTTATATATATATATATAGACTTTATATATATATAGACTTTATATATATATATAGACTATATATATATATATATATATATATATATATATATATATATATATATATATATATATATATATATATATATATATATATATATATATATATAGACTTTATATATATATATATAGACTTTATATATATATATATATAGACTTTATATATATATATATATATATATATATAGACTTTATATATATATATATATATATATATATAGACTTTATATATATATATATATAGAGACTTTTGTCATAAAAATGTTTTTTATGTCGCTATCTGCGAAGCGTGGCGACATTCGGTTAAGTGGATGCGAAGTTATTGCGTGGAAAGTGACAGTCGGTTTATGTCATCGGTACAAAAATGAGTTTTGAACAAAGAGCTAATATCAAAGTTTGTTTTAAAATCGGTCAAACATTTACCGAAACATTTGTATTGATGAAAAAAGTTTATGGCGATGATTGTGTATCTCGTGCCAGAGTTCGTGAGTTGTTTACACGTTTCATAGATGGTCGTGAGGACATAAATGACGATGAAGCCGCCCAAAATCAATGATCACCGAACACTCGATCAATTGTGGGTGAATTTATCAAAAATGAGCCGAAATCATTGTTGAAATTTATAGAGTCGGAGTTTATATATATAATTGTCTTTATTAGAATGTATGCGGTACAGAGGCCTTATAATATAGTAGGTGTTCTGACAAAGTCATTTCACCATCGTTTGAACATTAGTTAAAACTATGCATATTATCGTATTTCTATGTGATTATTACAATTAGCTAGAGGAAAATTTAGGCAAAAACCTCTACTGAACTTATACTAGCTTAACATAACTTGACTTTCTACTTATAACTAGCTAAAATCTATTAGGCTAGGTTACGGCCAAAAGATAGGTGGTAGCAACTGCTGATTTTCAAGTCGCCAGGGCATGTATTAGCGGATTGGGCGAGTCTTTTGCTTTCGCGATTAATTTGTCACGGCGCGATGCAGCGAGCTTACGAATTGGACTAACGCCAGCAAGGCTGTGTAGCTTTTCAGAAGAGAAGTAAAACGGTTTATTAAGTACCATTTTCAGGTATCTATTTTGGGTGATCTGAAGCTTTGTTACTAGATATTTAGCACATTGGATCCAGGTAGGTGAGCCGTATAGGATGATCGGTTGGATTGTCATTTTGACGATGAGGACATTGTTTCTGGTGTTGAGACGTGAATTACTATTAAGAAGGCGGTAAAGCGAAAGCACGGCCTTAAACGCTTTGGAGCTAATATGCTCAATATGTTTTCTGAAGGTTAGTTTTGTATCGAATATAAGTCCAAGATATTTAAGATCCTCGCTCCAAGGAATAGTTTGCCCTAAAAATTTATTGGTCGCTTGGGTAGGTGAGCAGGCTTACGCTTCCTGGTGAAGTATATTGACTTCGTTTTTGCAACATTTATTTTAATTTTCCATCTATGGTAGTATTGATAAGTAAGTTCTAACGCCGTTTCAAGGCTGGAAATAATGGAAGTTGGATCTGCGCCTACACTGTATATGCAAATGTCGTCTGCGAAAGCTGCAACTTGGCAGTTTGGTAAAGAAGGGAAGTCAGACGTATAGATGTTATATAGAGATGGGCTTAGGCAGGAGCCTTGCGGAACACCGGCAGATATACTTTTTACTGGGGAAATGCTTTCCCCTACTTTGACCTGGAACTTCCTATCAGTTAAAAATGATTGTAAAAGGTTCAACAAGTATGGGGGTGTATTATATTTCTGAAGTTTGTAGACCAGAGCATCATGCCAGACTGTATCAAAGGCTTTTTCTATGTCCAGTGTCACCAAACCTACAGACAATTTATTGTACATCGCTGCTTTGATGTCCTTTGTAACACGGAGGAGCTGATGCTAAGTCGAATGTCTGTTTCTGAAGCCGAATTGGAAATCAGGTAAGATATTATTGTTAGCCATTAAATTATTTAATCTTTTCAGGACTATTCTTTCAAAGAGCTTACCTAATCCTGGTAGTAAGCTAATGGGCCTGTAGTTGTCAGGGGAGTGCGGATCTCTTCCAGGCTTCGGGATAGGTATGACTAGAGCTTGTTTCCAGATGGATGGAAAGAAGGAAAGCCTAAGGCATGCGTTGAATAGGTGGCATAAGAATACTATTCTTTTTTTGGGTAAATTTTTAAGTACTATATTCGGTAGGTCATCGATACCAGGTGCTTTACCGTTTTTAACTTTTTTAAGTAAACTTATTAACTCCCTGGTTTTTATTAATGCACCAGGAGGTAAAGATGTTTGTTTAGGTTGATGTTCCAAAGCTCTGGCCACCATCATTTCTGCTAAATTGTTGCAGAACCTATTGGAGATATTATGGAACTGCTTAAATTTATCTGCAAGTATATCTGCTTTTCCTTGATTAGAGTAAATATGCTCTTCGTTGTTATTTGTAATCGAATACGGTAACGCATGATACTTTCGCTTAAAAATTCTATTTAAAAACCAGACTTTCCGCGAGTTGTAGCCTAGATTTGATAGCATGTTGTTCCATCGGAGATTCCGGAGCTCCTTAATTTTATTCTTAATTGCTAGAGTGAGGACCTAATGCGGGTTTTTTGCCATTTACGCCGCAAAGAATTACGCTTCCTTATTTGCTTGTAGGTTTCTTCATCAAATTCTATTATATTATAGGAAGCTTTTGATCGTTTTGGAACGCTAGACTCGATAGCTTGCCAGATAGTGTTTGTGAATTCTTCAATTTGCTCCTTACAAACTGAGAGAGTATTGAGCGATTCTATCGTTCTTGGTGCTTAAGTCACTCTTTCATTAATAAAACTCCGGAATCCAGACCATTTTGCTTTTTTGAAGCAGTAGTATGTTTTTGGTGCATTGTGATTACTTCTCGTCGTTTCTAAAGAAAAGAGTACAGGTAGATGTGGAGATGAGAGGGCTTGCAAGACACTCAGCTCAGAGGGAGTAATATTTTGGTCACTAAGAACCAGATCCAGAGTGGAACGACTCCACGAGGAGAGTAGAACGTGGGTTCTTTAGGGAAATGCACGTAGATATTTGTCTCTCTGGCGAGATTAAATAAAATGTGCCCCATTTTGTTGTTTCGTGTGCAATTCCAGTGCCAATGTCTAGCATTCAGGTCCCCGCAAAGTAGAAACCTTTGGTTAGCCTTGCTAAACCATTTCAGATCTCTTCTGAAAAGTTCGACTTTTTCCTTGATTAGTTTTGTCCCAGGGAAGTAGACACCGTAAAATTTTATATTTGGTTCATCGATAATAACGCCAATATTTTCAATTACCGATGTTGGACTTTTCGGCAATACCGAATGTTTAATTTTTTTTATTTACAGCTATGGCTACTCCACCGCCAGTTTTGTCAACGCGATCATTTCTGTAAATATGAAAATAGGGATGCTTAAAACTATCATTTGGCCTTAACCAAGTCTCCGTTATGACAAATATATCTACATTATTTTGAACAGCGAAAATGAACGCTTCAGTCTGCTTATTTTTAATGCTTTGTGCATTCCAAACTAATACATTTAATTGTTTATCCATAAAGCAATTTTATAGATAGCTCTACAATGACATTATATTGTTCTTGTTTTGTTCTACATTTACTTAAATTCGTAATTAGTTCCTGAGAAATGGTCAGAAGAGATTCGGGCGAAAAGAGGTTATCGCATAAACTTTTTGAAGACTGTTGGTTTTGCTTTATCGCCGTACTGTACGACATAGGTGGAGTGGTTGTCGACTTAGCTGAATTTCCCGACTTTTTTTCCCATTAATGTTGCATCGATGTTGTCTCGGCTTAGGGTTGGCGTATGTGCTGAAGCTTTTGTCAGCAAAGGGAAATTGGTGCTCGTAATATCGAAGCTGTTTGTAGTTCTCTGGGAAGGAATTGGGGAACTTTTCGAATTTTTTCCCCGATTATTCAGCTTTTGTTTCAGCTGTATATACTCTTTTCTTGCCTTGCACTCAAGAGAATTAGCGAAGTGTGGTTCTTTACAATTACTACAATGAATTTCATTACGTTGCTCTTCTTTTAGCGTGCATTTGCTAAAATCGTGTTCACCACTACATATAGCGCATCTTGTGGGAAGATGGCCCAAAGCGCATACAATTCCTACATTGTGTAGGGCCTTTTCGGCTGCTTGTGTAAAAGTTCCATCGTACAATAGTGTGCATGATCGTTTTAATTTTGTTTAATTCCGTCATTTTTGTACCCTTTTGTAGATATAAGAGATAGTAAGTAGTTTCGCGATCTCTTGACTTGGGATTGAATAGTTTAATATCAATAACATTAATGTTATGCTCTGTTTTGAGAAGCTTTTTAGCTCTTCTGGGGAAATTTTATGCAACCCTGTTAAAACTACTTTTAGCGGTCGTAAATCTGAACGTTGAAATGTGAAATAATTCACTTTCTTAGCTTTTAAATGTCTCTCCATGGTTTCGTAATCTTCCAGAATGGTAAGAAAAAGCCTCATACCAATAGACATTATTTTAATTGAAAAATTCGTTGTATCCAATTCCTTAAGAATTGCATCTATCGTGTTGCGAGGTAAATCCGTAAATGTTATTGGAGGGACTCTCACCTTGGTTTTTACTTCAACGTTGGGTTGTTGATCGGTTTCATTGCTATCCGGAAGGTCAGCTAATGGCAGGAATCGGTTGGAGTTCGATGAGCAGGATACGGGAATTCGCGCCATTTTGAAATTGTCACGGAGAAAATTACCCGCCGGGGAAGATTCCCGGCTTCTTTTCCTGCTTTGAGCAGTGTAGGAGATTTCAGATGCACAAGAACTCAATATGTAACTTGAATTAACACCAGAAGAACGTATCAAATTAAGAGAAAGTTACTGTGTATAGTTACTGTGAAACTCGGAATAATAAACACTACGTAGTCACTATGTAAATCAAACGTCTGCTTAGCTCAAAGGTCTATGCAAAACAAGAATCGGAGTTTAATATCTCCAAAACATCGATTTATCGCATTTTAACCCATCATTTGGGCTTACGAAATGTCTTGTGCAAGGTTTGTTCCGCGCAAGTTAACTGATGACCAAAAATTGCTCAGAATTCTACATTCGAAAGACATGATTTTTTGACTAGAAATCGCATTTTAACCATCAATTATTTGCATTTGGCCATGAAAGGAAAATGCTTTGCTTTGCAGCTTTTGAATGACGCAAAACAGTGTATTGAGGCCGGAGGAGACTATTTTGAATAAATAAATTCGAATTTATCAGAACAAAGCTGATTGCTCGGTATAACAGTTGATCACGCCCACCATGCCTCGCTTACGACACGTTACGACAACATTCATTAACATATGTGAATACTAATAGCTCGGAATTCTATAACAGTTGATCATGCCCCACGCCTCGCTTACGACACGTTGCGACAACAATCATTAACATATGTGAATGCTGATTGCTTGGAATTCTATAACGGTTGATCATGCTCCCCATGCCTCGCTCGTCGCAGGTAGCGTTTCTACGAGCCAACAAGCGATGTATGCTTCACCGCCCATATGTGGGGAACGGCGACACCCTACACAGAGTGCATAATCGCAATTTTTTGTATATAAGAACCTTATATCTTACATTTCATTGGTCAAGTCACTAAATTGGCTCCCCGGCGAATTTCACATTACTCCTACACACTACTACTACTACCAAGAGGAGATAATTTCGCCATCAACAATACGTGAGTACAAGGAGTTGAAACAGAGTTTCTTTAGGCCTAAGCCGGTGAAACTCTAGTTTTAGCTATTTCATTAGTGATTATTTCGATCAATGATTTAAACAAACTCTATCGCAATGATCTTATTGTCAATTTTCACGATTGCGCTAAAGTGAAGTTTAGTTTATTCACCAATTCTTTTTTTTTATGTATAGTTCAACACCAGTAATTTCCTAGTGAAGGCATCTACATGGGTTGAAGTCGACATCTACAGGAGTTGAATTAGAGTTTCTTTAGGCCTAAACCGGCGAAACTCTAGTTCTAGCCTTCATCCACGTACACGATAGAATTAAACCATGGTACGAGGGTCGCCATCAACATACTTCAACATCAATAATTTTCAAGTGGAGATTGTTTCGAATTAATTTCTTTAGAATGCACCTATATTAATAATGGAAATTAGGAGTTCCGTAAATGACACCTCTGTGACAAAGAATGTGAAACACAACAATAACCAAAGCATTTGTGTGCGCAAATAACGAATTGTCAAACGAGAATAAAGATCTTTTGTATTTCAATGAAAAAAAAAGGTTCTTATTTCTAAAGGACAGCCCCCTTCCCCACTAGGTATCAAGGATTGTGGTAGTGTGTGGTGAGATGCAATCATCACGCCAGCACAGGCAGGGTGGTTGCGTAAACGCAACAATTGGCGCAGTCGGTTTTTGATTCCGAGCAGCTCTAGTACAACGAACGTGTTGGGAAGCGACCAGTTATTGAATAGAATAATTGGTGTTTCAGACGGAATTAGAACCTTTCCTTACCACTCTTGAGGTTATAACACTCATTCACACGATTTGACACCTGGGAGGTCGTCCTTTAGATTAAGATTGTACCTGGGAGGTCATCCTTGAAATATCCGAGTCTTGAAGGAGGATGTAGGTGCGGTAAAAAAAAACAAGAAAAAGGAATTCGTTAGTTAGTTGAACGAATGGCCGACGAACGTCAGAAAACTAGGGAGGTATATCAATCAACTCCGGAAAAAACAGCGGGCTCGTGCTCCGAAGCGGAAGAACTCTTTTTACCCCTAAAAATAAATCGGAAACTCTTTCTCCTGGTTCAGACTCACAGGTTAAGCGAGAACCTGCATCTACGAGTATAGAGTCAGCTCTTGGATTCACTGATACTGTTGATCAGTTATATTTTAGTCGTTTGGAGCAGATCAATCAATTCCGTGAACAGACAGCGCAGTTCAGGGAAGAGATCAAACATTTTAGTGGGAGTGCGTTTGGCCATACCAGTTTGTTGGATTTGTCGCAGTCCTTAAAAACTTTAATTTCGTCACATGACTGGAAACTGACATTGGGAGCGAGCTCGTCCTCAAGTGTGTCCGTGGACTTGCCTGTTGACGAGAAATCACTTCCTATGACGGTTAAGGAAGCCGAAGCTAAGGATTTTACGAATACTATGGCAGATTACGGGAAGATTGCAAAGTTAATGGGACGATGATTCCATTGTTTTCTGGGGCAGCCAGTCACACCATGATGCTTGATCTGCAAACATTCATTGGTTGCAGTAAGCAGGTATGGAAATGCCTTAGCAATCAGGAGCTACGTTTATGCAGATTTTCTCTACCCGTGAAGCTTATCAGCTGATATCCTCTAACTTCCCGTCCACTTCGAAGGTAGCGGAAGAATTACTGAACCGGGTATGCTTACCAAGAGAAACTTATCAGGAGCTGGTAAATAGTCAAATAACAGCAAAGTTAAGTTCTCAGTTCTAGCCTACACATATCGTCTTAGGCAAATTCTTAAGCGTTGCCAGGAAGCAGCAGCAGTTAAATATGGATCGGAAGCGAGTAAGATTTTGAATGCACAATTAGAGGACTTTGCGATGAATGCTTTTAGCAGATGAGTAGTCCTCCTCCTCAGCTTTGCCAGTACCTTTTGACGTTAGAAAAATGCACTTTTGAGGAGCTTGTAACAAAGGGGCTGAACATGGAAAAACGTCAACAGGGAGTTTTCTTTTTGCAGAACAGTGCATCACAAACATTTCCACAAATAACGCAAGTTCAACCCCCATTCAATAATTGGACGATGAACCAGCACGTGATGGCTCCTCAACAGGCGATGTACTCACCTAATCCCTATGCGATAACTTTTCAGTCACAGGTTGTACCACAAGCGGTGGTAGCACCAAAGAAGGATCCTCAATCGAAATCAAAATTCACCAAGAGTCCGAGGATAACTTGTAATTTTTGTCATAAACGGGGCCACACATACTGTGATTGTCATTTTCGGAAGAATACTCCCTATTGTCCCACCTGAAAGGAATATGGTCACGATCAAAAGGATTGTCAGGTAAAATCCGCCACTAGTCATCGGGCCAGTAAGGAGAACCCAAGAGTATACAGTGTCCCGGTAAAGTGTGATTTCTTGTGGTTGCAGAGGACATGATTTGGAGCTTGTTTCCAAAAGAAACGGTGGGATTCCAAGCTCCAGGGAAACGAGGGGCAGTCGAGTCGGAAATCTCCGGCGCGACATTAATTAAACAGTCAAATAATCAAACATCGAAAACGAAGATGGAAGCTAGGGTCACGGACGAGTGCATGGACAATCGAAAAACAAAGGAAACACTTACCGCAGTACTAGTCTGGCAACAGCTGCACTGCCTATAGATAAAGGAATACAAGAGAAGACCACGTTTAATATAGATACGGGGGCTGAAGTCAGTATTATAAATAAGTTAGCTATTAGGGACACGTGCCAAATAAATGTTCAGCGTAAGCTCACTTTGCAAAGCCCGTTTGGGGAAGGTGAAACCCTTTTTACAACGGAAGGCAATTTCGAACTTCCTACTAGGCTTCCATGTACTTTCCAAGTGGTCGAGAATATTCAGGACTATTTAATGATTGTCTTTTGGGAAACAACTTCCTCTCAAGGAACTGTAATGTCGAAGGTCCAAGTAAATCACTCACGTTTCCTCGCACGTAAGTAAATAGTAATGATTTCTCGGTCTCTATTGAGAGCCAAGTAGACGCGGAAGGTTCACATCACGTACAGGTTTTGGCTTAGGTGTCTGATAACGACGACGCGTTGTCGTTTGGAGCGACACAGAACGGGACATTTTTGGCAGATCAGAATCATGTGGTGACTCATAATCCTGCCAAAGAGGATTCAAGGGTTACAAAAGCCGCTGATGGAACTTATGAGGTCGTTTTTAAAGAAGCTGTTACATTACCTCCACGAACACAAAACGTAATGGCAGTTCCTATTGAGCTGGGTCAGGAAATGCTGTGTACAGCGGATTCATTAGCTTAGGGCATATTCCTGGCAAACGCTCTTCTTGGCCTAATTAGGCCAGTGGTGGGTAAACTGAATTCAGGTGAGACTCCGTTCACACTAAACCAACTTAGTATGAAGCTAGAGAAGCTCTGTTAGTAGGTTAGAAGTTTCGCGCGGGGTAGAACATCAGCCTAAATCCAGTTTAGACTTTTAGTTAAACATGTAGGCTATGTAGCATCGGAGACAATAGCGGGTCCATCAAACAATCACTTGGAGAGAGAAGCTTTTAAGTTCTTACACTCCAACTTTCCGGGAAATGTGATGCGTAATGCGTTGTTGAAGCAGGGAGCTCACACTGTTCGAACATAGTAATCCTGAGGAAAGAACCGCCATTACTCAGTTGTGCCAGGAGTTCAACGATATTTTTTTCCTTCCTGGAGACAAGCTGTGTTTTACGAAAGCAATCACTCACGAAATCCCGTTATTGACTGACCAGGCCCCGATAAACCAAAAAATGTACCGACTGAGTCAGCCACCGAAGGACATAATCAACGTTGGAAAGTGATATCGTCCAACCAAGTAAGAGCCCCTGGAACTCCCCCCTCTTGCTCGTACCCAAGAAGGCAGGAGCCGATGGAGTAAAGAAGTGGCGAGTAGTTGTTGATTTCAGGAAACTGAACGAAAAAACAATAGGTGACGCTTTCCCATTACCTCGCATAGAAGATATACTTGACCAGCTTGGTCACTCATGGTATTTTAGCACACTGGATTTAGCTAGTGGTTATCATCAAGTTCTGGCCGAACCAAAGGATCGACAAAAAACAGCATTCAGCACGAACTATGGACACTATGAGTTCAAGCGGATGCCTTTTGGTTTGAAGGGAGTACCCGCCACATTTCTGAGACTGATGAACTACATGCTAACGGGTTTACAAGGTTTCGATTGCTTTGTGTACTTAGATGACATCTTGTCTATGGTAAAAACTTACAGGGCCACATCTGTAAGCTAAGAATGATTTTTGAAAGACCAAGTGCCAATTCCTCCGTCCTGAAGTAGTATATTTGGGACACATATGTTCGCAAACTGGTGCACGGCCAGACCCGAATAAAACTAGCTGCGTGCGCGATTTTCCCGTACCCACAACTGTCCGTAGGCTTCAGTCGTTTTTAGGTTTCGTAAATTACTAGCGTAAGTTCATACCTAACTTTTCTAAGGTGGCTAAGCCTCTCACGAACCTGCTACGGAAAGATGTTCGGTTTACCTGGACCGACAAATGCATGGAAGCATTTCAGTCGTTAAAAAATTCTTTGGTAGAACCTCCTTTGCTAGCCTATCCGGATTTCTCTAAGCCATTTAATCTCACGACTGACGCGAGTAGTCAAGCTTTGGGAGCTGTTTTGTCCCAAGGAGAAATTTTCAAAGACCAGCCAATAGCTTATGCTAGCCGAACCCTGAACAAGGCCGAGCGCAACTTCTCTACTATCGAAAGGGAATTATTTGCTATGGTGTGGGCAGTAAAAAACTTTCGATGTTATCTACAGGGGAGGCAATTTACGATCCACACGGAAAATAAACCCCTTAAATGCGTATTCAATGTGAAGGACGGTTGGTAAAATTTCACCATTAATTATCCGAATTTTATTATCACATTAAATACAAACCAGACAAATGCAATACAAATGCTGACGTCCTGAGTAGGATACCCCAAGATACCGATGAACAATCGGACGGGAAGTATCAATGCAATGCGGTAACGCGGGTACAGAAACAACGGAAATCGGTTCATCAACCTCAAGCGAGCTCAGTAGAGGAGCCAATACCGAGTGTTACTCGGACAGACAACGGGGAAACTGTAAGCAACACAGTAACGAATTTAAGCATTGAATCCCCACAAGAGAGCAGATTACGGGGGATCATGACTCTCACCGCGCCGGATGAGATAAAGGCGGCACTCGCCGAATTTCATTCTCCTTTCAGTGGGCATCAGGGAGTCGCGAAGACATACAGGAGAATTCGGAGAGTTTATAAGTGGAAAAACATGTTAGCGGATATTAAAAAATATATTAAAACTTGCAAGAAATGTCAAGTTATGAAGACCACCTCAAAATCGTATGCCAATCACCTCAAAATCGTATGCCAATCACCGATATCGCGGAGAGGCCATTCGATAAGGTATACCTGGATATCGTCGGACCTCTGATGTAGAGCTACGGCGGTAACAAATACATACTGACATTCCAAGATAATTTAACCAAATTCGTAGATTGGTATGCTTTACCAAACGCGAAAGCCGAAACCGTGGCAAGATATTCTTTGACGTGATAGTGACGAGGTATAGAATACCCAAACATCCCGTAACGGATTAGGGGGCTAAGTTCGTGGGGAAATTGTTTAAGCAAGTATGCAAGCTCCTTAACATAAAGAAAATGCAGACCACAGCGTACCATCCCCAATCTAATGGAAGGTTAGAAAGAGCTCACAGACCCCTTGTAGAGTATCTACGATCCATGGTGGATGACAACCCACAGGCCTGGGATAAATACCTGCGTATTACTGCTTTCGTGTACAATAACAGTGAGAATGACACCACAAAACTTTCACCAATGGACTGTCTTTACGGTTTCACATCTGACGTTCCGTCAAGTTTAAAAAGGGAACCCGCACCCTTGTACAACTATGAAAATTACTACGTACTATTGAAGCACAAACTATAGAAGATGTACGCTTTAGCACGACAGAATACATTAGAAAGTAAAATTAAATCCAAAGCTAACTACGATATTAAAGTAAAACTTGTTAGTTTCCATGTTGGCGACAAGGTTTTGCTAATGAATGAAAGTCATAAGCACAAGCTAGTACAAGTATGGATTGGTCCATACGAGGTTAAGAGCGGTGAATACAAATATTGCGATTGGAAAAAAAATTGTCAATGTTCATAACAATAGACTTAAGAACTTGTACGAATTCATATCTATCATTTCACATCTTTACTAATATGAATTCGTATCCAGTCAAATAATATTACCATAGCATGAAAATTTAAAATACACGCGTTTTGTCTAAAGCACATAATATTCTTAGCTTCTGAAAGTATCTATGCGCGCTCGACAAAATAATTGTTCTCATGGCAAGCGCAATGTGATCTATCTGTCTGCTAGGTAGACAGAACGCATTGCGCTTGCAATTTTACACCTGAACTTTGGATGAGCAGTTGTTATGTCGCGCGCAATATGATCTATCTGTCTGCAAGGCAGATGGAACATATTGCACTTGCAATGTCACATTGTTTAGCATAACAAATTTATGGGAACTACTTTTGTTCCCACGAAATATGTATTTCAGAAAAAGATTTAAGTAGAGGTAAGACAAAAAATAAAGTCAGTCTTGTTTCGACCATCAGAAAAGCATTTTTATTGGAATATTTTTGGACAATCTCCCGATACAAGGATCGGAGAGATTTTTAATAAGGATTTAACAGCAACCATTATACAAGTTTGTGTACTTGTATAATCATTAAGAAACTCCACATCTTATGCAAGTTTATGCACTTGCATAAGAAAAATTTGCAAACCATTATACAAGTTTATGCACTTGTATAATAATCAACGGCAAATAAATCTTGTTCAAATCGACGGATGCTCTTCAGCCAAGGCAAAGCCGCCTTGACTTCAACATTTGGTGACCCCGACGTGATCGTCACACTACAACACCAGCTTGGACTGAAGAATCGCAATGGATCGCTTAGCACAGCAACAGAAGCGTTTAGCTGCAGAAATTGATAGAATCATCGTCAATTACAAAATGGATCTAGTGAGTCACAAGAAGAAAGCGGAATATTTTGAACAAAGGCTTCGCCGGATTGAGGCAGCCTGGGATATATTTGAAGAATCGGATACGGAAATCCGTGAACAGGAGGATATGTCAGAAACTCATGATTACTTTTCAAGTAGTTTGTATGAGACGACACAGGCGAACTTCCAACAGGTTCAGGCCCACTTCAAAGAGAAACAGCTAGAACTGAGGCATCTTGAACAAGGGGGAGAAGAACAATCGATTGATATGGACCCAGCTAAGCAGAGTAGCCAATCGCGAGCGGATGACTCAGTGAGACCAATTGATGCAAATGTTATTAAGCTCTTAAGACGATACGACGCACTAGCAAATTCATTGCGACGACTCTTCTCGCGATTGGAACAAACTGAAGAACATTCTCGTCAGTTTTGTAAGGTGAAAACTGCCTCAATAAACCAATACTGGTCTCAACTAGAGGAATACCAGCAACAAATTTGGGAATTCGCCACAGATCCTGTTTTAAACGGAGGAGATAGTACAAGAATGGCTCATTAAATTGGAGACGATGCTTGACGAACTGAATACAACACCCGCACCACTAGCGTCAACAACAACCAATCCACGCTTAAATCTTCCAAAAATTACGCTTCCGAAGTTTGAAGGCGACTACTTGCAATGGTGTCAGTTCCGCGATTTGTTTACGCAAATGGTACATAATCAGCCTATGTCCAACTGCCAGAAGATGTGGTACCTGAAGGCCAACCTGACAGGAGAAGCTGATAAGCTCGTACGCAACTTTGCCATAGCAGACGACAACTATGAGTCAGTATGGAAGACTCTCAACGAGCGCTACGAAAACCGACGCCTATTTGTTACCGCATTCCTCCATAAGTTGATGGCCCAACCATCGATTCCAAGTGAAAGGCCCTCCGCAGCAGCAGTGAAGTCTTTACACGACACAACGGCAGAATGCTTAAGAGGCTTGCAAAATATTGACGTAGTTACGCTAGATTGGGATCCGCTACTGCTCCACATCCTAATGAAGAAGCTCGATAAGGCATCCCACACTCTATATGAGCAATCGTTGGCCAACCCACGGGATCTTCAGTCATTGAAGGATTTTTTGATTTTTTTGGAAATGCGTTTCCAAGCTTTAGAAGCACTTGGCAATCAAACGAAGCGACTTGACGAGAACATCAAGTCTACTAGTGCTGCTGTAACGACATCTTCTTGCCTAGTTTTTAACCAGGTTCATCCAGTCTACTACTGCCCGGACTTTCTTCAATTGACCCCGTCGAAGAGGTTGAAACTAGTCCAAGCCAAGAAATTGTGCGTGAATTGTTTCTGAGACGCACACAAAGCCGTAAACTGTACATCACGAGGATGTTAGGAGTGTGCCCAGAAACACAACAGCCTTCTGCACTTAGGGACCGTTTCCAAAGCAAGGCAAACAAAACCACAAACAGAAGGCTCAACAGCATCGGCAGAAGGGCTTAAGGCACCGCAGAACGGAGCAGCACTTTCATTAACTACACTTAGCAGTCACGAAATGACAAAATATGTACTCTTAAGTACCGCCATTGTAAAATTGATCAGCAATAACGGGCGGGAAAACAGAGGAATGCCGAGCAGTATTAGATCCCGGCTCACAAATCAACCTGATCACCGAACAGATTGTTGAGAAGGTATACCTGGCATCAACTTACCACTCGACCTTTATTGAAAAGGTTGGCGGATCTACAGAACGGGCACAGAAAAGGGTGAATGTTACCCTTCAATCGAAATTGAATGGATATGCCACCCGCTTGGAAGCGCATGTCATGGACAAGATTATATCTCCTCAACCATGTATGGAGTTGAAAATATCACGGTGGTCCATACGATAGAATCTGAAGCTTGCCGATCCAAATTTCCATCTGACGGAACGCATAGATCTGTTGTTAAGTGCCGAACATTTCTATGATATTCTAGCGATCGGCCAAATAAAGTTAGGCAGTGAATTGCCAGTCTTACAGAATACACTTCTGGGATGGATAGTAGCAGGAAAGGTTGGTGGAAATGAATCGCTCTCTGTTACTTGTGGAGTTCTTGCTGAAGACCAAAAACTGAACAGTACGATTGAAAGATTTTGGAAATTAGAAGAAGTCGTCGATGACAAGTCCCAGTATACGGCAGCGGAAAGGTCCTGTGAAACTCACTTTTGCCAATCATCGCAAAGACAACCAGATGGGCGCTTTCTGGAGAGACTTCCCTTCTCTAACGACCCCGACAAGCTAGGAGAATCAAAAGATATTGTCATTCGTCGCTTTTATGGAATTGAACGGCGATTAGCGAAAAATCCGGAACTCAAGCGGTGTTATCAAGAATTCATGGACGACTACATCAGACTAGGATATATGCAAGAGGTCACAGCGCAAGTACGTGAAGAATCGCATTATTTTCTTCCACATCATTGTGTCCTGAAACCCGACAGCAGTACTACTAAGCTCAGGGTAGTGTTCGACGCCTCCTGCAAAACAACTTCGAACGTCTCCCTGAACGATATTCTCTATACTGGACCAACCATATTGCTTCGTTTTCGATTGCCCCGATACGTTTTCACCGCTGACATACAAAAAATGTATCGTCAGATAGTATTGCATCCCGACGACCGCAGCTATCAGTTGTTGGTCTGGAGGAATAACTCAAACCAGGCACTACGTTTCTATCAGCTAAATACCGTAACGTACGGAACAAGGTGTGCTCCATATTTGGCGACCAAATGCTTGCAAAGACTCGCCCAAAGTGCAAATCATACAAACCCCCTTGGCGCTAACATACTGCAACGCGACTTTTACGTTGATGATGTCATGACGGGATCTAATAGTTCAATCGAAACAGTGCAAACACTAGAAGAGTTAGAGATTCTGGTAGGCGAATGAAGCTTCGAAAGTGGTGTGCCAACCATCCTCGACTATTGCAGAGTATATCTCTAGACGACCAGGAGGTTCAACTGCATTTTAAAAGGCACTCCGAAGACTACATTAAAACGGTCGGCCTCACGTGGCTTCCTAAAAAAGACGAATTCGAAATCCATATCAACCTGAATCCAGACGATACAAAATTTACCAAGAGGACGATATCCTCCGACATCGCCAAAATGTTTGATCCATTGGGCATCATGGGCCCCGTAATAGTCACGGCCAAGCTGTTTCTTCAGGATATTTGGCGTTTGAAGTTAGACTGGGATGCTGCTTTGCCAGAAATGATACACACCAGATGGTCGCAATTTCGCAGAGGCCTGTTAACCTTAGAAAAATAACAGTTTCCTAGGCACATGTTCGCCAAGGAAGTACCTAAGGAGGTGCAGTTGCACATATTCTGTGATGCCTCTGAAAAGGCATATAGTGCGGCTGTATATGTGCGATCTACCTTAAAGGAAGGCAGAATTTTAATGCGCCTTTTATGTGCAAAATCCCAATTCATGTGATAACTGTTCCCCGCTTGGAACTCTGTGCTGCTAAACTGGGTGCGGAGCTAGCTGAAAGAGTTAAGACTGCCCTTCACTTGAAAGAGGTCTTACATATATTTTGGACCGATTCACAAATCGTGCTTGCGTGGATCAACTCCACCGCTTCCTTCTACAACACTTTCGTTGCCAACCGCGTGTCAACAATTCAGTCATTATCGATTCCGGAACAATGGCGTCACGTAGATTCAAAAAGAAATCCAGCCGACATTTTATCACGAGGCATTGCACCTGCAGAGTTAGCTGGATGTAGTATTTGGTTCTATGGACCACGTTTTCTGTATGGAACAGAATCACTGTGGCCACCGGAATATGTAAAGGGACCATCGTACGATCTTGAGAAGAAAAAAGAAAGAGTAACTATGGCCGCCACTATAGTTGCTTCGACCGACTTTATCGATGACATACAACATGGAAATTCTTTCAAAAAACTACAACGAATCATTGCGTATGTATTGAGGTTCGTAGATCGCATTAGTCAAAGGCAACGAGCCACTACATTGTTATTGAAATCATTCTCCAGTCAAGAATTAGCCAGAGCAATCGAAGTCATCGTGAAACATGTGCAGAAGGATGAATTTCAGGACGTTATAAAGGGCTTGAAGGACGGAAAGGAACTCAACAAAACCAGTCAGTTAGTTAGTCTGGCACCATTCATTGACGAACAGGGCATATTACGAGTCGGAGAAAGATAGGAAGCATCAAACTTATCTTACGATGCCAAGCATCCTATCCTGCTACCATACAAAAACCCGCTAACGAAGTTATTGATGACAGCCATCCACCAAGACAAATGCCATCTGGGTCCCCAAGCACTACTTGCAACAACAAGACAACGCTTTTGGCCAATAAAAGGGAAAACATTAGCACGAGCCATTGTTCAGCGATGTGTACGATGCTCCCGCGCGAACCCGCAGATGTTTTCCCAATTCATGGGGAACTTGCTATCGGCCCGAGTACAGCCTGCACCCCCATTCGTTGACTTTTGTGGACCGATTATGATCCATTATCGCGGCAGAGGAACACGACCACAAAAGGGCTATATTGCCATATTTTGCTGTTTTGCCACCAAGGCGATACACATTGAGCTAGTAAGTGATCTCACCACTGAAGCATTCATAGGCTCTCTTAAGTGATTTATCGGTAGACGAGGTCATTGCACAAACCTGTATGGTGACAATGCGACGAATTTCGTGGGAGCCCATAATCAGCTTAAAGAGCTATCCACGTCTTTGTATTCTCAGCAAGCTCAAGAGAAGATAGCAGATGTCTGCAACAATAAGAGCATAGAGTTCCATTTTATACCACCTCGGGCGCCACATTTTGGAGGGCTGTGGGAGGCCGCCGTTAAATCGGCAAAACACCTTTTGCTTAGGGGAGCTTCAGCGGCAACCCTAACCTATGAAGAGCGACACACGCTGGTTGTGGAAATTGAAGCAATTTTAAACTCAAGGGCGTTAACACCAATGTCGGTAGATCCCAATGACTTCACAGCGCTAACGCCGGGACACTTTCTCATCGGAGAGCCTCCAACAGCTACTGTGGATGCTGTAGCCAAGCCAACAAATATTGGACTACTTAACAGATGGAAGCTAGTATGCAGCATCAAGCACGAGTTCTGGCGCCGATGGTCAGAAGAGTACCTAACCCAGTTACAGCACCGGTCGAAGTGGAAGCAGGTCAGCCAAAATGCTCAACTGGGTACAGTCGTCATTATTAAGGAAGACAATATGCCAATAATGAATGTTCGTGTGGTTGACGTGAAAACAGCATCAGGAATATTGAAAAGACCCAATCATAAACTTGCACCTTTGCCAATTGAAGAAACCAATATCACTGCCGGGGGCGAGCCGGAACCCGTGGTAAATATGAAGGAGATAGTCAGCTCTAAGAAGCGACCGTTGGAGAAAGAACCAGAACCGGGTTGGTCAAATAATTCCCCAAGAAAAAAAAAAAAGGCAACGAGAGGAACATCGATTATTTCTCTACTATTGGCTTGTCTATTGGTTCCTTTGGTAAACCCTGAACCAATTGAAGTAACAACTGTGGGACCACAACCAGGATTACACTTCCAGTCATTGGGTAGTTCATATTTAGCTACGAGTGAATGGAGACTCCTGATATATTATGATTTAAGATCATATTGGTCGGACGTTGCAACATTACAGAATGGGACAAACATGCTACAGCAGCTTTGTGACCTTGGGCCCACTAATAGCTGAGCTCGTGAACACCAATCAATTATTGAAGGTCCGAAATAAAAGAGAAGCGTTCAACATAGTTGACAATGTGGCTAAATCTCTATTTGGCGTGCTCGACGAAGAATATGCTAACCAGATGTCACTGACGATAAAAGGCTTGAAAGGAAACCAAGAAAAATTGTACTTGCTGCTAAAAAATCAAACTTCGATCATTGATTCTACCTTGAACATTATTGGAAAGGGTGAACAGAGCTCGCAACGAAGGTTTAAAGCGATAGAGGAGCAGATAGATCGATTAGCCAACAAAGCAAGAGGTCCTGCGAGTGAAGATAGTCAGCATAAAATGTCGAATCTCATCATCACATTATCGTTTCAAATGACATTAAATATCATCAATCTACAACGAGTTTAAGCCTCCATCATAAGCATCATCACTGATTCACAACATGGAAATTTTAATCCGTCACTGTTATTTCAAAAACAATTAAGCGTCGAGATTGCCAATATCAAGGAGCATTTACCTGAGACACTACGCCTTCCAATAGCCCATGAAAATTTTTTGCAGTTATTCATCAATTAGCGCAAGACTTGCCGAAGATTTAGCTATATTTGAATTAAGGGTACCACTCGTCAACACAGTCACCTTCGACCTATTCAGGGTCTATCCCATACCAACAGTAAACCACAATCGGCTGATGGCGATACTCCCCAATCCACGATATCTAATAATCAGCTCGCATCGCGATATGTATTATCCACTCGCGGATGAGGAATACATGACTTGTACCTGGATGGATCCAACCATCCACATTTGTAAGCAGTTTCATCCATTGTATCACAAAGAATCTAACATAAGTATTTGTGGTCACGCTTCTAAAAAACATCCCGTCCGCAGCTGAATGCAATACAGGCGAATTTAAAACCTCGCTATGGAACCAAATTCTATTTTCTAATGAGTGGATTTATGCTCTCACAAATCGGCTAATAGTCCACATTGTCTGCGCTGGTAATACTTCAACAAGGGTCCTGCAAGGTTCAGGGATTCTCAAACTTGATTCCGATTGCACACTCGAATCAGATACTGTAACCATCCAAGCACGCCGGATCTACACGAGTAAGATTGGGACTTCCTATACAAGGATGCATCAGCCTGACGAGAATGCCGTATCGAAACCTCCAAAAGAAACCTGGGAGCATTACCAAACATATGCAGCAGATCTGGAAGCGTTAAGGAGACAACTCCAGGCTCAAGACTTGTCTATCCCTAATGAAATCGACACGCATGATATCCATCAAACGCGATCGCATACATCAGCCTGATTTTAATAATTTCATTGGGAAGTTATCTCGGTTGCAAACTATGAAATTGTCGAGATATAGCTCCAGCACCACGGACCGTACAACGCGGGGGAGGATCTACGAATTCATATCTATTATTTCACATCTTTGCTAATATGAATTCGTATCCAGTCACATAATATTACCGTAGCATGAAAATTTAAAATGCAATTAGACACGCGTTTTGTCTAAAGCACATAATATTCTTAGCTTCTGAAAGTATCCATGCGCGCTCGACAAAATAATTGTTCTCATGGCAAGCGCAATGTGATCTATCTGTCTGCTAGGTAGATAGAACGCATTGCGCTTGCAATTTTACACCTGAACTTTGGATGAGCAATTGTTATGTCGCGCGCAATATGATCTATCTGTCTGCAAGGCAGATGGAACATATTGCACTTGCAATGTCACATTGTTTAGCATAACAAATTTATGGGAACTACTTTTGTTCCCACGAAATATGTATTTCAGAAATAGATTTAAGTAGAGGTAAGACAAAAAATAAAGTCAGTCTTGTTTTGACCATCAGAAAAGCATTTTTATTGGAATATTTTTGGACAATCTCCCGATACAAGGATCGGAGAGATTTTTAATAAGGATTTAACAGCAACCATTATACAAGTTTATGTAGTTGTATAATAATTAAGAAACTCCACATCTTATACAAGTTTATGCACTTCCATAAGAAAAATTTGCAAACCATTATACAAGTTTATGCACTTGTATAATAATCAACGGCAAATACATCTTGTTCAAGTACCAGTACTTGAAATCGATGGATGCGCTTCAGCCAAGGCAAAGCAGCCTTGACTTTAACAGCACTACTTCGGGTAAACGGTATTAATTACTTTTTTCCTCTCCCCCCGCTTTTAGCAATGGCCACTCTTTTCATCATTTTATCCCTGACCAGCGTTTTACCAAGGGCCATCGCGGATCAACTTCCATACTCCGTTGAGAGACTAGACAACCAAGGGATACTGTTTGAAAACATCGGCGAACTTTTAAGCTACCACAGTTCTAGGAATATTGTGATGGGGCTCAATTTAGGCGAGATTTAGGATCAGATAAATGCGGCCGAGCGTGCCGAACACCTTGTTAAAGCACTCTGTGTTGGTAGAAACCAAGGTTGCGCTGAGCAACTAAGACATGTCCATAGCCTGGTCGAGAATCTCAAGATTCGTTCGCAAGCGCATTTTTTGACGGAGTGGGCAGGTCTCTGCATGCTCTGTTTGGTACGATGGACGATGAAAATGAGGAGTTCTACAGTCGTTTGCATACATTGGAGGATAGGGAGAAGGAATTGGTTAAATTGGAAAAAGAAAGCATAGTAAACAGTTCTTTGGAAGAGATCCACAAACCATTGGCCGATGTACTGAGCAGGCAAACAGTGCTAGGAATGCAGATCAAGGACATTTCAATAACAACCGACAAGCTTCTTGCAGCGGAACGCAGGAATTTGGTTCCAACCTCTTTGCTGGCACAACTTTTGGAAATGGATGCTCGCCAACGGACTATCACCGATATATTCGTTTCTATTCAAGATAACCAAATTCATCCTCTTTTAATTTCTAGCAAACCCTCTCAAATTACGGAATACACTCCCTCTCCACATCAGCACTAGTATAACGACTTCATTAACAAAATTGAGGAAACGTAACAGCTGGATTTATTTCCTGGAGGAGGAAACTCCCATTTATGTCCGTTGCAATACAGGCATCATTACAAGCAAACTGGTCTTAATACCCCCTGTACTATTCAAATGTACGAATAATAAAAGGGTGTTCAAGCATAAGAAACGAGTAATGAATTTGTTCTGATTAACAAAAGAAATAAAGCAGCATCCCAAATAGATTCTAGTTTTTGGAAAGTAGTTGTAAGCTAAAACAAAATAATAAAACGCAAATAGAGATGTTAGGTGAAAGAAGTATCATTGTTAAAAATGCCAGAGAATTAGAGATAAAACATGATTGTAATGAGAGAAAATTGTTTTAAATAGAAATTATCTTGTTAATTTCCTTAACTGTAAAGTAACCAAAAACCAAGAAATTCAAAACAAAAAATAAAAAATAAAACACATAAAAAAGGTTAAATGCGAAATGGATTAGGAAGCGAAACCGATCCAGTCGTTGCAAGTTTGCATTAGAAACATCAAACACGCTTGTAATTGGTTTCTAACAAGCAAACATACGACGGAGAGTTGAATGGTTTGTAAACGCCCGACCATCTTGGGGAAGGTAAGAATTTTAATCATTATGGTCAAATGACATAATTATTTATGATGGAAAATTCCGTTTTATTTTAGAGTTTTTTTTTATTGTAGAGTAAGATACTTACAGTATTATCGGCAATTAATACTTTTATTAAACGTAGAGTAATGGAATTAAATTATTACCCAATAGCAGGCTTGAGCAATTAGTTTAAAATTGATAACCGATTATATAGTAATTAGAAAATATGAAAAGAAAATTAAGGGGGTAACGTTTAAATGTTACTTTAGAATGTTAATAGTATATAAGGGACAGGAGGCATCAGAGTTAACAGTTGCCGTAAATAGGACGTATACTTCAAACATTAATATAATCCGCAAAAGCTACGCTATCCAATTCCTCTCCCAGGAATTGGATCCCTTTTTTCAACAGGGGAAGTAATGTTACGACAACATTCATTAACATATGTGAATACTAATTGCTCGGAATTGTATAACCGCCCCCCATGCCTCGCTTACGACACGTTACGACAACAATCATTATCATATGTGAATACTAATTGCTCGGAATTCTATAACAGTTAATCATGCCCCCATGCCTCGCTTACGACACGTTGCGACAACAATCATTTACATATGTGAATGCTGATTGCTCGGAAATCTATAACGGCTGATCACGCTCCCCATGCCTCGCTCGTCGCACGTAGCGTTTTTCTGCGAGCCAACAAGCGATGTATGCTTCACCGCCCATGTTTGGGGAACGGCGACACCCTACACAGAGTGCATAATCGCAATTTATTGTATGTAAGAATCTTATATCTTACGTTTCATTGGTCAAGTCACTAAATTGGCTCCTCGGTGAATTCCACACGCATACATGGTGGTCCACACAATTACAATATTGAGAGCACATGGGGAGCACGAACACAATTGAATGTGTGCCATGCGCAATCCGCTCAACTGAGTATCAATTCGCCGCAACAACCAACTCGGAGGTCATATAAGGAGAAGTCGTCGAATGTTCAGATATATGAATACTGAAGACGAAAAGAGCAAAAACATAAGATTGGATCTGGCGTTCCTGTTCATACAACAAGAGTGTTCCCGAGGAACGGGAGAGGAATGACTTAGTAAAGCAAGTTGGGGGGAACTGGCACGTTAGCAAGCTCAGCGTTTTGCAGTTAACTGGAGCGAAGCTCTACGACTCCCACTAGCAATGCAAGCAATTCGTTTGTATTTAAGCTACTGGCGAATTGGACAAGGGAGCCCTCATAAACACAAGTCTCGAGGAGATACTACCGGAGACGTTCGTAAGCAAGTTCACAATCAAGAGGAAATAATTTCGCCATCAACATTACGTGAGTATAAGGAGTTGAAACAGAGTTTCTTTAGGCCTAAGCCGGTGAAACTCTAGTTTTAGCTATTTCATTAGTGATTATTTCGATCAATGATTTAAACAAACTCTATCGCAATGATCTTATTGTCAATTTTCACGATTGCGCTAAAGTGAAGTTTAGTTTATTCACCAATTCTTTTTTTTATGTATAGTTCAACACCAGTAATTTCCTAGTGAAGGCATCTACAGGGGTTAAAGTTGACATCTGCAGGAGTTGAATTAGAGTTTCTTTAGGCCTAAGCCGGCGAAACTCTAGTTCTAGCCTTCATCCACGTACACGATAGAATTAAACCATGGTACGAGGGTCGCCATCAACATACTTCAACATCAATAATTTTCAAGTGGAGATTGTTTCGAATTAATTTCTTTAGAATGCACCTATATTAATAATGGAAATTAGGAGTTCCGTAAATGACACCTCTGTGACAAAGAATTTGAAATACAACAATAACCAAAGCATTTGTGTGCGCAAATAACGAATTGTCAAACGAGAATAAAGGTCTTTTGTATTTCAATGAAAAAAAAAAGGTTCTTCTTATTTCTAAAGCCCCCCTCCCCACTAGGTATCAAGGATTGTGGTAGTGTGTGGTGAGGTGCAATCATCACGCCAGCACAGGTAGGGTGGTTGAGTATTCGTAACACAGCTACTGACCGCATGAAGACCCGGTACGATCTGAACAACCTGGGGCGAAAAGAACAGAGGTGGAGGCAGTGTCACATGTCCGATCTCAAGAGTGGCTTGTAGCAGGTAGAGCATGTGCGGAACTAAGGAGAGGTTTTCTCACGATTGCGACTGGCGAATTTGAAACTTAGTCCCGACAAGTGTCCCCTTTTCGCAGCTGAAGTAAAATACCTGGGACACGTTGTATCAACAGAAGGCGTCAAAATAGAGCCTGAGAAAGTTGAAGCCGTGAAAAGCTGACCAATACCAAACAACAAGCGCCAACTACGAAGTTTTCTGGGGCTGGCAACCTACTATCGAAGATTCGTCAAAGACTTTGCCAAAATAGCTAAGTGTCTTCATCAGCTAACCCAGAAAAATCGTCCGTGTGTCTGGAATGAACAATGCCAGCTAGCCTTTGGGACCTCGAAGGAGAAGCTGTGTGAATCACCCGTGCTGGCATATCCAAAACCCGGAAAAACGTTTGTAGTTGACACCGACGTACTCTCCTAGCAGATCGATGGTGAAGACAGAGTCCTCTCGTATTAGAGTCGAGTTCTCTCAAAAAGTGAGAGGAAGGACTGCGTGACCAGGAAGGAGCTATTGGCTATAATAGAGGCCACCAAGCAGTTCCACAAGTACCTATATGGCCAGAAATTTTGTATTAATCGAGCTGTTTCTCAAGCAAACTGCTCAAAAACCTTCCTATCCCCTACTTGTGATTTTATGTGGCACATTTAGAAAAATAATTAAGTATTTCCATTTATAATCGTCATTTATAAAATAGTTTTCTCTCTTTTCTCGCTTTTCCTATCGAATGAATGATTCTTGAATTGAAGGTGCGTTACGCCACCGTATTTATGTCAGCGTATGTATTCGCGAGTATAGTTGTTCGGTGAAGTGGATGTATAATTCGTGTGGTCATGTTTTGTTATTGTATGGAAAACCTGCAAAACCTGCGCATTGTTCAACCGGACACATTGTCGCGGTAATTGGATGCGTGAAGGAGATTATGGTGCATTTGCATCGAAGGCGTCTTGAAAAGTCAACATAATTTACATACGATGTTGACCACTGACTAAGGCACTCCTTATTTACGTGATCTCCACGCGTTATTATGTTCAGGTGAGTTAGTGCGAAGAAAAGCCTTCATCTTAGTCGAGGGAAAATAACTGTACATCTGTTCCTTTGTTCGCAGTGGTGAGGGCTGTCTCGAGTAACCGCGAATCGTTTTGTCGAAGTTGGGGGCGTTTTCCGACGGAGTTCTGCAGCAGCCGCAATAGTGGGTATAGCATCAAAGGACAGTCCCGTTGAGGTTAGCCGAGACCCAGCAACGTCTACATGAACCCCGGCGAGGGCGGCAGAGTTGTCGACAGGCACAGACTTACCAATACAACAGCTATCTCTGCTACTGGCGAACTCTCGTCCACGTGATTGCCACTATAGGATGTATTATCAGCGGCGATCCAGGAAATAAGAAGATGCATATTCATGCTCTGTTCAATGAACGAACGTAAATTGCTGCATGCCTGTAGTTAACACAATATTAAATGAAATTCAAATGTATTTTTCAGGTTTCTGAACATTTATTAAGAACCCTTTACTGAAATATTTCGAGACGAGTTTTCTATCGAAAAAACCGATTTGAGCAATTGCGCGGTTGCTCTTCACTTTGCTACCACGGATTATAGGTGCTTGAGACTCTAGAATTACGAGTTATAATTTATCTACTTTTGTTGCTAAATTTTTGATTTAGCTGGTAAATGTTATATATACTGCCCTACTTAACTTCGCGTTCGGTCGAAGAAAACCTCGCAACGCGCTGATGGAATGAAATATGCATGCAATGAATGTGCAAGTGATCTGCATTGCAATCAAATCGTTTGATTGCATGATTGAAATGCATTAGGATGTAAGAAAAGGAAAAAAAACTGTGAGCGCGAAGTGAAGGTGTTACCGATCAAGAATATCGTGAATAGCCTGTTAGCGTTTAAGGATCCGGGGTAAATGAGAAAGTAAAAGAAAGTCTCGTCACTGTTTAATTTAGACCCGGTAATGATTTTCAGTCAAATGCGATATATGATATCCAATATTTTAGCTAAGACAAGTATGAATGCGCTGAATGCAAGTGTGTTAGTCCGTGCGTGAATGCGCGAGTGCCTGATTTATGTGTGAATGTATTCGCGTTTTGGATTTATAGTGCTTTAAGAAGGAACAAATTGTGAATGAAACTGCGTGAATGAATATTTTGATCTTAATAATTATGCGATTTCAATGATAAATTATAAAAGGGATTGTTTGGTGATTGATTATCATAGTGTATGAAATAGGCAATGTGCAATTAAATGCACAGAATACCTTTTTTTAAATGAAGTTTTGCATGTGATCACATCATGGTGATAATAGTAAATTAAACAGTAATTGACGGTGACTCGTTGTAAACAATTTGCACGAAGAAAACGGCTACGCGTCCGGTTCATACTTTCCATATCAGGTAAATAGAAATAAGTTCATGTGAAAAGTAGACGCGCGTTACCTAGTAATTATAAACAAAACAAAAAAAAAACAAGCGCTCATTGAACACATGTATATTTCCTTTATATGATTTTTGTAATTTTCGTTAAACGAGAATCGAATTTTACTATGTAAAATCAAAAAGCGCATTTTTAAAAACTTATGCGTTTGTAAAGGAGCACCTTCTATATTTTTTTAAGTATAAAGTGGTGTTCAATATTATACGGAGCCATTCGTACAGAAGAAAATACAGAATATACTTCTCAGGACCGATAGATGTAACAATAACCATGGATTTATTTTGGATATTACCAAACAGGAGGTGCACTCAATACTTGAATGTTGTTAAAGGTAGATCATGAAAATGTTACGTCGACCAACAAATTGTGATTCTCCTTTTTCTGTTTTTCCTTTTGCAATGAAAAAGAAACCGTATAAAATCAAATTGAAACACAGTTTATTCTAAATTGAAATTGAGATTTTCACCAAATTCACAAAAAAATTTTCAATTTCTTGTGAAACAAAATTCAAAATTTCTTACCAAACAAAATGTCGTTCCGACATTTCGTTAACATAGTTACTTGTTTTAGACTGAAAAATTTTGTTTTGCTTTAGGTAATCTAAATTCAAAATAACTAACGTTTTAATGTATTTGGAAGAAGTACTATTTACCGAAGACATTCTTTTTTTGAAATATTGTTAACGTCTAGTTGAAAAAATATTTTTTTTAAAGAAAAAAAACAAAATTCAAGAAATAAAAACGCAATAGAATCCTGAAAAGCGAGAGGGAAGGATAATGACAGTGTTCTTAAAACTGTAGATATTAATATGGAATTTGTGAAATTGTATTTGAATACACGATTAAACATGGAGATTTGAGTTCATAATTTCGGTCTTTCCTTTTCTCTCGACCTGACCGGGTATAGGACCCGCATCGATGGCAGGCTTCTTCGCACAAATGGGCTAGCCATAGGGCGTGCCCCTCCGTTTTTTGCTGTTTAACAGGGGCTTTTCCACCAATTTCGTTTGTACTTATTGCAGCAATTGAAATCAACGAGAAATTTTTGAAAACTTATTGTAACCACAAAGTTATTTGAAATCCATGAGTTGCCTATTCACATCACTAATTCTTTTATTATGAATTGCACGGGTAACACTGGTGCTCTGCTGTGAATGACGTCGTCGTCGCGTTACGGTAGTTTTTATTTCCACAGTTTGGCATGCATGCATAGTAATCTGCCGTTATCGCGTTATTGATAGAAAGTAGGCCAGGTTCGATCAAATGACAAAAATCACTGATTGCGGCGATAGTGCCATGTCGCGAGGTATGTTCGCCGAGATATTGCTAGCGCGAGATAAGATTAAATGGAAGCTGATTGTTCTCCTCGCGTCCTCGATCCACATTTTAATACTCGCTTGGCTCCAACATATCACCGGCATCACCAATTATGTTCGATAAATCATTGCTTGTCGATGTAATCAACAAATCGAACAATCTTAAACATTTGCAAATCATTGCTGACTATCGGAAAACCAAGAATTATAGTTAGGAACACGTATTGGTCTGATTTGGGATTAGTGGCATATGCGTCGCGCAATCAATTGATTATTTACTTCGCGCACTTCATACGTGTATAGTCTGCACTTATATCATTCACTTATGCGTCGCTGCCACCTTTTCATATTCCAGTCCACCCTGTTCACTATTCCTATTGTATCCCGTAAACACATGAATCCAAAAGAGGTGAAAAGTTTTGTTATCAATCTCGCAGTGAATTCATCCCACCCGCTCTTCACTTCGCGACGACTTTGGATTTTTCCATCGCACATCGAGCCGTCCCGTACTTCTGACGTGATCGCTGTCGCGGTTCCAAGCAAATCCTTCTATATTTTTTTGTCATTACTATTAACATTCCACTATGCGCACTTAAGCGGAATTCGTTCGCGACGAGAAACTTTGCACGCGACCAGCGGAGTTTTTCGACCTCGCTGCTTGGCAATTTGAAGCGGACTCCCCGGTTTTCAATTTCGGATCCGTCGAAAACTTGTCTTCTTCTCCATCCCGTGCCTACGGTGAATTCCATCAGCTGTCCACCCAGCTGAACTCGAATGCATTCCATCATGTAATGCACCGTTGTTCTGCACTAAATCAGTGTTTCCACATCTTAAATTGCAATGGGCAGATTTAAATTTTTTAAAACCAAATTTACCTAAGTAGGAATATTTTAAATGAACTAAAGAAATTTAAATGAAGTAAGTGATGAAATTTAGATGAAGTAAGGAAATTTAAATGAAGCAAGGAAAATTTAAATGAAGTGAAGCAATTTAGATGAAGTAAGGAAATGAAATTTTTAAATAGTAATAAAAATTAAATTTCCTGAAAAATATAATTAAAGGAAAGCGTTTAAATTTACTATCGAGGAAAATTGATATGAAGTTACATTTAATAATAATAAGAAGAAAAACTATTCTACAAATTACAATTACCGGGGAAATAATTACATATAATTTTTTTTTTTTAAATCTGCCATTACAATTTGGATAGGAGGGATTTCGAGCAGTTTGCTCGATTACTACAGGGCAGCTAATTTCCCAAGGCAACGCGGATTGCGAAAAAGGTGTTAGAGGAATGGGTCTTCAGTTAGACCATCGGTTGTCTTCGGAGTCGGAACGGGGAGTGAGACGAATAGAAAAATAAACAATTGACGGACGGACAGACTGACACGTAGATTTACGTTTTGCTGTGAGTATGTAACTTGCATGTGGTTGAAGCTGAATACAGACGGTCAGAACAGACGTATATAGATAAGAATCGGCGCAGGTCCTTTTCGTGATACACTCGACTTCTTTCCCCGATAGGTCAGTTAACAGGTAACGATTGGGTCCTACTACCTTCTGTACGCGGCTTTTCAGGAAACGCCGGTCAGTTTGGCGAAAATTACGCCGAAAAACCTCATCTCCGTCTTTAAAATTGGAAGGTCGTGACCTGATGTTGTACTGCGACTCATTTGCACGTCCTGCGGCCTTTATCTTCCGTCCGATTTGTTGGCAGAGGTCTCCTAAACGCTCTTGGGGCTCCAGCGCAACGACGGGATCTCCCAAACACTTTAATTGCCGTAATAGCCTGTGTGATTTGCCATGGCAAATCATGTGCTGTCCGATGGCGGCAAAGTAAGGTGAGACACCGGTGACGGAATGATAAGATGACCGCAGAACGAACGTGATGGCGGACAATCTGCGGTCCCAATCTTTCCGAGTTGGATGAACAAAAGAACGGACCGCGGCTAACAGTGTGCGATTCAAACGTTCAGATGCGTTAGACTGAGGAGAGTATATGGGCGTCAGTTGGTGTTCTACGCTGTACTGTTCCAGTAGGCCCTTAAACTGCCAAGATCTGAACTACACTCCATTATCCGAGTACACACTTTCTGGTACCCCGAACACGTGGAATACCCGACTCTCTAGAAATTTCACGATAGGTGGAGTCGTGAACTTGCGAAAAGGTTCCACCAGGGGGAATTTCGAGAGCTGGTCTAACACAACGACAGCTCCGATGTGTTCCATAGAAGATCGAGGATATGGACCGAGTAGATCGTTGAAACACGCGCTCTGAGCCGTTGAGGCGCTTTAGTGCCTTTACAGGTCTCACAGGCGCTCACGTAATCTTTGACCTGGGATGCCATTTTAGGCCAGAAGAAGTATTTCTCAAGTCGCCGGAGCGTCCGACCGTAACCTTCGTGGGCACTTAAAGGATGGTCATGTGCGCGGAGGATCAGATGTTGTGTCATTTCCTCCGGTACCCAGAGTTTCCAGGACTCTACTTCCTGCCATGGATCACCAGTGGCGTATTCATTCCGTCTGTACACGTAGCCGTCTATCACTTTCAAATCAGGCAACTGCGTTTGTTGGGTCACGACGGTTTGCCTCAACTCTTTGTAGCTGTCTGATTCGAAATGTGGGCTGTCCAAATCTATCTCAATGGGGTCCTCGTCATTCACTGTCAATTCGGCTCCCTCTGGTGAAAACATTTGCGAGAGAGTACCGGGTACGATGATCTGGCTCCCTTTCCGGTGTTTGATGGGAAACTTCAACCCTTGCAGTTTAAGAGCCCATCGGGCCAGGCGTCCATGTAAGTCGGCTTGGTTCATCAACCATTGTAGCGAAGCGTGGTCTGTGATGATTTCAAACTGGTGGTCTTCGATATAGGCTCGGAATTTCTTCACAGCCATCATTCGTGCTCGGATACGGTATAGTTCCTTTGGGCCGAGTTCAGCTTATTGGACATGAAGGCAATGGGAGCTTCTTCTCCCTCATCGGTCAATTGCACAAGCACGGCTCCTATTCTATGTTGACTTGCGTCACAATGAATGGAGAAGGGCTTCTTGAAGTCTGGGCTGTGCAAGACCGGAGCTGATGTTAAGGCTTGTTTAAGCCCTTCAAATGCCTTACGACTGAGCTCGGTCCAAATGAACTTCCCTTTCCGCAGTATGTCCGACAGGGGCGCTGAAACTTTTGCATAATTCCGAACGAACCTTCGGTACCAACCGCACACACCAAGGAAACGTCGTAGCTGCTTAACAGTTTTTGGTAAGGGGAACTCATCAATCGCCCGAGTTTTGTCCGGATCCGTTTTGATGGTGCCATGTCCGATGACATGTCCTAGATATCGGACTTCGTTCATGACAAACTTACTTTTTTGTACGTTGATGGTGAGTCCCACCTTACTAATGTGCAGGGCTGCTTCTTGCAGGAGTAGGAGGTGTTGGTCGAACGTTTCCGTGATGAGTAGAAGATCATCCAGGTACACGAACACTTGGTGTTTCAGATGAGGTGAGATGACTTTGTCAATCAGCCGGGTCATCGTTTGCGGAGCATTACACAGGCCAAAAGGCATTGTGACGAACTGGTATAATGGTCGTCTAGGAACTTTAAGCCGGTCTTATCCCTCGACCCCTCATCGAGTGGAACTTGCCAGAAGGCGTCTTTTAAGTCGAGACTGGTAATATAATTTGCTTTCGGCAGTCTCCCTAATATTCCATCGATGGGCGGAAGAGGGTAGCGTCTTTGATAGTCACTGCGTTTACCTTCCGGGCATCTAGACAAAGACGGACTTTACCTGGCTTCACCACCAAGATTACCGGTGAGGGCCAGGCACTTTGGGACTCCTCTATAACCCCCAACTCGAGCATCCTATCCAACTCTGCATACACTAACTTCTCCATGGCCAGTGAGATGCATAGTGTATCTGCTTAATTGGCTTATTGTTGCCAACATCGGTGACGTGTGAGACCAGTGTGGTGCGGCCAAGGCCTTGAGTAGCATAAAATGGAAAAGCAGCGGTTGATGCTTCCAGACGTTGTCGTTGGTTAGGTTTTAGTTCATGCCTATCGGGTATAGAAGCGAGTTCGTTGACATATCTAATATTAGAAGACGAATCTACGAATAAATCTGGGGCCAATCCAAATTGAAGAACGAAATCGACACCACGATATACGTTCTGAGCCAGAGAAGAATAATAAAGAAGGTAATATTAGTCTGACTTCGGAACGTCACGGGCGTGGTTAATTTACCCTTGATAAAAATGTTTGGTGCTATCCGCGACCTACTTTCTGTCAATAACGCGATAACGGCAGATTACTATGCATGCATGCCAAACTGTGGAAATAAAAACTCCCGTAACGCGACGACGACGTCATTCACAGCAGAGCACCAGTGTTACCGGTGCAATTCATAATAAAAGAATTAGTGATGTGAATAGGCATCTCATGGATTTCAAATAACTTTGTGGTTACAATAAGTTTTCAAAAATTTCTCGTTGATTTCAATTGCTGCAATATGTACAAACGAAATTGGTGGAAAAGAGTGAGAAAATTTCCGGTGTGTCGCCGAGCGTGAGTGAACAGCGAGTGGTTCAGTAGAGCACAGGGAAAACCCGACCGAGTACTGTCGCCTGCGCTAATGCCAGCAGAAGACTGTGAACGTCGATTATATATGCAAAAAAATTGGAAAAAAGATAGGCTTCTTCAAAAGAATTCGTCCAAAACTGTCGATACTAAACGCAATCAAAATATATAATGTTATGGTTAAAGCACATTTTGAATACTGCTCCACAATTTTATACTCGTGCTGCAATAATGCGCAAGTTGAAAGACTTCAGAAGCTTCAGAACAAAGCCATGCGAAGCATATTAAAGTGTAGTAAATATGAATCAATACAACTTATGTTGGATGCGCTGAAATGGCTAAGCATAAGTCAGAGGCTAGAATTAAACACGCTAGTATCAGTGTATAAGGCAAAACATGGAAGAGTTCCTGGATACATTACAGAAAAGATCATGTACGTTGGAGAGATGCAACCCTATGAATTGAGGAATGTGAAAGACTTCAGATTGCAACATCACGCTACAATGGCAGCTCAAAAAAATTTTTTCTACAAAGGTCTACAACTATACAATACGCTACCAAATGATATTAAAGAAGAAGAAGAAGATTGCAACATCACGCTACAATGGCAGCTCAAAAAAATTTTTTCTACAAAGGTCTACAACTATACAATACGCTACCAAATGATATTAAAGAAGAACTTAATTTTCATAATTCCAAAAGAAAATGCATAGCTTTTGTTAAAAGAAAAATTTAAATGTAACTAAACGGAAGAAAAGAAAAAATTCAATTGTAACAAAACACAACTAAAAGCTAAAATGTAAATATAATAACTAAATGTAATTAAAAGTAATCAAGAAATTACTAATAAACTGAAATCAATCAATCAATCAATCACTTTGGCGCCCGAGAAACAATCGGATAGATGGTATGGAGAAGTGATATACCACCGGAATGAATGGGATACTGGTTATTTTCGATCAAGGCCGAATACGTTGGGTTCGCAAGAGATAAATGGCTAAGGATACACGAGATAATGTGTCTAGATCGTGAAACTTTGGTTCACAACTGCAATTGAAGTTCACCAGGAGAAAGAGGAGAAAGATTAACGGGTGGAGCGATGCTCGTCGTGGTTTATATGGATGCTTGTCTCGACATCTTATTGTATTAATGTTAATCAGTGTAAAAGTATTTGGATATTTTCTCTCCCTCTATTTGTCAGTAAAGTGAAATTAAGGTGTGCAACGCGGAACATCATTGACAATAAAATTTGTTTCAGGCAACGCTTTAATTACCCACATCGTCAGCGGGCGCCCAGCGAGGATGTTGGGTAAGTACCCTTTTGTAAATTTTCCTGATATAATTTTTTTCACAAATTTTGATACAGATTTAAAGTTTTTTTTTTCAAATTATCGCTAAATTCTGTTGCATATTTTCTACAACAATTTTAATTTCCAATTTCTTTTGTCAGTTTTAATTTTTTTTCAAATTTTTGCTAAATTTTGTTGCACCTTATATATATAATTTTTTTTTTTTTACTTGCATAGATTTTTCTTAATTTCTTTTGGCCGTTAATAGAAATTTTAATAGTTTTTTTTCAAATTTTTGCTAAATCTTGTTGCCTCTTTTTCTACACAAAATTTAATTTCCATAGATTTCTCTTTGTACATTGATACCATTGTTAATTTTTTCAAATTCTTACTAATTTTGTTGCACCTTTTCTATATGATTTGTTAATTTCCATAGATTTCTCTTAATTTCTTCAGTCCATTAATACAATTAGTAATTTTCTTAAACTTTTCTTTTAATTTTAATGCCTACATAACTGTCCAAAATGGATTAAATACTTGCATAATGTCGAAACCAGGTAGCATATTCAAAGTCGTCAATAGAGAAGCACGGGCGATTATCAACAAAAAACAAATATGAAGGGCTTGACCTTGAAAACAAAGCTCAAGTGGATTTTCCCCAATTGAAGAGGGTTAAATTCATGAATAAAAGAAGCCCAGTAAGAGATGTCAAGTAAGTCTTAATGAAACACATCTATGCTTAAGTGGTGGCGACTCAAGAAAAGGCCAACAATAGAAGCAACCATACAAAACAAAATTTTTTTCCAACAGTGGAAAACTGCCAACTCCCCCCCATCGAGTCCATATCCAAACATCCTAACAAAACAACAGATGTTGAAAGAATAATACATGAATTACAAAGAAATTTCTCGTCACTAGCGACGCAGGATATCCCAAATATCGACGTGTCCTTACTAGACAATCTGCCTAAATTCCTTACTCAAGTAAAAAAAAAAGAAAGAAGAGATCACGAAAGAGCCACAACCGAGCAGTTCACGTGCAATGGAATTAATTGACCTTAACATTTTTTATTTAATTATCTATAACACAACCAAAATCACCCCAATCACTAATGAAAGAGGGTACTCGTTTAAGATATATGTAGATAATATAATATCGACTTTTAACTTGTTACTAAGCCTCGAAAAACTACCGACATTCATCATTAGTTGGTCTACCCAGTAAATTATTATATGTTTATAGTAAAACTTAAAGAAGGTCATGTGGTCCCTCCGCGTCAACGATCCTCAAACAAAATTACTAACCTTTCCACCTAATTAATCTTATAAAACCAATAATCCTGAATGGTAGTATATTTATCAGTCTCACATGAATGAGATACACACTAATAACTACCACTTAACCGACAAACATCAATCTTGACAAACTACTAAGAGTGGTAACAACAACCTACAAGGCCACATCTAGTGAAGAAAGCAACGTACAAGGCCCACGCCTACAAACGACAATTAAGCACATAGGAGACACATCCACCGTCCTACCATAGGACTAGATCAAAAACGCTGGTATTGACCCCGTGGGCCACGACCAATACCATCTTCCACCGGGAAAAGCTGTTACGTAAATAGATTATTAAAAGTTCCAAAGCCTGATACAAACTATAGCAAAAAATTAAATATTATGAAATAAATAGACAAGAATCATGGGTATAATCTATATCTTATGATTCCACAGTACAAACATTTAAATTTACAATAGCTACAGATGTTTTGCATTAAGAAGATAAATACTCTTGGGTTGTTCGAAAATACATGTCATTTTTTTCTCATAGATGACGTGAACTACATATTCATGTAGTACTGATTACGTGACTTATATTTTATAAGATTTTAAAAATTAAACTTTAGACTTCTTCAGTCAAAAACTGAGCGTCATTAGTAAACAACAAGTTGGTTATCATTTTAATTCCGAAAGGGCAAAAATGCTGTTATGTATTACTGTCTTAAGACCCAAACTGAACTAGCAATTAAAACCACACTCTCAAGTTACTAATTACTGAATCCCTCACTTTATTTCAATCTTTTCAATTTATAACTTAATTCTTCTTAATCATCATATTTTACAATTCAATTCCAATTACCTGAACAGAGTTCAATGAATGAAGCAAATTATGTTTATTTCGCAAAAATACATTTTCAAGCATTTCAGTTCAGTTCAATGAAATGCAAATTGCTTACTTTTAAAAATGAACATGGGAGCAAATTAATAGGTCAATAAATTCTATAGAATGCTTCAATGCACTTTCTTGGGTTTATGGACATTACGTTAGACTTAATACTATGGATGAAATGCTTTGAGTTTAATTAATGAGTTAACAATATGATATAATTCTTAACATTCTGCCCGCCAAGAACCGCTGGTTCTTCTAACAGAGGATAGTTTGTTATGTTTCGTACCATCTCGTCTTCGCATTAGCATTGTCTGTAACTGGTGGTCTCCGCAATCTCCATATTAGGACGCTGATAATGATAGATGCAACTAGTAAGGTGAGGCCAACACTTGTGCCCAGAACAATGTTGTGATGTCGCGTCTGATGCCAAATGGTAGCCGAAAACTCGGATCGCAGGAGCGCTTCTTGTTGTTGTGTTTCGTGAATAAATCTATCGTCTTGTTTGAGTAGTGGTTCCGTGGCGATGTAAAGATACGACAGATTCGTGTTTTTTACGGTGTCTTGCATCAATCGTATGGGTTTAATGTAGGTTGACTGCACATGTACGGTTTCCGTAATTTGAGAGTTAGCGCGAATTATGGCGGTTGAACTCTTGATGCTGCAATGAGAGCCCATTTCTATTATACCCACTCCTTGGATTTTAACATCTTGTCGATGTCCACTGCATGTTATGGCGATTGATTGCTTTTTAGAGGATAAAAATAGCCAGTTGTTAGCTCGGGTTAGCTGCTTCCATAGCAAATCCTTCACGTGTAGTCTGTTGAGTGGGCATGAGATCTTATTGGTTCGCTCGAAAATCTCGTCTAAGATGCAATTAGGATGCTCGCTAATACTCTGGAGTATGCTGACTGAGCAATGACGCCTGTTGTTTGAAACTGTTTCACATTGGTCAAATTGTTTAGGGCTCAGTTCAAAATACAATTGGTCATCGTAATTTACTCCAAAATAATTCGTGGAGACGTCAGGGACTGAGTAATTTCCATCGTTTAAACTGTGTGGGATGCCTGTACAATGTAGAAGCTCGAAGTTCCTTTGTTCGATTATTGGGAAGAACCCTGATATGAGTATGCCGTTTTGTGTTTTTGTAATTTGTGTCCTCTGTATCTCCCTTGGTTCGATAAATAACCCCTTTCCTAACTTTGACTGTACTAGTGCCAGTGTTTTATGCATGGTGGTTGGTGAGCATATTTCTGCAAAACTTCCAATTCCTGATTGAATTTTATATAAGCCATTTTAACGATTCTGAATCTGTTCTAGCCATTCAAATGCTAATTGATATGTGGTTAAGAAATCAAGGCTGATTCGGTTCTGGTCGATGGAATTGTACCATGAGGACATTTTTGTCAATGTTTTGGACACGTGATTGAATTTCTCAATGATGGCATTTAGTTTGGTTGTCAGTGCATGTTGAGTATCGTTGACTCTAGCACTCGTGGTTAATAGCAAATGTCCTTGATGTTGCATGGTGTCAATAAGGCGTTTCTGGTTTTCATCTAATTTGTCGATATCTGTGTAGACTTCATCGTTCACTCCGAATATTCCTTGCAGGATGTTTCCCAGAATTCCACGCCATGATCGATTTTGAATCCATGAGGTGATTGACTCAAAGGTACTATTGACTCCCTGATTCAGTCGCTCCACTAGCTCCTTGCATCGTGTATCCTGATGAAGTCGAACACCTTGTTCGCAAATGTACGATGTGTTCTGACGTACTTGTTGAAGATTGGAAAGGTCTTGTTTGATTTCTTCAGGTGAAATGTGAATATCCATTCGTATTTGTCCTTTCATCAAGTGTACTTGACCGATATGCTCTATGTACAGACCAGACTCAGGGTGTTTTATAGTAAAATTTGCCTTAGTTCGTCTTACGCAAACTAGAACTGCCAGTAAGCAAACCATGAGTTTCGATAGAGTTGATGATTTCTTTGAAATGCCAGTTTTTCGCTCTCTAGTAGTACAGTGAGGATCGGTAGTGGAGTTTTCAAATGTTTTAGGCTCCTTGTGTCCCTCATCTATTGGTAGTGGACAGATTTTTGATATGGGTCGCTTCATAGTTCTGTCACTCGTCTTTATTGTTACAACCCTCGTTAACCCATCCTCTCCGGGATGGAGAGCCAAAATTCTGCCCAGAGTAGCGGCACAATTTTCAAGTTTGACGAGCACGAGGTCATTAACCTTTATGTTTCGGGTTTCGGTAAACCACTTTGCACGTTGTTGTAGCTGCGTAAGGTATTCTAAGCTCCATCGTTGCCAAAATTGTTGTTTCAATTTCTGGACGAGTTGCCATTTCTTAGTTGGGTTATCTTGTGTATTTTCATCAGGTAATTCGAATAGGTTTTCTCCAGTTAGGAAATGTCCAGGGGTTAAAGCGTTTAGATCGTTCGAGTCAGTGCTTATTGGTGTCAATGGTCGCGAATTTAAGCAGGCTTCGATCTGGGCAAGCAACGTGTACATCTCTTCGACATTAAGTAAATGTGACGATCCTTGCTATCCTTCCCGAAGTTTTTCTTCAGCCTCGCAATGTTGCAAAAATGGTCGTATTGTGTGACCGTAGTCGATGAAGTTCCTTTATCATCTTTCGTCGCAGCAGATGCAGTTGTGGATTTGTCGCCCCTTGTCTCCGGCATATTGGCAAAGACCCTCCTCAGGATGTAGTTCAGCACTGGTGTTGATTACTTTCAGATTCTTATTAACAGCGGAGCCAAAAACTCGTCTGCACCAACTTGTATAAAGTAATTCAACGGTGGAGATTATGAGCAATGGTTGCGCTAAAAATCGATTTTATCAAATATCACCAGCACCAAATCACTAGTCTCCGATGCTTTGCCACTAAAAAATTCGTATCCGGATCCACAAATATCCAATTCGTAATCCGGCTCGACGGACCAAAAAATGTTGGGTATTACTGTCTTAAGACCCAAACTGAACTAGCAATTAAAACCACACTCTCAAGTTACTAATTACTGAATCCCTCACTTTATTTCAATCTTTTCAATTTATAACTTAATTCTTCTTAATCATCATATTTTACAATTCAATTCCAATTACCTGAACAGAGTTCAATGAATCAAGCAAATTATGTTTATTTCGCAAAAATACATTTTCAAGCATTTCAGTTCAGTTCAATGAAATGCAAATTGCTTACTTTTAAAAATGAACATGGGAGCAAATTAATAGGTCAATAAATTATAGAATGCTTCAATGCACTTTCTTGGGTTTATGGACATTACGTTAGACTTAATACTATGGATGAAATGCTTTGAGTTTAATTAATGAGTTAACAATATGATATAATTCTTAACAAATGCGGTGCAAGCTCGAAAGAAATTGTGTAAAGTTTATGGTGAGGACTGTCTTACTGAACGCTAGTGTCAGCGTTGGTTTGCTCGCTTTCGTTCTGGAAATTCGAATGTGCAAGATACACATACTGGTCGTTCAACCACTATTAATGACGACAAAATGTCCGCAGGGGGAATGGCGGTCGACAAGAGCACTCTTGGAGGCTTGCATTCTTTGGGGAGTTCCGCCCCCACGTACCCGAGGAAATTCCCGCAGGGAGAATGCCGGTCGACAAGAGCACTCTTGGAGGCTGGCATTCTTTGGGGAGCGCCGCCCCCACGGACCCGAGGATATGGGGGGCGCCGTGAGGTTCCCTCCTGGGATGACAGGTAACGACTCTGATTGGATCTGGACTACGGTTTGGACAACGAACTGGAAATGACGCTTTGGGCTGGCGGATGTGATGGTTTGGACCTAGTTGCTTTGCACAGTAGCGCCGAAGTGAAACTCGTGTGTGAACGGCTCCAATTCAACTATCATACCGTCTCCGTCCCGGTAAAACCTTGGCAGGCCTCGGAGTACGTTCGAAGTTCGCACAATTGGGTTGGTGGTGTAGGTTCGGTTGAGACGGACTCCCGATTAGCGCTGGTCTGGCTCTGAGCACTTGTCCCCATAAGGACTTGTGCCAACCCTCGCATGGCCTCCCTGCTCTGCAAAGATAACTATGGGACCAAAAAGGCGACTACACGCACGAACGGAGATAGCAGCTCCGAGGGGAGACCCAACCAAACTGGAGCAAACAAAATCAAAAGACCACAAATACCCAGAACAAGAAACGAAAAATAATAACGACGACGCAACCAGCGGTTGCAGCCACGATGTCAACAGTACATCGCGAGCGGTACTATCAACGACAAAAACGAAGACTAACACAACGACAGTGCAGACGGACGAAAAACGGAGAATACAGACTGAGATTCCTGCGGCGTTCGGTCGCAGCAAAAAAATGATGCGAACGCCCGAGCGTCCTATTAAGGAGAAACGGGAAACTCTGCAGGACACTTCAGGTGTTCGAGCGGTGGGAGATAACATAAAGAGCACCGAAAATTCGATTGTCACTGCTGCGATCGTTACCGAAGCGACCGATGCAAGGGTCGCAAATCCCGACATTGCAACGAAAAATCCAGAAGCCAACGAGGAGATTACGGCACTAAAAGCGAAGAGTGACCAGACACCGCGTGAATGCACCGCCAAAGTTGAAAATGTGGCGGAAGTACTGCACTTGGAAACTCAACGCGATAACCTCTCCCAAGGATGGTTGCAAGGTACAATTGCGGCCCAGCGATACGAAGAAGAAAGACTACTCCGAAAAGCGGGAGATGTTCTGAAAAGAAAACAAGCTGCATGCGACTCCCCAAAAATCAGCAAAGCAGCAAAGGAAAGGCTCGTTGAACTAGAAGAGCTCCTAGATCGCATAGGGCACTATCGGTTAAGGGCCGAAGACGAAGAGAAGGCTAAAGAGGCGCTTGGGGCGAAATCTAAAGGCGACACGCAGATAGCTGCACCATTAAACGTCAATAAAAGAATGGCGTCTAGCCCAATCAAAGGAGATCGGGATAAAAGAAGGAAGCAAAAGGCACTTGAAGGGCGTGGAGCACTAGATCAGGGGTTCCAGACAGTGCTTACAAGAGGAGCGAAGAAAGCCGCAAAGAAACTCATTCAAAAAAAGCCAGAAAGTAAAGTTCGTACGAACGCCCAATTACAAAAAGGACCTGATGCAAAGCAGGAGAGGCAGAAGCCCCGACGAAGACCCCGGCAACAGGCACTGCTTGTAAAGCCCCAAGATGGCCGATCCTACGCGGAGGTACTGCGGGACATCAGGGGAAACGTAAGGCCCGAAGACACATGCCGGTCGACAAGAGCTCTCTTGGAGGCTAGCATTCTTTGGGGAGTTCCGCCCCCACGTACCCGAGGAAACTCCGCAGGGGGAATGCCGGTCGACAAGACCACTCTTGGAGGCTAGCATTCTTTGGGGAGTTCCGCCCCCACGTACCCGAGGAAATTCCCGCAGGGAGAAAGCCGGTCGACAAGAACATTCTTGGAGGCTAGCATTCTTTGGGGAGTGCCGCCCCCACGGACCCGAGGATATGGGGGGTGCCGTGAGGTTCCCTCTTATTGTATCTGGACTACGCTTTGGACAACGAACTGGAATTGACGCTTTGGGCTGGCGGATATGATGGTTTGGACCTAGTTGCTTTGCACAGTAGCGCCGAGGTGAAACTCGTGTGTGAACGGCTCCAATTCAACTATCATACCGTCTCCGTCCCGGTAAAACCTTGGCAGGCCTCGGAGTACGTTCGAAGTTCGCACCATTGGGTAGGTGGTGTAGGTTCGGTTGAGACGGACTCCCGATTAGCGCTGGTCTGGCTCTGAGCACTTGTCCCCATAAGGGCTTGTGCCAACCCTCGCATGGCCTCCCTGCTCTGCAAAGACAACCATGGGACCAAAAAGGCGACTACACACACGAACGGAGATAGCGGCTCCGAGGGGGGACCCAATAAAATGGAACAAACAAATGAAACCACAAGCAAACAGGACGCTAGCACGGAGAACCCTTTCAGGCAAAAACCGCTGTTGGCAAGAACACCGAAAAAACAAATCACCGATTGCGGGGGGAGGCAGCAAACCCCAGAAACACTGTCAAAGTCAACATCACAGGGTAAATCATCGGAGACAGACCACAGACGGACTAACGAACGAAAGAAGGCAGAGTGCGTTGTGCAACCTGGCATCATTGCGGCCTTTGGGCGCAGTAGAAGGACTATGCGCACCCCGGAGCGCCCAGTGCAAGACGTACACAATCCGGATCAAGCTGCGACACCAACAGAGGCCAGTGTAAGACTGGGGGAGGGAGAAGTTTTGCCGTTGGCCGACGCCACTTCAGACGCGACCCAAGCGATAGAAGCAAAAGGGCTAGGAAAGGGGGGCCTCTCCCAAGAGGTGGCGCCAAATAACACAATCGCCCTTGACCGCGCCGAAGAGGAGCGGCTTACTCGGAAAGCGGGGAATATCGTCAAACAACTGAGGGCTGCCTGCGAAGTGCAGAAAAACATAGGCAAGAGTGTCAAGAATGGCATTCTTGAACTGGAGGAGCTTTTTGGCCGCATAACGCACTACAGGCGGAGGTGGCTTGCAACCGAAAAGCACCAAAAAGACACGCTCTCCCTCGAGGCATCAGTGGGTCCTAGCAGCAGCAAAAGAATGGCCGGTAGCCCAATTGAAGCCGACTGTGAGAAAAGGAGGAAGGACGAGACCATAAACGAAGTTGACACTCCAGGCGAGGAGTTTCATGTGGTGCGAAACAAGGCAGCGAAAAAAGCGGCCAAAAAGCTACTCCTAGAAAAAACAGACAAAGAGCTCAACCACGGAAAGAACAAGGAACCCCCCGATATACCGCAGAAAAAAAAAAGCAAACCGCGGCGCAAACGCTTGCGAGAGGCACTGCTTATTAAACCCACTAAGGGCCGAACCTACGCAGATGTCCTCCGTGAAATTAAAGGAGCGGTCAAGCCAGACGACACCAAAACTGCCATCAAAGCAGTTCGACCAACCCGGACCGGTGGCTTGCTGGTGGAATTCGGGCCAGAGGCCACAAACAAAGATGCATTCCGTGACGCGGTTCAAAAGGTTCTTGGAGATGCGGCAACGGTTGCCTCGCTTGAACCAATGGCCACCCTGGAAATCAGGGACCTCGACTGCGTCACGGACAAAGCTGAAGTAGAGGATGCCATTAGGAGGGAGTTCCCCAGCTTAAGTGAAGTCAAGGCAAGATTGACACGTGAAAACACAAGGGGGCAACGCATGGCTATTGTCGAACTAGCTGATAAAGACGCCCAGCAAATCCTGGCGAAGGGCAAAATTAAGATAGGTTGGGTGATCTGCAGGATACGGAGAAGAGCGATCCCTATCCGCTGCTTCAGATGCTTCGAATACGGACACACCGCGTATGGCTGTCGGGGACCCGACAGGAGATCTCTGTGCTACAAATGTGGTGAAACGGGGCACAAAAGGAAGGAGTGCACGAACGAGGCAAAATGCATTCTTTGCATGGATGCTAAGCTAGCACCCGGCGACCTCAAACATGAGCCGGGGACAGGGAGATGCTGGGTTTTCAAGGAGGCCCTAACTAAAGCCAAATTGATACTGAAATGATCCGTATCCTGCAGGTCAATTTGCACCGAAGCACAAACGCCCAGGACCTACTTGAGCAGTTTGCGAGGGATAAGAAAGCTGACCTCCTGTTGCTGAGCGAGCAACATCATAACAAGGACTCGCAAGCGTGGTACCCTGACAAATCTGGTACCTCGGCCATCTGGGTTCGAGACAGCGCCCGCCTTCAGGTGCAGGGCTATGGACGCGGGGATGGTTTTGTGTGGGTGCGGTGTTCAGGGATAACATATTTCAGTGTTACCTGACGCCTAACGAGGCAATGCGATCCTTTCGAACCAAACTCGATGCCCTGGAGGACGCTGTCTCGAACACAGAGGGCCACATGCTGGTCGGGGGAGACTTCAACGCTAGAGCCATCGAATGGGGTATGCCACAATCCGACCCAAGGGGAAAGCAAATCTTGGACATGGCGGCCAGAACAGCGCTTTTTGTCCTAAATACTGGTAACACCCCTACTTTCCGCCGCTGGGGTTGCGTAGGAACCATACCCGATGTGACACTCGCTTCGGAGCCCCTGGTACCTAGAGTACACAACTGGCGAGTACTAGAGGACTACTCGGCTAGTGATCACCAGTATATAGCTGTTGAGATTCACGACGGTGCCACTCTGCGTGCATATGCCCAAACTTCAATCCTCGGATGGAGGACTGGGAGGATGGACGTCGAGAGATTCACTGACGCGCTTACGGCAGGCGCACCGTTGTTGGGAGCTCCGCCAGGGAGTGGAGGGCCTACAGCCAAGGACTTGGTGAACTCAACTATGAGTACCATCATAGCTGCTTGCGAGTCTTCCATGCCCCGTCGGAGACCCCGACATGGTAAGCCTCCAGTATACTGGTGGTCAAACGAGATCGCCGAACAAAGAAGCGAGTGTCACAAACTTCGGCGAGAGGCCCAGCGGGCGCGAACACGGGAGGAGGCAGACACTAGGCTAGCAGCATACAGGTCCGGCAGGAAATATCTTCGCAGGCTTATTAACAAGAGCAAGGCCCGATGCTGGCAAGACCTCGTGGACGATGTAAATAAGGATCCGTGGGGCCTTGGCTACAAGCTGGTCATGGGGAAACTTGGTGCCCTACGGAAGCCTTGTATACATGACGCGGAAAAGATGGACGCGATAGTGCGGGGACTCTTCCCCGCCCATCCCGTCCGTGTTGACGCTGTCCATGGTGAAACAGCAGTCGAGTGCCCACTCTTCACACAGCTGGAACTGGAGGAGGCAGTCCTCTCCCTGAAAGCGAGGAAGGCTCCAGGTCCAGATGGTGTTCCAGCTGAGGTTTTGCGGCTCGTCCATCACCATTGTCCTGACTTGCTGCTCAGCACATTCAACGCTTGCCTACGGGACGGGGTTTTCCCGGTACGATGGAAGGTGGCGAGGCTCGTGCTGGTCAGCAAGGGGAAGGGAAATCCCGAATCGCCGTCTGCAAACCGCCCGTTATGCATGCTAGACACGGCTGGGAAAGTGCTAGAGAAACTCATCAAGGGAAGACTCACTGACGCGATTCGTGCTGCTGGGGACCTATCTCCTCGGCAGTACGGCTTTAGAGCAGGATGTTCTACCATTGATGCGATTGCAGAGGTGGTGAACGCGGTCCAAAAGGCAGAGGCATATAGTCGCACCAAGCGACGGATCGTCCTGTTGGTGACACTCGACGTCAGGAATGCCTTCAACTCCGCTAGATGGGTGGATATTCTGGACACGCTGGAAAACTCTTTTCAAGTTCCAGAATATCTAATGCGGCTTTTGAGGAACTACCTAAAGGACCGAAGCCTGCTCTACGACACGACACAGGGCCAACGAAGGATGGAAATTACATCGGGTGTTGCCCAGGGATCTATCCTCGGTCCGGACCTGTGGAACGTGTCTTACGACGGGCTACTGAGACTTGAGATGCCAGATGAGTCGCGCTTGGTCGGCTATGCGGATGATGTTGCGGCTCTGGTCGCCGGACGCACCGTTGAACAAGCGCAACTTAGGCTAGGTATGCTAATGCGCCGAGTGAGGGACTGGATGACTGCTCGCGGGCTCAGTTTAGCACTGGAGAAAACCGAAGTGGTCATCTTGACAAAAAAGAGAATCCCTAGAGTAAGGATGATCAGTATTGGAGACACACAAATCGAATCGAAGCCAGCGGTGAAGTACCTGGGGCTACTGATCGACTCGAAGATGAGTTTCTCTGACCAAATCAGGGCAACGGCTGAGAAGGCTGCTTCGGGAATATCGGCCCTGAGTCGACTTATGGCCAACGTAGGGGGACCCAGCCCATCAAGAAGACGCCTCTTGATGAGTGCTGTAGGGTCAGTGCTACTGTACGGAGCAGAGGTATGGGGCGACGCTCTCAGCAAGGAGGTATACCGAAAACGATTGGCACAGGTACAGAGAAGAGGAGCACTGAGAATTGCATCTTCGTATCCAACAATCTCCGACTCGGCGGTGAGAGTGATTGCAGGCGTTATACCTGTCGCCCTCCTTGCTAGAGAGCGCCGCGCTATTTACCTGCGCCGAAACGAGGATGCGAGGGAGATCGTTGTTCGCGAGGAGAGACAACGCTCGCTCAACGATTGGCAGCAGTCTTGGAGGAATTGCACGAAGGGAAGGTGGACTGCGCGCCTCATCCCGGATGTGAGACCGTGGCTAAATCGAAGGCATGGTGAGACTGACTTCTATCTGACCCAGCTTTTGAGCGGGCACGGGTGTTTTCAGTCTTACCTGCACAAGATCGGCAAGTCACGGTCTCCCGATTGTCGGTTTTGCCCAGAAGAGGAGGACAATGCCTGTCACACATTTTTTGCGTGTACCAAATGGGCCAGGCTGCGAAGGGAACTCTACAGGGAGACGGGAGAGCTCACCCCGGATAATATAGTTGCGGTGATGCTCAAATCGGTTGACAAATGGAACCAGGTGGCACATTATGCTCGGGCAATCCTAAAATATAAAAGGGACTCACAGCAGCCGGAGGCACTGGGGCTGGGGGATCGCTCTTCTGGCAATTCCTCTTCCCCCCTCCCCTCCCGCTAGGAAAGGGACTCCCCAGCTTGAAGGCGCCCCACGGCGTAACAAAATGAGACCTGGCCCGAAGTAATGTGTCAAACGGTTCCAGGCTAGGTTCTCAGATTGACAGGGGAGGTGTTTAGTGGGTAGTCCAAAGGTATCCTCCATGGGAGTCCCACACTGCCAGACTCGGCGGGCATAAATGCCTTCACCTCCCTACCACAAAAAAAAAAAAGGCCCGAAGACACCAATACTACCATTAAAGTAGTACGACCAACGCGGTCGGGCCACATACTGGTCGAATTCGGAGCAGAGGCCGGCAATAAAGATGCATTCTGTGACGCAGTAAAGAAAGTCCTCGGCGCAACTATAGCCCCGCTCGAGCCGATGGCAACGATCGAAATACGAGACATAGACTGCGTGACGGATCTGGCCGAGGTAGAAGAGGCCATCAAAAAGGAGTTCCCTAGCGTGGGAAGGATCAAAGCGAGACTGGCACAAGAAAACAACAGGAGACAATGCAGCCATATTGTTGACTTGACCGAAAAGGACGCCGAACAATTCCTGAACAAGGGCAAAGTACGAATTGGGTGGGTTGTCTGTAGGATACGGCGAAGAGCAACGCCTCTTCAATGTTTCAAATGCCTTGGTTATGGTCACACCACACAAGTATGCAAAGGACCCGATAGGAGTTCCCTGTGTTACAAATGCGGTGAAATGGGACATAAAAGAAAAGAGTGTACGAAAGAGGCACACTGTATTCTTTGCAAGGATGCTGATCCAAAACCTGATTTTGGACACGTCTTGGGGTCAGGAAAATGCCGGGTGTTCCAGGAAGCCCTAGCCAAGGCAAAATCAGAGCTCCGATGACCCGCATCCTGTAGCTAAACCTACATCGCAGTTCAACCGCCCAAAATCTGCTTGAGCAGTTTGCGAGGGACATGAAAGCCGACTTCTTGCTGCTGAGTGAGCAACACTATAATAAAAGTCCTGCATTATGGTACTCTGATGAAACTGGTACTGCCGCTATCTGGGTTCGGAACAGTGACTTTCAGGCGGAGAGTTGTGGACGGGGGGATGGTTTCGTGTGGGTTCGGTGCTCAGGGATCACCTTCTTTAGTGTGTACCTAACGCCTAACGAGTCGATATCATCTTTCCAAGCCAAGCTTAATGCTTTGGAGGGCGCTGTCTCGAACGCAGAGGGCAAAGTGCTCGTTGGGGGCGACTTCAATGCTAAAGCAATCGAATGGGGCATGCCTCAGACGGATCCGCGGGGAAAACGAATCCTGGAAATGGCGGCCAGGACGGCCCTCGTCGTACTAAACTCCGGAAACACGCCGACTTTACGCCGTATTGGCTGTGAGGGAACCATACCGGACGTGACATTCGCCTCGGAGTCCTTAGTTCGGAGGATACACAACTGGAAAGTATTAGAGGACTACTCAGCCAGTGATCATCAGTGCATTCTGCTTGAGATATGTGATGCTGTCTCCCGACGTCCGTGCTCTCGGCCTCCTACAACTGGATGGAACATCGGAAGGATGGACGTCGAGAGGTTCGTCAAGGTTCTCACAGCAGGTGAGCCGCCGCAGGGAGCTTCGGAGGGGACGGAAGAACTGGCAGCTCAAGACGTGGTGAACTCTACTATGAGCATAATCACGACTGCTTGCTGCGCTTCTATGCCCCGACGAAGACCCCGGCACGGCAAGCCCCCAGTGTACTGGTGGTCTACTGAAATCGCTGAAAAGCGGAGGGAGTGTCACAAGCTTCGGCGTGAGGCTCAACGGGCGCGGAACCGTGACGATGCATGCAACCAGGTGGCAGCATATAAGTCGGCCAGGAAATGCCTTCGCAAACTGATCAACAGTAGCAAGGCTCGCTGCTGACAAGACCTAGTGGACAATGTGAACAAGGATCCGTGGCGCCTTGGCTACAAGCTGGTCATGGGCAAACTTGGTGCCCTACGGAAGCCTTGTATACATGACGCGGAAAAGATGGACGCGATAGTGCGGGGACTCTTCCCGCCCACCCCGTCCGTATTGACGCTGTCCATGGTTAAACAGCAGTCAAGTGCCCACTCTTCACACAGCTGGAACTGGAGGAGGCAGTCCTCTCATTGAAAGCGAGGAAGGCTCCAGGTCCAGATGGTGTTCCAGCTAAGGTGTTGCGGCTCGTCTATCGCCATTGTCCTGACTTGCTGCTCAGCACATTCAACGCTTGCCTACGGGACGGGGTTTTCCCGGTACGATGGAAGGTGGCGAGGCTCGTGCTGATCAGCAAGGGGAAGGGAAATCCCGAATCGCCGTCTGCATACCGCCCGTTATGCATGCTAGACACGGCTGGGAAAGTGCTAGAGAAACTCATCAAGGGAAGACTCACTGACGCGATTTGTGCTGCTGGGGACCTATCTCCTCGGCAGTACGGCTTTAAAGCAGGACGTTCTACCATTGATGCGATTGCAGAGGTGGTGAACGCGGTCCAAAAGGCAGAGGCATATAGTCGCACCAAGCGACGGATCGTCCTGTTGGTGACACTCGACGTCAGCAATGCCTTCAACTCCGCTAGATGGGTGGATATTCTGGACACGCTGGAAAACTCTTTTCAAGTTCCAGAATATCTAATGTGGCTTTTGAGGAACTACTTGAAGGACCGAAGCCTGCTCTACGACACGACACAGGGCCAACGAAGGATGGAAATTGCATCGGGTGTTGCCCAGGGATCTATCCTTAGTCCGGACCTGTGGAACGTGTCTTACGACGGGCTACTGAGACTTGAGATGCCAGATGAGTCGCGCTTGGTCGGCTATGCGGATGATGTTGCGGCTCTGGTCGCTGGACGCACCGTTGAACAAGCGCAACTTAGGCTAGGCATGCTAATGCGCCGAGTGAGGGACGGGATGACTGCTCGCGGGATGAGTTTAGCACTGGAGAAAACCGAAGTGGTCATCTTGACAAAAAAGAGAATCCCTAGAGTAAGGATGATCAGTATTGGAGACACACAAATCGAATCGAAGCCAGCGGTGAAGTACCTGGGGCTACTGATCGACTCGAAGATGAGTTTCTCTGACCAAATCAGGGCAACGGCTGAGAAGGCTGCTTGGGGAATATCGGCCCTGAGCCGACTTATGGCCAACGTAGGGGGACCCAGCCCATCAAGAAGACGCCTCTTGATGAGTGCTGTAGGGTCAGTGCTACTGTACGCAGCAGAGGTATGGGGCGACGCTCTCAGCAAGGAGGTATACCGAAAACGTTTGGCATAGGTACAGAGAAGGGGAGCACTGAGAATTGCATCTTCGTATTCAACAGTCTCCGACTCGGCGGTGAGAGTGATTGCAGGCGTGATACCTGTCGCCCTCCTTGCTAGAGAGCGCCGCGAGGAGAGACAGCGCTCGCTCAACGATTGGCAGCAGTCTTGGGTGAATTGCACGAAGGGAAGGTGGACTGCGCGCCTCATCCCGGATGTGAGACCGTGGCTAAATCGAAGGCATGGTGAGACTGACGTCTATCTGACCCAGCTTTTGAGCGGGCACGGGTGTTTTCAGTCTTACCTGCACAAGATCGGTAAGTCACGGTCTCCCGATTGTCGGTTTTGCCCAGGAGAGGAGGACAATGCCTGTCACATATTTTTTGCGTGTACAAAATGGGTCAGGCTAAAATGGGAACTCTACAGGGAGACGGGAGAGCTCACCCCGGATAGAATGTTTGCGGTGATGCTCGAATCGGTTGACAAATGGAACCAGGTGGCACATTATGCTCGGGCAGTCCTAAAATATATTTCGAGCCAGTAAAGGTGACACAGAAATACGAAGCGTCTTCCGAGGTTGCAATGGCGGCTCAGTCAAATAAAGAAACTGGAATAAGATAACCGAGAATAGAACTACCGAAATTTTCCGGTGATTACGAAAACTGGCTTTCGTTTTACGATTTGTTTAAGCATCTTGTCCATGAGAATCGAAGTTTATCCTCTGCTCAATAATTGCAACATCTCAAGCTTCATGTTTCTGGAGATGCTCATCAACTTCTTAGACATATCCAAGTAACCAATATCAATTACGACATTGTTTGGCAGCTTCTAACAGAGCGATATAATAACAAACGTGCTCTGGTAAATACTCAATCAAACCGCCTTTTATCACAAAATACAACGGTCTATGAGAACTGCGAGTGTATTAGAGCTACGCTTGATACCACTGAAGAGTGCCTACAAATTCTTAAATACTTAGACATTCCTGTCGACATTTGGGATGACTTGATAGTTCAAAACTTCTTAGAAGGTCGTTTCAGAGCATTGGAAGCGTTCCCACCTAAGTCTTTCAGATCTGCACACTCCAAAGGTTTAAGGGATGCCAAACCAGATAAGAGCTTTTCGCAAACTAGAACATTCCACACCGCAACCACACCTATATGTTGTGTATGCTTTCAATCACATAATCTTCGGCAATGCCTAGAATTTCTTGCGATGAAAGATGCTTCGAGATTTAATACAATCAAGGCTTAAAGGCTTATGTATTAATTGCTTAGGGCAAGGGTAATTATCATCAAACTGTCCTAGCAAACATAGCTGTAGGGACTGTCAGAAGCGACACCACACGCTGCTCCATCGGAACACTTCTGATTCAAATACAGCAACCGGGACCGCTAATAGAAGTACATCCACAAATAGAAATTTGAATCAAGACCAACAATTGTCTCCTCAAGCACAAGCTTTCGTATCATCTTAGGCCGAACAGAATATCAACTCATACATGGCGAATAACTCTTTCAAAAGCAGAGAAATATTACTAGCAACTGCAATGATTAAAGTAATAACGCCATCGTGAATCGAATAGACATTGAGGGCCTTAATAGATCCTGGCTCGCAAGCTTCGTTAATTACGGAGGCTACAGCTCAAACTCTTCGGTTACAAAGAGGTTCCATAAGTGCGGATGTGATGGGCCTTGGTCATATTAAGGCAGGAAGAATTACTAGTAGAGTAAATTTGCAACTTAAACCTCTCGATAACTTCAATAAAGTCAGCATAAACTGTTTTGTCTTAAAAACATTGACAAATCTTCTCCCCAGTCGAATGATCTTCTGTAATCAATGGGATCATATTCAGGACTTGAAATTGGCAGATCCTTTATTTAATCAACCAAGGAGAATCGATCTACTTATTGGGGCTGATGTTTACGCAAAAATTATGCAACCGGGTTTCAGAAAGGTCTCATCAGGAACACCAACCGCACAAGAAACCATTTTTTGATGGATTCTCTCAGGGGACACTTCTAGAACTGGTCACCCTCGAGCCACTAGTATTCAAAATTTCCACATAAAATGCGAACTCGATGGTCAGGTAAAACTATTTTGGGGATTGGAGGAAGCGCCAATTGAGAAATTCATCACCGAAGAAAAAGAAAAATGTGAAAATTTCTACAAAGATAACATTTTTTTTGTGGTAGGGAGGTGAATGCTTTTTATGCGCAGAGTGTGGGACTCCCATGCGCGACTGGACTACCCACTAAACACCACCTTAGAACCCAGCCTGGAACCCTTTGACACATTACTTCGGGCCAGGTCTCGTTTTGTTACGCCGTGGGGCGCCTTCAAGCTGGGGAGTCCCTTTCCTAGCGGGAGGGGAGAGGGGAAGAGGAAATGCCAGAAGAGCGATCCCCCAGCCCCAACGCCCTTTTATATTTTAGGACCGCCCGAGCATAATGTGCCACCTGGTTCCATTTGTCAACCGATTCGAGCATCACCGCAACTATATTATCCGGGGTGAGCTCTCCCGTCTCCCTGTAGAGTTCCCTTCGCAGCCTGACCCATTTTGTACATGCAAAAAATGTGTGACAGGCATTGTCCTCCTCTCCTGGGCAAAACCGACAATCGGGAGACCGTGACTTACCGATCTTGTGCAGGTAAGACTGAAAATGCCCGTGCCCGCTCAAAAGCTGGGTCAGATAGACGTCAGTCTCACCATGCCTTCGATTTAGCCACGGTCTCACGTCCGGGATGAGGCGCGCAGTCCACCTTCCCTTCATGCAATTCACCCAAGGCTGCTGCCAATCGTTGAGCGAGCGCTGTCTCTCCTCGCGGACAACTATCTCCCCCGCATCCTCGTTTCGGCGCAGGTAAATAGCGCGGCGCTCTCTAGCAAGGAGGGCGACAGGTATCACGCCTGCAATCACTCTCACCGCCGAGTCGGAGACTGTTGAATACGAAGATGCAATTCTCAGCGCTCCTCTTCTCTGTACCTGTGCCAAAGGTTTTCGGTATACCTCCTTGCTGAGAGCGTCGCCCCATACCTCTGCTCTGTACAGTAGCACTGACCCTACAGCACTCATCAAGAGGCGTCTTCTTGATGGGCTGGGTCCCTCTACGTTGGCCAGAAGTCGACTCAGGGCCGATATTCCCGAAGCAGCCTTCTCAGCCGTTGTCCTGATTTGCTCAGAGAAACTCATCTTCGAGTCGATCAGTAGCCCCAGGTACTTCACCGCTGGCTTCGATTCGATTTGTGTGTCTCCAATACTGATCATCTTTACTCTAGGGATTCTCTTTTTTGTCAAGATGACTACTTCGGCTTTCTCCAGTGCTAAACTCAGCCCGCGAGCAGTCATCCCGTCCCTCACTCGGTGCATTAGCATACCTAGCCTAAGTTGCGCTTGTGCAACGGTGCGTCCAGCGATCAGAGCCGCAACATCATCTGCATAGCCGACCAAGCGCGACTCATTTGGCATCTCAAGTCTCAGTAGCCCGTCGTAAGACACGTTCCACAGGTCCGGACCAAGGATAGATCCCTGGGCAACACCCGATGTAACTTCCATCCTTCGCTGGTCCTGTGTCGTGTCGTAGAGCAGGCTTCGGTCCTTTGGGGAATTTCCTCAAAAGCCGCATTAGATATTCTGGAACTTGAAAAGAGTTTTCCAGCGTGTCCAGAATATCCACCCATCTAGCGGAGTTGAAGGCATTCCTGACGTCGAGTGTCACCAACAGGACGATCCGTCGCTTGGTGCGACTATATGCCTCTGCCTTTTGGACCGCGTTCACCACCTCTGCAATCGCATCAATGGTAGAACGTCCTGCTCTAAAGCCGTACTGCCGAGGAGATAGGTCCCCAGCAGCACGAATCGCGTCAGTGAGTCTTCCTTGATGAGTTTCTCTAGCACTTTCCCAGCCGTGTCTAGCATGCATAACGGGCGGTATGCAGACGGCGATCCGGGATTTCCCTTCCCCTTGCTGATCAGCACGAGCCTCGCCACCTTCCATCGTACCGGGAAAACCCCGTCCCGTAGGCAAGCGTTGAATGTGCTGAGCAGCAAGTCAGGACAATGGTGATAGATGGGCCGCAACACCTCAGCTGGAACGCCCCACGGATCCTTGTTCACATTGTCCACTAGGTCTTGCCAGCAGCGAGCCTTGCTACTGTTGATCAGTTTGCGAAGGCATTTCCTGGCCGACTTATATGTTGCCACCTGGTTGCATGCATCGTCACGGTTCCGCGCCCGTTGAGCCTCACGCAGTAGACCACCAGTACACTGGGGGCTTGCCGTGCCGGGGTCTTCGACGGGGCATAGATGCGCAGCAAGCAGTCGTGATTATGCTCATAGTAGAGTTCACCACGTCTTGAGCTGCCAGTTCTTCCGACCCCTCCGATGCTCCCTCACAGCCAATACGGTGGAAAGTCGGCGGTTTTCCGGAGTTTAGTACGACGAGAGCCGTCCTGGCCGCCATTTCCAGGATACGTTTTCCCCGCGGATCCGTCTGAGGCATGCCCCATTCGATTGCTTTAGCATTGAAGTCGCCCCCAACGAGCACTTTGCCCTCTGCGTTCGAGACAGCGCCCTCCAAAGCATTAAGCTTTGCTTGGAAAGATGATATCGACTCGTTAGGCGTTAGGTACACACTAAAGAAGGTGATCCCTGAGCACCGAACCCACACGAAACCATCCCCCCGTCCACAACTCTCCGCCTGAAAGTCACTGTTCCGAACCCAGATAGAAGCAGTACCAGTTTCTTCAGAGTACCATAATGCAGGACTTTTATTATGGTGTTGCTCACTCAGCAGCAAGAAGTCGGCTTTCATGTCCCTCGCAAACTTCTCAAGCAGATTTTTGGCCGTTGAACTGCGGTGTAGGTTTAGCTGCAGGATGCGGGTCATCGGAGCTCTGATTTTGCCTTGGCTAGGGCTTCCTGGAACACCCGGCATTTTCCTGATCCCAAGACGTGTCCAAAATCAGGTTTTGGATCAGCATCCTTGCAAAGAATACAGTGTGCCTCTTTCGTACACTCTTTTCTTTTATGTCCCATTTCACCGCATTTGTATCACAGGGAACTCCTATCGGGTCCTTTGCATACTTGTGTGGTGTGACCATAACCAAGGCATTTGAAACATTGAAGAGGCGTTGCTCTTCGCCGTATCCTACAGACAACCCACCCAATTCGTACTTTGCCCTTGTTCAGGAATTGTTCGGCGTCCTTTTCGGTCAAGTCAACAATATGGCTGCATTGTCCCCTGTTGTTTTCTTGTGCCAGTCTCGCTTTGATCCTTCCCACGCTAGGGAACTCCTTTTTGATGGCCTCTTCTACCTCGGCCAGATCCGTCACGCAGTCTATGTCTCGTATTTCGATCGTTGCCATCGGCTCGAGCGGGGCTATAGTTGCGCCTAGGACTTTCTTTACTGCGTCACAGAATGCATCTTTATTGCCGGCCTCTGCTCCGAATTCGACCAGTATGTGGCCCGACCGCGTTGGTCGTACTACTTTAATGGTAGTATTGGTGTCTTCGGGCCTTACGTTTCCCCTGATGTCCCGCAGTACCTCCGCGTAGGATCGGCCATCTTGGGGTTTACAAGCAGTGCCTGCTGCCGGGGTCTTCGTCGGGGCTTCTGCCTCTCCTGCTTTGCATCAGGTCCTTTTTGTAATTGGGCGTCCTTACGAACTTTACTTTCTGGCTTTTTTTGAATGAGTTTCTTTGCGGCTTTCTTTGCTCCTCTTGTAAGCACTGTCTGGAACCCCTGATCTAGTGCTCCACGCCCTTCAAGTGCCTTTTGCTTCCTTCTTTTATCCCGATCTCCTTTGATTGGGCTAGACGCCATTCTTTTATTGACGTTTAATGGTGCAGCTATCTGTGTGTCGCCTTTAGATTTCGCTCCTCTAGTTCAAGGAGCCTTTCCTTTGCTGCTTTGCTGATTTTTGGGGAGTCGCATGCAGCTTGTTTTCTTTTCAGAACATCTCCCGCTTTTCGGAGTAGTCTTTCTTCTTCGTATCGCTGGGCCGCAATTGTACTTTGCAACCATCCTTGGGAGAGGTTATCGCGTTGCGTTTCCAAGTGCAGTACTTCCACCACATTTTCAACTTTGGCGGTGCATTCACGCGGTGTCTGGTCACTCTTCGCTTTTAGTGCCGTAATCTCCTCGTTGGCTTCTGGATTTTTCGTTGCAATGTCGGGATTTGCGACCCTTGCATCGGTCGCTTCGGTAACGATCGCAGCAGTGACAATCGAATTTTCGGTGCTCTTTATGTTATCTCCCACCGCTCCAACACCTGAAGTGTCCTGCAGAGTTTGCCGTTTCTCCTTAATAGGACGCTCGGGCGTTCGCATCATTTTTTTGCTGCGACCGAGCGCCGCAGGAATCTCAGTCTGTATTCTCCGTTTTTCGTCCGTCTTCACTGTCGTTGTGTTAGTCTTCGTTTTTGTTGTTGTTAGTACCGCTCGCGATGTACTGTTGACATCGTGGCTGCAAACGCTGGTTGCGTCGTCGTTATTATTTTTCGTTTCTTGTTCTGGGTATTTGTGGTCTTTTGATTTTGTTTGCTCCAGTTTTGTTGGATCCCCCCTCGGAGCCGCTATCTCCGTTCGTGTGTGTAGCCGCTTTTTTGGTCCCATAGTTATCTTTGCAGAGCAGGGAGGCCATGCGAGGGTTGGCACAAGCCCTATGGGGACAAGTGCTCAGAGCCAGACCAGCGCTAATCGGGAGTCCGTCTCAACCGAACCTACACCACCAACCCAATGGTGCGACGTACTCCGAGGCCTGCCAAGGTTTTACCGGGACGGAGACGGTATGATAGTTGAATTGGAGCCGTTCACACACGAGTTTCACCTCGGCGCTAGTGTGCAAAGCAACTAGGTCCAAACTATCACATTCGCCAGCCCAAAGCGTCATTTCCAGTTCGTTGTCCAAAGCGTAGTCCAGATCCAGTCAGAGTCGTTACCTGTCATCCCAGGAGGGAACCTCACAGCGCCCCCCATATCCTCGGGTCCGTGGGGACGGCGCTCCCCAAAGAATGCTAGCCTCCAAGAGTGCTTTTGTCGACCGGCATTCTCCCTGCGGGAATTTCCTCGGATACGTGGGGGCGGAACTCCCCAAAGAATGCAAGCCTCCAAGAGTGCTCTTGTCGACCGGCCCCCTGCGGACTCCTCGGGTACGTGGGGGCGGAACTCCCCAAAGAATGCTAGCCTCCAAGAGTGCTCTTGTCGACCAGCATTCCCCCTGCGGGGTGTCGACCAGCATTCCCCCTGCGGGGGCAAAGATCACTTTAAACGGCAACGACATGTACGTGGACGACTTAATTACTGGCGACTTCACCATTCCGAAAGCTATAGAAAAAACGAATCAAGTCAAGGCTGTCATGAAATCAGGCGGATTTCAAATGCGAAAGTGGTCATCGAATTCACCTGAGGTTTTACGCAACATATCAGCGGAAACCAATGAAAATGTCTTACCATTGTGCATTGATGGGGCTAGCAACGTAAAGGCACTAGGTGCGATTGTTTTTCGTATACCTTTCAGATAGAACCACTCATCAAACCTCTAACGAAACGAAGAATTCTTTCCGAAATCGCTAAGTTATTTGATCCTTTAGGATGGATAGCTCCTACAAATGTCCAAGCGAAGATATTCTTGCAAGATTTATGGCTCATCGGTATTGGCTGCGACGAAGCAATATCAGACGACATCAGCAACAAGTGGTTGGACTTTTATAATTCTTTACAAGAAATTCCATCAATTCAAATCCCAAGACGGATTCATTATACGGATCCAAACCATCATGTCGAATTTCATGGCTTTTGCGATGCTTCAATGAAGGCTTATGCAGCAGTGGTATATGTTTGCGTTCAGTGTATAAACGGTAGAAAGGTTTCTTTAATGACTGCAAAGAAGAAGGTGGCCCCCATTAAAACTATTTCATTGCCCAGATTAGAATTGTGTGGCGCATTATTGCTTGCAGAGCTAATAAACTCCGTCATTAAGGCAGTACGAATACAAAATTTCACACATGGGCCGATTCGGAAATCGTCATAGATTGGTTAAAAGCTCATCCATCAAAATGGAAAAGCTTTGTGGCAAACAGAGTAACTCAAATCCATGAATTGTTAGGTGCCAATACTTGGAAGCACGTACCATCAAAGGAGAACCCTGCCGACATAGCATTTCGAGGACTCTCACCAGCAGACTTAAGAAAATGCACTTTGTGGTGGGACAGACCTCATTGGCCCAAATGTGGCCAAACCCCACTAATATTTCTTCCACCGAACTAGGAATTCGAAAAATCTCCTCTCTTCACGTTGATCTCTCCACGGAATGGGATCTTCTATCCAAATATTCATCATTGTCCAAATTGTGCCGAGTGACTGCTTATTGCTTTCGTTTCGCCAGTAACATCAAACGGAAGGCTGAAGAGAGAGAATCATCGTACTTGAAATCCGAAGAAATTCATCATGCGTTATCGTTTTGGATCAAAAGAATTCAGTTCCATCATTTTCAAAAGGAAATTCTTCAATTAAGAACAGGAAAACCCATTTTACGATTAAGCACACTATTAAAGCTTGATCACCTTTTAAGAGTCGGAGGCAGACTACGCCATGCGGACATGACTTTCGATGAAAAACATGGAATTATCTTACCTCACAACAATTACCTCATAGAATTAATAATTCGAGATATGCACCACTAAACTCTTCATGGGGGCGGCTCAAGAAACAATATTGGATTATAAAATGCCGAAGCACAGTTCGCCTCTCAAATCATAAGTGCATAACCTGCAGCAGATATAAATTCGAAACTCGCCAACAACTAATGGGCGACCTTCCGGCGCCGAGAGTAAACATCTTCAAGCCATTCAATCATACTGGCGTGAATTACTGCGGACCTTTTGACATCCGTATGTCCAAGGGAAGTGGAGCCAAAAGTTACAAAGGATATGTGGCAATTTTTATATGTCTCTCAACCAAAGCGGTGTATTTAGAAGTCGTAAGTGACCTCACCACCAATGGATTTTTGGCAGGATTTAAGCGGTTTACTTCCAGAAGGGGTTTGTGCACAGATATTTATAGCGGCTGTGGCACAAATTTCGTGGGCGCTAATGCCATTTTGACAAAACAACATAGAACGATAGCCAACACAATAGGAGAAAGCATCGCATCGACTCTGGAAAACGAATCTGTAAAATGGCATTTTAATCCCCCAGCATCGCCTAATTTTGGAGGACTGTGTCAAATTCACCAAATATCAACTACTGACATTTGAAGAGTTCACCACTCTTATGACACAGATAGCAGCTTGCCTCAATTCAAGACCGCTCTGCGAAATCACACACGATCCAAGTGATCTGACGCCTCTAACACCGGGACATTTCCTTATTGGCGATAGCTTACTCACGCTTCCCGAGCCATCGTTGTTGGACACGCAAACTCATTGTCTTACAAGATGGCAGGTCCTACAACAAATATATCAAGCGTTTTAGAAACGATGGAGCAACGAGTATCTGGCACGACTTCAACAACGCCCGAAATGGAATAAGATCGAACCAAACTTGGAAATCGGAGATCTGGTGATTATGAAGGAAGATCGATTAATGGCATCTCGCTGGCCAATGGGACGTGTTGTAGACACTCACCCTGGATCGGACGGTCTTGTACGCGTCGCAACCATTCAAACGAAAGACAACACGTTTAAAAGACCAATATCCAAACTTTGTATACTTCCCATTAGTACCCGCAACATAAATGCTTAAAAATTCCAATGCATCCCATCATCATTCCTTTATTCCCTCACATTTTTCGTAAAACAGCCAACATAATTATCCACAGTATTTAACCTTGGACATCGTAGTACTAAAAAAATCGAGATGCAGTAATAACATATTTGAAAACATTGCAAGCAACGCTTTCAACGGGGGGAGAATGTTCAGTCATGACATATTGTACTTTTCATTTTATTTTGCTTGGACTTGAAATCGAACCGTCGGTGAATAAAGATGTTATTCAAAATCTAAATTTCATTCTTTTATTCGAACAATTCCTTTTTTTGTGTTTGAACCCTAAACAAAATAGTGTGTTAAAGAATCTGCTCATTCAATTTGCAACTGTGCATCCATGGGTTTTAGAGTTTAAATGTGGTCGTACAAGCATTGAGGATGAACTACGTAGTGGACGCCCAAACCAATACCAGAAATCATTGCGCAAGCTTATTTTATTGTCTATAAAGATCCAAGTGTGACTGAGCGTGAATTGTTGATACCATAGGCATCTCGGACGAATGAGTAGCCTTTATATGCTACGAAGAATTACGTATGGAGAAGATATTCAGAAAGATAATGCCGCATTCGTTAATAATTCTGCAAAAACTGAATCAAAAACAAATTTGTAAGCGTAATATCGAGGTATGTAAGCAGAATGAAACAGATTTTGTGCATCGTTTTCTAACTGTGAATGAGACTCGGATTTACGATCGTGATCCTAAACTGAAACAAGAACGTTTACAGTGGACAGAAGCTGGTTGTTCAGCTTTAAAATAGTTTGCTTAAGCAATACAGCCCTTTGGTTAGAGATAGTTAGAATATCTCATTATCTTGATCGAATGTGTCGGCAGTCGGGAAGGTGATATGGTCAACACCACGCTTTGGCCGTGTATCTGGCCACCTAGCTGCAATAGGTTCTGATTTTAAATGAGTACGTATCATAACTGAACGGGCGTAAAGTCAGTCAGAAGAATCACTCGAAATAAAACAAGTTGTAGCCAACGGGACTAAAACCAGGGATCTTCTGCTTGTGGATTGAGTAGTCTAACCACAACAGCACGCGGACTTTTTGGGATTCAAAAGGGATTTTGCAAAAGGTAAAGGAATTGACTCTGAGTATTATTTTGGACCGGTCGAATAAAAAGTTCGGAAAAATATACTTGGCTTACCGAAGAAAAAAATCATTTTTCATGAAGACAATGCGCGTTCTCACACAAGTGCTTTGACGATGGCTAAATCGAAAGAATTAAAGTACGAATTGCTTGAGCACCCACTGTATTTACCCGATTTGGCTCCTTCCGACTATTACCTCTTCAGGAATTCGAAATGGGTTCTTCGTCGAATGAAGAAGCTTTTGCAGCCGTGGAACAGTATTTCGCAGAGCTTTAGAAAAATCATTAGAAAGATGGCATAAGATTATTGGAGGGTCGTTAGAATAAGTGTGTTGAGGTTAAGGGCTTTCAATAGAAATAACATATACTTTCATTTTCGGTATCAAAAATTTTGAGCCAACCTGGACCAACCTAGGACAAACAGGCAGAACATACGAAAAACTTATAGCGGAACATAAAAAAGCATTCTATGATAAAAATAATTAAACTAGTTATACTTCCCATCTAGTTGAATATAATCATTTATTGAATGATGATTTTAAAATATTACATCATGCTTCTAAAGGTAAATTGCTGAATTTATTAGATTCTATGGAATTTCATTATGTACGAAATATGGGACTCAGCAACCTAATTGATTTAAATATTTTGCGGTTGCTAAATATGTATGACTGTTTAAATGCTGGTACGAATGACGATCTTGTGACAAAATAGAATAAATACGTGATAATATTGACGTACTTAGTCGTCTGAAGAAGGTACAGTGTATTTAAGCGCCGTATCTAAAATAAAAAATAATTGAGTAGATTTAAAAAGTTGCATTTTACTTCTGCCATTGACGGGCTAACTCCCCGTCCCTGTAAAACCATACAATGTTTCGAAACCGGCAGAAAGGCTTAGGAATGGATTGGACACACGGCCACGACCTCGCAATCAGAAAAAGGACTATGACATTGGATCCTGGAATGTCAGATCACTCAATTACTTTTTTTTTTGTGGTAGGGAGGTGAATGCCATTTATGCACAGAGTGTGGGACTCCCATGCGCGACTGAACTACCCACTAAACACCTCCCCTGTCAACCCGAGAACCCAGCCTGGAACCCTTTGACACATTACTTCGGGCCAGGTCTCGGTTTGTTACGCCGTGGGGCGCCTTCAAGCTGGGGAGTCCCTTTCCTAGCGGGAGGGGAGAGGAGAAGAGGAAATGCCAGAAGAGCGATCCCCCAGCCCCAACGCCCTTTTATATTTTAGGACCGCCCGAGCATAATGTGCCACCTGGTTCCATTTGTCAACCGATTCGAGCATCACCGCAAACATTCTATCCGGGGTGAGCTCTCCCGTCTCCCTGTAGAGTTCCCTTCGCAGCCTGACCCATTTTGTACACGCAAAAAATGTGTGACAGGCATTGTCCTCCTCTCCTGGGCAAAACCGACAATCGGGAGACCGTGACTTACCGATCTTGTGCAGGTAAGAATGAAAACACCCGTGCCCGCTCAAAAGCTGGGTCAGATAGAAGTCAGTCTCACCATGCCTTCGATTTAGCCACGGTCTCACATCCGGGATGAGGCGCGCAGTCCACCTTCCCTTCGTGCAATTCACCCAAGACTGCTGCCAATCGTTGAGCGAGCGCTGTCTCTCCTCGCGGCGCTCTCTAGCAAGGAGGGCGACAGGTATCACACCTGCAATCACTCTCACCGCCGAGTCGGAGACTGTTGAATACGAAGATGCAATTCTCAGTGCTCCCCTTCTCTGTACCTGTGCCAAACGTTTTCGGTATACCTCCTTGCTGAGAGCGTCGCCCCATACCTCTGCTCCGTACAGTAGCACTGACCCTACAGCACTCATCAAGAGGCGTCTTCTTGATGGGCTGGGTCCCCCTACGTTGGCCATAAGTCGACTCAGGGCCGATATTTCCGAAGCAGCCTTCTCAGCCGTTGTCCTGATTTGCTCAGAGAAACTCATCTTCGAGTCGATCAGTAGCCCCAGGTACTTCACCGCTGGCTTCGATTCGATTTGTGTGTCTCCAATACTGATCATCCTTACTCTAGGGATTCTCTTTTTTGCCAAGATGACCACTTCGGCTTTCTCCAGTGCTAAACTCAGCCCGCGAGCAGTCATCCAGTCCCTCACTCGGTGCATTAGCATACCTAGCCTAAGTTGCGCTTGTGCAAGGGTGCGTCCAGCGACCAGAGCCGCAACAGTATCCGCATAGCTGACCAAGCTCTGGCATCTCAAGTCTCAGTAGCCCCTCGTAAGACACGTTTCACAGGTCCGGACCAAGGATAGATCCCTGGGCAACACCCGATGTAATTTCCATCCTTCGTTGGCCCTGTATCGTGTCGTAGAGCAGGCTTCGGTCCTTTAGGTGGTTCCTCAAAAGCCGCATTAGATATTCTGGAACTTGAGAAGAGTTTTCCAGCGTGTCCAGAATATCCACCCATCTAGCGGAGTTGAAGGCATTCCTGACGTCGAGTGTCACCAACAGGACGATCCGTCGCTTGGTGCGACTATATGCCTCTGCCTTTTGGAGCGCGTTCACCACCTCTGCAATCGCATCAATGGTAGAACGTCCTGCTCTAAAGCCGTACTGCCGAGGAGATAGGTCCCCAGCAGCACGAATCGCGTCAGTGAGTCTTCCTTGATGAGTTTCTCTAGCACTTTCCCAGCCGTGTCTAGCATGCATAACGGGCGGTATGCAGACGGCGATCCGGGATTTCCCTTCCCCTTGCTGATCAGCACGAGCCTCGCCACCTTCCATCGTACCGGGAAAACCCCGTCCCGTAGGCAAGCGTTGAATGTGCTGAGCAGCAAGTCAGGACAATGGTGATAGACGGGCCGCAACACCTCAGCTGGAACACCATCTGGACCTGGAACCTTCCTCGCTTTCAATGAGAGGACTGCCTCCTCCATTTTCAGCTGTGTGAAGAGTGGGCACTCGACTGCTGTTTCACCATGGACAGCGTCAACACGGACGGGAAGAGTCCCCGCACTATCGCGTCCATCTTTTCCGCGTCATGTATACAAGGCTTCCGTAGGGCACCAAGTTTTCCCATGACCAGCTTGTAGCCAAGGCCCCACGGGTCCTTGTTCACATTGTCCACTAGGTCTTGCCAGCAGCGAGCCTTGCTACTGTTGATCAGTTTGCGAAGGCATTTCCTGGCCGACTTATATGCTGCCACCTGGTTGCATGCCTCGTCACGGTTCCGCGCCCGTTGAGCCTCACGCCGAAGCTTGTGACACTCCCTTCGCTTTCCAGCGATTTCAGTTGACCACCAGTACACTGGGGGCTTGCCGTGTCGGGGTCTTCGACGGGGCATAGAAGCGCAGCAAGCAGTCGTGATTATGCTCATAGTAGAGTTCACCACGTCTTGAGCTGCCAGTTCTTCCGTCGCCTCCGAAGCTCCCTGCGGCGGCTCACCTGTCTTGAGAACCCTGACGAACCTCTCGAGGTCCATCCTTCCGATGTTCCATCCAGTTGTAGAAGGCCGAGAGCACGGACGTCGGGAGACAGCATCACATATCTCAAGCAGAATACACTGATGATCACTGGCTGAGTAGTCCTCTAATACTTTCCAGTTGTGTATCCTCCGTACTAAGGACTCCGAGGCGAATGTCACGTCCGGTATGGTTCCCTCACAGCCAATACGGCGGAAAGTCGGCGGTTTTCCGGAGTTTAGTACGACGAGGGCCGTCCTGGCCGCCATTTCCAGGATACGTTTTCCCCGCGGATCCGTCTGAGGCATGTCCCATTCGATTGCTTTAGCATTGAAGTCGCCCACAACGAGCACTTTGCCCTCTGCGTTCGAGACAGCGCCCTCCAAAGCATTAAGCTTGGCTTGGAAAGATGATATCGACTCGTTAGGCGTTAGATACACACTAAAGAAGGTGATCCCTGAGCACCGAACCCACACGAAACCATCCCCCCGTCCACAACTCTCCGCGTGAAAATCACTGTTCCGAACCCAGATAGCGGCAGTACCAGTTTCATCAGAATACCATAATGCAGGACTTTTATTATGGTGTTGCTCACTCAGCAGCAAGAAGTCGGCTTTCATGTCCCTCGCAAACTGCTCAAGCAGATTTTGGGCGGTTGAACTGCGGTGTAGGTTTAACTGCAGGATGCGGGTCATCGAAGCTCTGATTTTGCCTTGGCTAGGGCTTCCTGGAACACCCGACATTTTCCTGATCCCAAGACGTGTCCAAAATCAGGTTTTGGATCAGCATCCTTGCAAAGAATACGTGTGCCTCCTTCGTACACTCTTTTCTTTTATGTCCCATTTCACCGCATTTGTAACATAGGGAACTCCTATCGGGTCCTTTGCATAATTGTGTGGTGTGACCATAACCAAGGCATTTGAAACATTGAAGAGGCGTTGCTCTTCGCCGTATCCTACAGACAACCCACCCAATTCGTACTTTGCCCTTGTTCAGGAATGGTTCGGCGTCCTTTTCGGTCAAGTCAACTATGGCCATGCGTTGTCCCCTGTTGTTTTTTGGTGTCAGTCTCGCTTTGATCCTTCCCACGCTAGGGAACTCCTTTTTGATGGCCTCTTCTACCTCGGCCAGATCTGTCACGCAGTCTATGTCTCGTATTTCGATCATTGCCATCGGCTCGAGCGGGGCTATAGTTGCGCCGAGGACTTTCTTTACTGCGTCACAGAATGCATCTTTATTGCCGGCCTCTGCTCCGAATTCGACCAGTATGTGGCCCGACCGCGTTGGTCGTACTACTTTAATGGTAGTATTGGTGTCTTCGGGCCTTACGTTTCCCCTGATGTCCCGCAGTACCTCCGCGTAGGATCGGCCATCTTGGGGCTTTACAAGCAGTGCCTGCTGCCGGGGTCTTCGTCGGGGCTTCTGCCTCTCCTGTTTTGCATCAGGTCCTTTTTGTAATTGGGCGTCCGTGCGAACTTTACTTTCTGGCTTTTTTTGAAGGAGTTTCTTTGCGGCTTTCTTCGCTCCTTTTGTAAGCACTGTTTGGAACCCCTGATCTGGTGCTCCACGCCCATCAAGTGCCTCTTTCTTCCTTCTTTTATCCCGATTCCCTTCGATTGGGCTAGACGCCATTCTTTTATTGACGTTTAATGGTGGAGCTATCTGCGTGTCGCCTTTAGATTTCGCCCCAATCACCTCTTTAGCCTTCTCTTCGTCTTCGGCCCTTAACCGATAGTGCCCCATGCGATCTAGGAGCTCCTCTAGTTCAAGGAGCCCTGCCTTTGCTGATTTTTGGGGAGTCGCATGCAGCTTGTATTATTTTCAGAACATCTCCCGCTTTTCCGAGTAGTCTTTCTTCTTCGTATCGCTGGGCCGCAATTGTACTTTGCAACCATCCTTGGGAGAGGTTATCGCGTTCCGTTTCCGAGTGCAGTACTTCCGCCACATTTTCAACGTTGGCGGTGCATTCACGCGGATTCTGGTCACTCTTTGCTTTTAGTGCCGTAATCTCCTCGTTGGCTTCTGGATTTTTCGTTGCAATGTCGGGATTTGCGACCCTTGCATCGGTCGCTTCGGTAAGGATCGCAGCAGTGACAATCGAATTTTCGGTGCTCTTTATGTTATTTCCCACCGCTCGAACACCGGAAGTGTCCTGCAGAGTTTCCCGCTTCTCCTGAATAGGACGCTCGGGCGTTCGCATCATTTTTTTTTTGCTGCGCCCGAACGCCGCAGGAATCTCAGTCTACACTAGACTGTCTGCTATTCTCCGTTTTTCGTCCGTCTTCACTGTCGTTGTGTTAATGAAATTTTATTCAAGACATGAGATCGCACACAATATTCAAAAGTGGGAAGCCTACTGAAAAACGAGGCTTCGGAGTGGCCCTTATTGTGGATATTGATTTCAAATCGCATGTTATTGATTTTATGCAATAAATAAATGAGCGCCTGATTGACTTTGCATGTAGCAGAAATCTATTCATACGTTCGACTTGCTTTCCGCATCGACGCATTCATAAAATGACCTGGGTATGGCAACACACAAAACCAGACCGACCATGTTCTGATCCAACAACGTTGGGCCTCGAGCATACTTGACGTCCGTACATACCGAGGATCTAATTGTAATTCAGATCATTACTTGATCAAATTAACCTATCGATCTAGTATGTCAAAGGCATTTTCGGCGAAGACCAGCTCGCTACAAAAATTTGACATCGAAAGACTCCAAATGGCGTCGGAATCCAAACATTTTAAGGAGACCCTCGAAAACCAGCTGGCTCCCATCTTATCAGATGCATCGCTGAAAACAAGCAACGAGCTCACCCTTAAGCCCGGCGCAAGAGAAATGATTGGCTCGATGATGAGTGCCAGAATACGTTAAACAAAAAGAATCAGGCGCACAGAGAATACTTTGGTAGGAAAACCAGGACGAAGAGAGAACACTATGAAAATCTCAGCAGAGTATAATTAAGAAAAGAAAATAGTATGACGACCAATTGAGAAGTATAGATGTAAGTTTAGCGAGCAACAACACAAGACAAGCATTTTTTTTTGTGTTAGGGAGGTGAATGCCATTTACGCACAGAGTGCGGGACTCCCATGCGCGATTGGACTACCCACTAAACACCTCCCCTGTCAACCTGAAAACCCAGCCTGGAACGGGTTGACACATTACTTTGGGCCAAGTTTCGTCTTGTTACGCCGTGAGGCGCCTTCAAGGCGGGGGATCCCTTTCCTAGCGGGAGGGGAGAGAGGAAGAGGAAGTGCCAGAAAAGCGATCCCCCAGCCCCAACGCCCCCGGCTCCTGTGAGTCCCTTTTATATTTTAGGACTGCCCGAGCATAATGTGCCACCTGGTTCCATTTTTCAACCGATTCAAGCATCACCGCAACTATATTGTCCGGGGTGAGCTCTCCCGTCTTCCTGTAGAGGTCCCTTCGCAGGCTGACCCATTTTGTGCACGCACAAATGTGTGGCAGGCATTGTCCTTCTATCCTGGGCAAAACCGACAATCGGGGGACCGTGACTTACCAATCTTGTGGAGGTAAGACTAAAAACACCCATGCCCGCTCAAAACCTGGGTCGAATAGAAGTCAGTCTCACCATGTCTTCGATCTAGCCACGGTCTCACATTAGAGATGAGGGGCGCAGTCCACCTTCCCTTCGTGCAATTCACCCAAGACTGCTGCCAATCGTTGAGCGAGCGATGTCTCTCCTCGCGGACAACCATCTCCCTCGCATCCTCGTTTCGGCAACACCTCATCCGGAACACCATCTGGACCTGGAGCCTTCCTCGCCTTCAACGAAAGGACTGCCTCGTCTAGTTCCGGCTGTGTGAAGAGTGGACACTCGACTGCTGTTTCACCGTAGACAGCGTCAACACCAACGGGATGGGCGGGGAAGAGTGCCCGCAATATCTCGTCCATCTGCACTTCGTGTATGCAAGGCGTTCACAGGGCACCAAGCTTCCGCATAACTAGCTTGTAGCCAAGGCCCCACGGATCCTTGTTCACATTGTGCACTAGATCTTGCCAGCAGCGAGCCTTGCTGTTGTTGATAAATTTGCGAAGGCATTTCCTGGCTGACTTATATGCTGCTGCACGTTTGCTTGCCTCGTCACGGTTCCGTGCCCTTTGGGCCTCACGCCGAAGTTTGTGACACTCCTTTCGTTTTTCAGCGATTTCAGTTGACCACAAGTACATTGGGGGTTATTGTACCGGGGTTTTCGACTGGGCATAGAAGCGGAGCAAGCAGTCGCGATGATGCTCATAGTCGAGTTCACTACGTCTCGAGCTGCCAGTTCTTCCGTCGCCTCTAGATCTCCCTGCAGCGGTGCACCCGCTGTAAGAACTTCGACGAACCTTCTCGACGTCCATCCTTCCGATTTTCCATCCAATTGTAGAAAGCCGAGAGTTCGGATGTCGGTAAACGTGGTTATCAGCCCAAAACAACGCTCTGTCGTGTTAACATCGGCAACATCACTGATGACACCAAGATTAAGGAAAGATGGGCATCATATTTCAAGAACCTGGATGAAGATTGCTCTACCATCAAAGCCTAAAAGAATCGCATCGATGAGATTCCAGCGGATCTCACTAAATATGGTGGCAGAGTGTTCATAAAGCTATTCACAAAGTCATCCAGCACATTTGACAACAATAACATATGCCGAAAGAGTGGAGCCAATCAATTATATTCCCTATCCACAAAAAAGCTGACAAGCTACAATGGGGAAACTATAGAGGCATATCGCTGGTTTGTACGGCGTACAAAATATTTTCAATGATCAGATAATATAATCGGATCATACGCCAACAGTATTGTGGAGTATCAAGGTGGTTTTAGAGCAGGTAGATCAATTGTTCACTGCCAAGTAGGTACTTAAAAAATGCTGGGAGTTCAACGTAGATGTTTACCAAATATTCGTTGAGTTTAAGCAAGCATACGACAATATTGATTGTAACGTACAGTACCAAATAATGCTTTGCTTTGGCATCCCAGCCAAACTAGTGCGTCTTACCAAAATGACAATGACCTTGACAACCTCCCAAGTCCGCATCAATAACCAGCTCACCGATGCCTTTAGCACAAGTATCGGCCTGAAGCAGGGAGATGGGCAAGCCCCATTGCTATTTAATTTGGCTCTGGAGTACATCATAAGGAAGCTACCTGTCGAGACGCTAGGTACATTACTATACAAGTTGAGCCTATGCGGACGACATCAACATTTTGTCACGATCGTTGACAACTGCCAAAGAACACTTCCTGAAACTCGACAGCGAAGCAATACTAGTGGACCACAAATCAATGAGAATAAAACAAAGCTCAGGACGCAGTCGAGGAAAAATACCTCAAGTACACAAAATATCACACTTGGCGAATACACTATCGAAAAAGTGAGCGAATTCGTGTATTTAGGCGCAAAAATACCGAGAACCGGAGGGAACGAAATACGCCGAAGAATATAGTTCGCAAATAAAATATCTTATTCAGAGCAGCTGCATACACAGTAAAACAAAACTCCATGTATAAAAATCTGTGATTAGACCTGTGTTATACTATGGGTGGGAAACATGGACCCTAACCCAAGCATCCTCAAATATACTGAACGCCTTTGATCGACGGGTCCTGGAGTGAATAATCGGAGCGAAGATGGACGGGGAACATTGGCGAATTCGATACAACCATGAGCATTATGAAATTTTTGACAAGGCGGAGGTCTCAATGATTGTAAGACTGCGGAAGCTGCTGTGGGCAAGCTACATGAAACGTAGGAACGAACAACGGATACCCAAAAAGGTATTCTTTGGGAGAACCGAAGGCCGAAGACCAGTGGGGAAACCGAGGAAACGCTGGTCTGACTCGGTCGACGAAGACAGTTCATCGTTGTTCGGATTTCAAAATTGGAGGATGCGGTCAATGGACCGAGACAGTTGGAGGCGTTATTTGCAGAAGCGAAGGCCCGAGAGAGGCTGTAGTGGTACGAAGAAGGAGAAGAAGAAATATGTATAACTATTCAAATGTTGGTATGGTTATCTTGTGACATAGTTGAATAAATTCGTGATATTGTCATACTTAGTGGTCTGAAGAAGGTACAGAGTACCTAACCGCCGTATCCAAAATGAAAAATAAGAATTGTGTAGATTTAAAAAGTTGCATTTTACTTTTGTCATCCACTTCAAGTAAAGATCGCCAATATAAATTAATTCACATACGCTACAGCAGTGTTAAAAGAAACGTAGTGAGGTGTGCAGGATGTGGTAAATTTATATAAATTTGATGAATTAAAATGAAATTCGGCCGGAAAAATAGTTGGATGTGTTTATACATCTTTGTTTCTTTGTAGTATTAGGGGACGTTTCTACTTCACAGCTTCTCGTTGCAACAAATCATTTCGTTACATCCGAATGTTTGATAGGTGAATCAAATTCAAGAAAATAGGAAAGGTGTGACTGAAGTACAATTAGGGAAACTTAGCCACCATTGACGATTTAACGAGACTAATTTTTAGAAACTGGTATTGCGTTTTCTCCCAATTATATTCAGCATATTGGAGTCGAACCAGTTAATAGTATTGTTTTTCGAATTTGACGATGTAGCCTCGCACTATTTCTCGTTTTGCATAATAACTAGAAACTTCGAACGTTTAAGCAAACTAAGGGACTGAAACTTACCTTAAACTTCGTAAAAATTTGCTTATTTAAATTGCTGTTATGTTACACACAGTGACAATCAGGCAGAACGTATTGAAATTCACGTCAGGATGGTCTCACAGATACGATATATTAATTCCAATAGATTATACAAATCGGCACAGCTAGATTCACTTGCAACATATAACTATCCCGGGACAGCAATTTACGATATATTGCTTGGCAACGCTGCTAAGAAACAGATTCACAAAGAAGGCTGTTACTCAGAAAGTTAACATGAAATTACTCACTACACATAATTAGTTGTAAGGCGATACGAGGACCAACAGTTTTTGACCGAATTTTTCCAGCTATTTCGCCGGCAGTTCAGTCCGATTTTCTGATATTCAGTCTTAGCGCTACCACAGAAAAAATCCAAGACTGCCGGTTTTACTATTTAACTTCATCAGAGCAAGAGTTTCTTCAAGATCACTTGAAGATTTAAATAAATTTGAGATAGTTCACTGTTGAGAATTTTCCGCAAATCGCGCTGGTAAAAAATGTTTATTCCAATTGACATTCTACTATTATGTATAAGACCTCCTAAAAATTGTAAGCTAATACGTATTGCAGTTAGAAGCGAAATCGAAAATAATTGTATTAACTTTCAAGCGCATCAACACAAACCGAATCAACCACTTTTATTTTGTTGTCATTGAAGATGCGACACACATTCATCGACGATTTTCTTCTCGAACGATACACACAACACTTCCAGTTAGTGTCCGTCACATGCAAAATCTAATCAAACTTATTGTAACCCCTACCTATACTCACAATCCTGACTAAAACCCGGGATGTTTGAATACAGTTTCGATCAATGAAGAATAAGCTGAAAATGGAAGAGCTAAGCTTAAACAAAATTAGGTACCTAAACTGACGTGGACTAAACGCAAATCTAACGTTTGATAGGAAGCCATATGGTAGCGATTTGCATATGTATTAGTCGGCCTACTATGGACAAGCTTCCATGAGCTGTCAGCCAACTGTGGCATTGGCAAATGCTTATGTTGCGTAATACATACAATTTTCCGAATGAAAACGTAAGAAATACATTCCGTACATGTTTAAAATTAACATCGCACTGTCCACTGTACTCCTAAACTTTTCAAGACGAGCAAACGAAGCAGATGCTTGCAACTTCCACTGATAGCTCAGCGTCGGGAAGTAAACAAATTCCTATTCATTCACTTTGGAAGGCGATAAAAATTAAACGGGTGTACGAAGGCGATAAAAATTGAACGGGTGTACGAACTGAAATAATTTTCACTTCGCTAGGAGCGCTATTGTGTTCTCCGCGGGCCATCTGGATTTCACTGTAGAAATCCGTCTCAAAACCTCGAATTTTAGTTGGTACCTCCACAATCCTTCATATACCGCCATGTAGTTTAGCCAGCAAAGTCGGCATACTAATGGTCATGTGTGAGGTAGTAAGTGCTGCCGCCGTATGGCTTCCTATCAAAACTGACGATAGATACAAGCCATATGGCAGCAGCGCTTACTACCTCACACATGACCATTAGTAGGCCGACTTTGCTGGCCAACTTACATGGCGTTATATGAAGAATTGTGGAGGTGCAAACAAAAATTCGAGGTTTTGTACGGTTTAGAGACGGATTTCTACAGTGAAATCCAGACGATCCACGGAGAACACAATAGCGCTCCTAGTGAAGTGAAAATTATTTCAGTTCTTATACCCGTTTAATTTTTATCGCCTTTCAAAGTGAATTTATAGGAGTTTGTTTACATCTCAACGCTGAGCTATCAGTCGAAGGTGCAAAACGTGTGCTTCATTTACTCGTCTTGGAAAGCTTAGGAGCACAATGGGCTATACAAGGTGAATTTATAGCATGTACGGAATGCGTTCGGCACGTTTTTTATTCGGAAAATAGTATATATGACGAAATATAAGCATTTGCTAATGCCGCAGCTGGGTGACAGCTACCGGAAGCTTGTCCATAGTAAGCCGACTAATCCATATGCAAATTGCTACCATATGGCTTGTATCTATCGTCAGTTTTGCTTCCTATCTAACGTCAGTTCCTCAAAGGGCTATTTACATAGGAAGGGAAGAAAAGGAGTAAATGCTAGACCAAAAATTTCCGAATATCAGCCATTTATTTGTAGAGTTTCTTCGATTGGGATGGTAGTGGTTGAAACCAAGGGTAGTCTCAGCAGAACAGAGGCAAATGAAATCAAATGGCGGGAAAATTCAAATTAATAGCACCATGAGAAAAATATTTAACTCAACATGATTTTGTATATTTTTCTAGTTTCTCATTTAAGGTGTCTAAGGCAAATTGGATAATTAACTTAACTTTGGATTAAATGTAATCAATCAACATGTATTTTAAGAGATTATTGATAAAAATTTAATAAGATAATGAAGAGCAACTATTTAATTTTCTGAGCAATATTGGAGTTCGGAGGTTTAAACACAAACAACGTGAATCAAATATTGAACCAAATAAATCAGATCAAAAAATAACGTAATAGGTATCTTATTTCGTTTCCAGGTCTAGAAGACCGTTTAATTAACAGGAATATTTTTTCGATGTAATTATATTCCTGGCAATATTTTTTCTATTCAATATTTTTTCCTAAGATATTGGGCTGTGAATTATTTTATTCAGTTTTTAGTGAAAAGAACGTCTTTCACACTTTTTTTAAGTTATAAAAAAATACCTGATGCTAAGGAACTTTTTGATTATCAAACTTAAAAGGGAGCAAAAGTGACCATTTGCGATCATATGTTGCTTATAGTCACTGAATAACTCCTTTTCTAAAAAATATTTCTGGACCTCTATTATAATTTTAAAATATTATTTTCTTGCAAATACATTTCTCTCCCTTGGCAAATTTGTTTCACACTTTCTGAAGGTGATTTTATGGAGCCTTTTGTTTTGTAGACTATAAGTGATCTTTCCTAAAATTCGCCTTCAATGGAAACTAAAAACTCCGTAATTATTAAGGTTTTTTCTCTATTTTAACGACGACAAAACCAGCGATGTAATCTACGTCATAGAAAACATATTCAGTTAAATTTGTTGGATAATTAGCATTGCTATGTTCCATCATGAATTGCTTAACCCCAAAAGAAGAACATTCTGAAAGTATACCGATTTTTCTCATACATAAATTAAAATCCTGTGATTGTTTTCTCGCGTATGTCTAAACTGGAAAGAGAATGCTAATAATTATATCAGGTAAAATTCATCTTTGATTGTGTTGATTCAATTACTGATATTGTATTGCAGATGGCAGCATTGATAGAATGAAAGACAAAATGGTACTTCTTACTTCTTTATTTTTGTTTATAATGTTCTATTTAAGTTGATATAATATTTGAAGAGTTTCGAAGAAAACAGATTTCTTCTCAATCGCTTTGGGAACCAATCTGTTGACGTCCAAACATTTACTTAAGACAACACATAAATGTTAAACTAACATAAAACTAAGACAGCATTTTGAAATTAAGCATAAAAAATAGCTTATCATGCCGAAAATTATGATTACGCAGTCAGTTTCAATGAAAATCTAGAATGAAAATGATTAAATTGGTATGCAAATATAATGCAGGAAAGATTTACACTCGTCAAATTCGGCTTTACTGCCATCATCATATTGGGGGCAGCATTCAATGAAACTAAATCCTAACACAATAAAATGCCAATATCAACGAAGCATGAAATATAGTGGAAATTTACGCTCCGAAAACTGTACACAAGCAATGGGGACGTTGTCAAATTTTCATTGGTGTTGCACAGCAAAACGTCACAAATATAATTATATCTTAAAATTCGAAATCAAATCTTACATTCTCCATATTGGATTCAGACATTGCTTCTATTTTTTCAGGCACTAAGTCCACCTCGAACAAGTCCTTAAAACCACGATGTTTATAGTTGTCGAAATCATATACAAAATACACCTTTATTTCCGAAACCTGGCCTTAAAACCATACAAACCATACCATACTAAGTGAACGGTATTTACAGTATACAAATCCTGAAATTAAATATTGATACAAAAAATGCCCAAAATTTCCATGTAGCAGCTACATACATCCCCTGAATCTGGCTTCACATCAATACTGCAAGCAGCATGAATTATCTCTCGTTGATTGGTTCAATTCAACCTGAACAAAAAATAATTGATAATGCGTACCATAAATTAAAAATTACCCTCTTCAGGCCTCCCATAGACATCGCTGAAGCTAAAGGGCTTGAATCAACATTAACCTATAATTGTAAAATTAATTACATTACGGAAAAAATCAAAAGACACCGCCTTGAAAATAATTTCATCTACCATGGACTTCGGAAAAACATATTCTAAAAATGAGAGGATTAAAGTTTAATTTAAGAATTTCATGCATTCTTCAAATTTGATTTACAGCCCACAAAATCATTCAGATGACTAATGCTCGCAATTTCATCGTCTCTGATCCAAAAGTCCTAAAATTGAGCGTACTAAATGTAATGTTCGGATAACTAAATGACACTCTATTCAGAAAAATTGGCTTATTAGCCGAAACCGAAGAAATCGTTTCATAGTCGCACTAAGATTAGATACTTAGCAACGAAAACAGTAAATACATGTAAACTTACACATCCTGAATTGAATTCGGAATTTGGACAAAACTTTAATCTATTCGTAGTTGAATTTTAAAGTAAAAAAATTGAAATCAGCATTTTAATCAATCATGAAATATACCTACACGTCAAAAAGTAGATGTAAAGGTGATCATATCTTCAATTTCGCATCGAGTCTAAAAATATGTGCAAATATTAATTTAAGAATAGCTATCTTACAAGTTTAGCTTTGATTCAAATAAACGATGTCATCATCCTTGAAATGATCTTCGCCAACTTGCGAACGTTTTATTTCCGGATTTATCCCGAGAATTCAGTACCACTCCATTTTTGCACTAATATTATTCGGAATTCTAAAATGATAAAAAGTTACAATGGATTATGACCCCCTTAAAAAATACAAAAATGTTGTGAAGCTTATGATATAAGCCACTGGATATGCGGCAAAATATGAAGCAATCATAACAAAAAATTGCAAATATTTTCGAGCAGTTTTCTTGCGATTCACAACTTAAAATTATTGAAACTAAACTTTCTCACGATTGTAAAGCAATGAAACTATTAATTTTTACCAAAGCCATATAAATAAATGGACGAGCAATGAGAATCTGTGTACTCGTCCATGTGGGAAGCAAATTTACCACATAAATAAGTTATAAATAACTCTCGAAAACATATGGTTCCCTCTGCTTCTCCTTCCCCTTTGTTTCCAGACAGGTTTTTCTTCCCTCTCTTCGATGAATCACTTCCCCCACTGGCACCTGCGCACACTGACAAAATTTCATTTCATGTGCACACGATCGTGCCTTCGTTATCATTCTCAAAACGGTTTGAGTACAACGCAGCAAACGACTCTCACAGAAAACTCGAACGTCAAGGCAAAAGAAATTCGTAGAGGCGCGATAAAGGCGAGAAAACGCATGTGTCAAAGCCGATGGAAAATTCGTAGGTTTTTAATAAAAACAGAGAACTAAAGGCCGATTTCGTACACGCGATCTTCAAAATTAAAAACTTTTTAAACGTGAGAGTGAATTAAGTGCAAAAACAAAAGCATCTCACTTCAAACCTCAACTTCACACAACTATAGCGAAGGTTGCTAATTGCTTCGGCTCTGGCGACCTGTTGCAGATCCAGTACTCTCCATATCTATGATTTTTACCAAAAGTACGACTTTCCGCTCGAGCCACTATTGAAGTTTGGGCAACACAGACCCGAACAGCGCATTGTCGTGTTCGAATGTTTGTCACTTGATTCAATAAAATTTCACTATATATCGCGTGAAACTAACCGAAGCAGTATGTATTACGTTCAGCACTTAAATGTTTCAAGAAAACCGCGAGGAAATGATACTTTCCGCAAATTGACAACAATGAATGAACGAAGCCGTAAACAAAATTTTGACGTTTATAATGATTTCCCCTTCCCTCGCAAAAACCGCCTCTAAGAGCTTAATATTGGAATACGCATATAGGGTTTTACACGGATAGACTTAATCCTCTTCTCTCTCTCTGTCTTAGGCTATGTACGACTTCTTTGATCGATTGGTAGTGGTTTAAACCCAAATCAATATAAATAAATGGAGTAACGAGAATCTGTGTACTCGTCCATGCGAGAAGCAAATTTATCACATAAGAAGCCTACGCCCTCGAAACTATATGATTCCCTCTGCTTCTCCTTCCCTTTTGTTTCTAGACAGGTTTTTCTTTCCCCTCTTCAGAAGAATCACTTCCCCCACTGACACCCGCCCACACTGACAAAATTTCATTTCATGTGCACATGATCGCGCCTTCGTTATCATTCGTAGAACAGTTTGAATCAAAACTGACGTTAGATAGGAAGCCATATGGCAGCAGCACTTACTACCTCACACATGACCATTAGTAGGCCGACTTTGCTGACCAACTTACATGGTGGTGTACGACGAATTATGGAGGTACCAACTAAAATTCGAGGTTTTGAACGGTTTTGAGACCGATTTCTACAGTGAAATCCAGATGGCCCGTGGAGAACACAATAGCGCTCTTAGTGAAGTGAAAATTATTTCAGTTCTTGTACCCGTTTAATTTTGATCGCCTCCCAAAGCGAATTTATAAGAATTTGTTTACTTCTCAACGCAGAGCTATCATTGGAAGGTGCAAAACATGTGCTTCACTTGCTCGTCTTGAAGAGTTTAGGAGTACAGTGGACAGTGCAATGTGAGTTTTAGCATGCGCGGAATGCTTTTCGTACGTTTTCATTCGGAAAGTAGTATGTATTACGCAATATAAGCATTTGCCAATGCCACAGTTGGCTGACAGCTCACGGAAACTTGTCCATAGTAGGCCGACTAATCCATATGCAAATTGCTACCATATGGCTTCCTATCTAACGTCAGTTTTGAGTACAACCAACGCCATCTTAATATAATGGCCGGATTCGTGACATCGATGACGTATTTCATAAGGGTTAAGATGGCGGCGGTACATCAGCTGTGCAGTTTTGTCAGTGAAGTGACATTTCTTCGCATCTCGAACGCTTAAAATCGACAATCGGTGTTAAAAATTAATTTGTAAGGCAAACCCGAGCGATTTGAACGGCCAAATTTCGGTGCGCGTAGCTCGAATAACTGCTCCAATGAAAGCAATAGTTCGCACTTCCGTAAATCGCTTAAAATATGAGAAATTACGTGATAAAGTTGGTGCCGTAAGTTCAAAAGTTTTCAAGTGAAGTGTCGCAGTCTCACGAAAAGTGAATTATTAATATTGTTTAAGTGAAAATTGGTGGCGGATATTTTAATGAGACTCGCTTAACAATCATGTAAATCGGATGCGTAAAGTTATATTTCAATTGGTTTGTTTTAATGGCCCCGAGTGAGTGTTTGATATATGTAAGCAAACTTAGTGCGGATGTCATTTTAGTTTATCTTTCCAATTAGTTATCGTTGATGTTAGAAATAAAGATGCTCTCAGCATACATAGCTAAATTACTGCTGCGCGTCAAGTTCTGTCGAAATTTTCTAAGTGCGTATAGTACAACTTTCACCGTGGGAGCTTTCATAGCTTTCATTTTTTTTAAGGTTTAGTATTTTTCTACGAAGACTTCAGTAACTGTAAAATCTAATAAGCCCTTCTCAGGGCTGCATAATTCCTTTGTTTGTTTTAGTTGTTTCAGGCCCCATCTTCTCCAGCTGGAAAAACACCGGGCCGGTTTTATGCGATGGAATTCGACTCAACAGGTGGACTCCCGACACAAACTCTATATCTGTATGGCTGCATATCCGGGATGGCGAACAATAAATGGCCCTTTTCAGGGCCTTAAAAAAATTAACAAAGAGTAAAAGCGACTATCAAGTCTAAAAGCCCTTCTCAGGGCTAAAAAATATCTTGCTTTCTTTTAAATCGTTTCAGGTCCCATCGCCTCCAGCTGGATAGACTCCGGACCAGCTTAGATTCGTGGAAGGGATTCGATTCAATAGTGTGACCAGAGAGACGTTAAATCTATGTCACTGCATACCCGGGATGGCGAACAATAAATGGCCCTTTTCAGGGCCTTAAAAAAATGAACAAAGAGTAAAAGCGACTATCAAGTCCAAAAGCCCTTCTCAGGGCTAAAAAATATCTTGCTTTCTTTTAAATCGTTTCAGGTCCCATCGCCTCCAGCTGGATAGACTCCGGACCAGCTTAGATTCGTGGAAGGGATTCGATTCAATAGTGTGACCAGAGAGACGTTAAATCTATGTCACTGCATACCCGGGATGGCGAACAATAAATGGCCCTTTTCAGGGCCTTAAAAAAATGAACAAAGAGTAAAAGCGACTATCAAGTCCAAAAGCCCTTCTCAGGGCTAAAAAATATCTTGCTTTCTTTTAAATCGTTTCAGGTCCCATCGCCTCCAGCTGGATAGACTCCGGACCAGCTTAGATTCGTGGAAGGGATTCGATTCAATAGTGTGACCAGAGAGACGTTAAATCTATGTCACTGCATACCCGGGATGGCGAACAATAAATGGCCCTTTTCAGGGCCTTAAAAAATGAACAAAGAGTAAAAGCGACTATCAAGTCTAAAAGCCCTTCTCAGGGCTAAAAAATATCTTGCTTTCTTTTAAATCGTTTCAGGTCCCATCGCCTCGAGCTGGATAGACTCCGGACCTGCTTAGATTCGTGGGATTCGATTCAATAGTGTGACCAGAGAGACGTTAAATCTATGTCACTGCATACCCGGGATAGCGAACAATAAATGGTCCTTTTCAGGGCCTTAAAAAAATGAACAAAGAGTAAAAGTGACTATCAAGTCCAAAAGCCCTTCTCAGGGCTAAAAAATATCTTGCTTTCTTTTTAATCGTTTCAGATCAAGTAATTCAATTGCATATAAAGCCTCACTTTATAAACTATTGTGTTTATTATTAATTGAAAATAAAAGTATGTGATAATTTTTTTTTGGAAGTGGATTGAAATAAAACTGTAAATACAATCTTTTTCATTTGATCGATTAAAAGTTGTCATAAAAATGTATTTTTATTGCAGTCTTCAATACAAGTGAAAACAAGATTAATTTAAAGCAAAAATAAGATCCCTGGCTGTTGTCAGGGTTAAATATTAGCAGTTAAAACTAACGAAGGAAATGTTTACATATTATGTATTTGGATGAGACATAGAATTAGATGCTTAACATATGAAAAAGCCTAAATCTAACAGTAGCCACGATCTTGAACACGTTTCCGTGGTGCAGCCTTGATAATATTATCAACACGCAAAATCATTTCGGCTGCCTCAGAAGCCGATAACAAAACTTGTCGTTTCACAGCAAACGATTCAGTGATGCCTAGTTCCTTCATGCACGCAACTTTACCATTGTCCATATCCAAGCCTTGGGAATGTTTACCCTGTGAATGTGCAGCGCGTAGTTCGGAGACAAGTTGTGCTGAATCATATCCAGCGTTATCTGAAATTGCTATTGAGAGTTGGAGAAGAGCACCTGTGAAATGAATTGTAATTTAATAAATTTCGTTCGTCTTGCTCAAATTAAATTATATTTACGAGCAAAGGGCTCCATAGCAATCGCTTCCTTTCCAGGAGTATCAGCAGCCTTCTTGAAGATGGCGCAGGCCATCAAAGCTTCCCTGCAGCCACCTCCATACAAAACTCGTGATTCCTTAACAGTAGCAGCCAAAACACAAAGCGCGTCATGGAGTGATCGTTCTGCATCATCGACGATTTGCTGAGTAGCTCCGCGGATCACAATTGTGCAAGCTTCACCCAAGGCAACGCCGCTGAAGCGCATGAGTGTATCTTCACCAATCATTACCTATAAAATAATTTCAGAATTTAGACACTTGGACGTACATTTCCAATTCATTCTACAAACCTGCTCGATGAGCTGGCACTGACCCAGCTTGACCATCGACGGGTTGTCGAAGGTGGATGTTTTTTCTCCTCCAGTCACCAAGGCAAGACGCTGAATACCATCGAAATCTGCATGTTCAATGGCCATAACGCCAGTATCAGCGAACAATTGTTCTGGGTAGTTATAGATCAACTGCCGATTGATGAAAACATTGCAATTGTGAGCCAGAATCTTGTTAACCTTGTCCCTCATCTTCTCCTTCTCAGCCAGTTCCAAATCTGCTATTTTCGCCATTGAATCAACTTTCACTTGACTGCCGAACACCTTGATCTTGTCTGTGTCCATAGGCGTGTTCGCGATTAGGATCTTTGCATTCTCAACACGCTTCGGCTGATGCATGCCTGGTTTCTTGTCCAGCAAGAAGCCTTAATCCAAGAAGGAATCTTCCAAAGTTCCGCCAGTTGTCTTGATAATTTGAATGGCGTCTAGTTCGCCGGAACCTTTCAGCCTCAAGATAGCCTCAACTGCTAACTTTGTAAAGAGCTCCTCGTGCTGGTACAAGATTTTTGAGCTCAATGTCGTCCGTGCGATGTTCATCAAATCCTCCTTGAACTTCTCGTTATCTGCAGAATTGTCGCGCGATGTGTTGGTTAGAGCATCACGTGCAATTTGTGTTGCCATTCTATATTCTATATTAGCATTTGAACAGGATTAGAAGTTCACTTTATTAAAGTTGCACAAGTCGCCGGCACTTCGTTCACGTACTATGGCACGACATTATTTTGCGTTTTTAGGGAAATGCACTACTGAGACACTTAGAGTTTTGCTCCCCAACATTTTGGTTTATAAAACGCGCGAATTCCACAGCGAAATTACTTTAAATCGGCGAGATTCAAGTCGCACATTTCGCGGTAGAATGAAATGTCACTTCACTCAGCTGATCATAAAAAGAAAAGCAAAAAATTGATGACGTCGTTATTTTAGGTATCAGCTGAGATTTTTATCAGCTGTGAATACGGCCATTATATTAAGATGGCGCTGGTACAACCCAACAAACGTTCTCTCACAGAAAACTCAAATGTCAAAGCTGATGAAATTCGTAGAGGCGAGAAAACTCATGTGTCAAAGCTAATGGAAATTTCGTAAGTTTTTAATAAAAACAGAGAACTTAAGTGCTGATTTCATACACGCGTTCTTCGAAATTAAAAGCTTTATAAACTTGAACGTGTTTTGGAGTGAATGATATGCAGAAACAAAAACATATCACTTCAAACCTCAACTTTAGCGAAGATTGCTAATTGCTTCGGCTCCCGCGACCGGTTGCGGATCCAGTACTCTCTATATCGACGTTTAAACCAATGTTAGTATCAGCAGAGCCGGGGCAACTTCAATCAAATGGCGGGAAAATTCAAATTAATTACCGCAGTGTAAAAATATTTAACTCAAAATTAATTTACATATTTTATTAGTTTCTCATTTAAGGTGTCTAAGGCAAATTTGGTAATTAACTTATACTTAGATTGAATGCAATCAATGAACATGTATTTCTAGAGATTATTGATGAAAACCCAATAAGATAATGAAGAGCAACTGTTCAATTTTCTAAGGAATATTCGGGTTAGAAGATATAAACACAAATAACGTGAAACAAATAAATCGGATCAAAGACTAACGTTGTGTGTATCTTATTTAGTCCCCAAGTGTGGAAGAGAGTTTTATGGCGACATTTTTTCGATGTAATAATACTCATGGCAATATTTTTTCTATTCAATATTTTTTCCTAACATACCATTAAAGTGAATTGTTTTATTCAGTTTTTGCAGATTAGAACATCTTTCTGACTTTTTATAGATATAAAATAATACCTGATGTTGAGGTTCTTTTTGATTATCGAACTTAAAAGGGAGCAATAGTGACCACTTCCGATCATATGTTGTTTGTAGTCACTGAATAACTCCTTTTCTAAAAAATACTTTTGGATCTCTGTTATAATTTTAAAATATTGTTTTCTGTCCAATATATTTTCATCGTTTGTCATTAGTTTTATATTTTGTTGAAGGATTGTAATGATTTTAACTGTCTAAGTCCGAACGAGGAACCGACCTCTCATCGGTTCTAGACGTTAAGTCTGAGTAGTGCCAACGGATGGTACCCACCGGTCAACCAATCCGTGCACCGTAATCCATTCACGCGGTGGCTGCTTGTCGGCCAGCTAGATCGGAGAGGATTTCGGTCGCGGGTCTCCGAATGGATTACGCTCATCTACAATCTTCAGCCACCAATACATGCCCGTTTTCAAACGCGTCACAAAACATAACCATACGGAGAGGAAATCTACTTTACATTACTCCGTATTTCTTCATTCAATCAGCCAAGAAAAAAAATCTAACCTTTACTTCGCGTTCCCGAATTTCCGACGCGGTACTGAAAAATATGCTAAGCTAACTCAACCTGACGAAAGCTACGCTAATAAGAAGGCAAAACAACAAAGGTACCGCGTACCGTGCGCGTCGCGAAACCGACCTCAGCGGATTTCCTCAAACCCTACCCTCACGACGGCATACTTACCATGCACTCTATTTCCCGCTGAAAGAAAGGACCACTGGAAATGAAAATCGTGTTTTTAGTTAGCAATTCATTTTATTATTAAATTCAATAAAATTAGGATTTCTATTACAAATATTAGTATCTTCCATTTAAAAACGAGAAAATTCTCTAATCTACAAATCTGTAGCAAAAAAATCGTGCAAATATTTACCTTAGATACTTCTCCTTATCTGACTTGATTTTAGTAGTCTACCTTTTCTTATTTTAAGCTTCAATTTGAGAAAACACAAACTATCTTTCATCTTTGTTTTGGATTTAAATTTTGCGTTTAAAAAAAAAATATCACTTTCAGGATTTTCGTATATTCTAAGCATTAAACAAATTTGCTGGTTGCTTGTTTGTTGTAAATTTAGTCATATCGAGCTTATTTCTCATGGGGAAAGGATTAGAGGGCTAGAAATGTTTTGGAATTTCTGAAACGTGTACATGTATTGTGTTCAATAAATAAGAGCGATTTATCACTAAAGAAGAGTTAAAACTGATTAAGTTTCAAAAACTAACATTTGCACAATTCAGACATTTCAAAGGAAGTTGTAATGAATCATGCGACGACGCTGGTGACCACTACCAACACACTTTGCTGCTAGGTGGCTTGTCATTTTACGTTGGCTGCGACCAGTGCACATCCCATGTCTATTTTATCGTGGGATGCCAACCGGATTTTGACAGCCACATGGTAGCAAAGTGTGTGGGTGGTGAGTGCCATCGAAATCGATTGCTTTGATCGCAGCGGGATTTTGGTGTGAAAATTATATTGTGAGTTTTGTGGATGGGGTGAGGATTTTGTGTTGCAGCCTGAACCTAAACGTGAACATTTCAGGTAAATATGCTTTTGGACGAGGTTACTGGTGATGTAACTTAGTTCTTAATTCTCGCTAGAGCGATAAAATCAGTGCGCCGCTAATGCTTAGCCAATTTGCGGGTGGTCGTGTATAGGAAGGCGATGGAGATGTGATGCTTTCGCCGGTCCGTCATAGGAAATTCATACGCTCGACACATGTCGGCCACGATTGCAATGAGGATGAAAAATGGCCAGTTCGATTTAGAATTTCTGCGACATAGTTTTGGAGGATGCCTGGTCGAAGAAGGGGACATAGTCATAGATAAATAGACAGAGGATATTTGGAGGTTAGTAAAGCGCGTTTAAAATTATTGAATCAATGCACGAAAATCAGCAACGAATTTCCTGGCATTTTGTAAATGTGTGTTACGCAAACAAACAATTGATGGAATGTTTGTGCTGTGGTTGTTTTTACGAATCGACGAAATATCAAGTATTTCCATTCCTAACAAAATATTTCCCGTCACCCGGAAATTCTGAAGGAAAACAACACTTTGGCATGAATACTACACAAAACAATTTATAGCAAATAAAAAAAAAAAGGATAAGAGAAAAACAAAAATATTTTTACCGCAGGCATTATGAGGATAATTTTAAACCGTAACTTAAAGAAAGTAAAAGAAATCGAGAAAATGTAATAATGTACATTAAAATATGTAAAGTTGTCAAATTTTTTATAGAAACAAAACAAAAATAAAGACCTGTATATCAATAAAAATTAAAGGAAACAATTCATCCGATGAAAATGAACCGGTAATCCGAAAAAAATAACATCTCGGTATGAAATGTAAACAAGGATATAAAATTTATAAAAATATGAATATTACACGAAAAATAGTATGAAGCAGACGCAAGCCCGCATGCACTTTCTTGTTAGTTTCTCCAAAGCGATTATTTATATCACTCATGTACCGTAACTTGTATTCACCCGCGTTGCATCCAAGAAATAAATTGAAAATTTCCATCACGGAGAACTCGTTTGATCTGCGTCACATGAAATTACACAATATGTAAAAGTAAATTTAACTCACACACTTTTGGGAGTAACTTAAATCACATGTGGCTTAGCCGAAATCTCGGATTTTTCGCATCCACTATAAATTATAATTCTTGTATTTATCTGAATATACACATATTTATTAGAACGAAAGAATAACAATTGATAAGCATATAATTATATAATTAGCAAGAAATCAAATAATTTGAAATTGTAGACATTAAAGAGTAACGGGAAAAGGTGTCAGAGAAAGAAAACTAAAAACATATTTTCAACTGAAACTCTCGAATAGCTCTTACGGCCAAAAGTAGTAACCTGCATGTTACACGTAGATGTACAATATAAATAGAGAACCACACAAGAAACAAAACAGACACGTTTATCTAAAGACTTTTTATAATTACCAATATTTTACTTATGCATAACGTAATCAAATTTGCTAGAAACAAATCGTGAAACAGAAAAACTTATGATTACATATTCATTTTTTTTAAACAAACAGTGTTTCAAGGTATTTTATAGGCTAACAGAAAGGAGATCTCCTATCATTATTGCGTAGTGTGTAAACTAAATAATTCTAATTTTAGAGATGTTGAAAGAGAAAAACTTAGTGCATTTATTCTCGTCCTATTGGCTTGCAATATCAAAGAAATATTTAAGTAAGAAAAGATTGCGAGTTAAAATCTTTCGTAGCTTATCATTTTTTCGGTGCTTGTCAGATTGATTCGCAGTAACGTTTACTTCAAATTAATTTCTATTTTTAATAATGTTAAAATATAAACTTTACGTCACTTTCCATTTGTGCTTCATAAGCTTAAGTTGTCCTCAAATGATCAAAATGTTAATAGCGTGTGCAAGTTGAGGGCAATTATTATTAACGCTTGAATAAATCGTAGTCCTTTATCGAAAAGGCAAATACATCGCGAAAATTGCCTATTAATAATAATCAATCGTTTGGCAAGTAGTGAGAGTTCAAATGTTTTTTATTTTCTATTTTCCTTGCATTCCACTAAAGTAACGAAAAAGACCGATGAAAGTAATAAAAAAGGACGTAGATTGTAAAATGAAATGATAATCATTAAAATATCTTTTGACGTATTGCTTCCATATTTTTTTTTTTCCAAATAAGACATTAATTACATTGTCGTTGTATCATTCCCAATATTACTTATTTATATAATGAAATTGAAGAAAGTAAATAATAAACGAGAACATATGCTAAGGTCGAAATCGTTAAAAAAAATAGTTATTTACACTATTATTCTTTTATTATTGCTAAGTCGCGAAAACACGCAAATATTTTATGTTTATTATTTTACTATCTATATACATAAATAATAATATGAATTGCTAACGAAAAAAATAGACTTTCCTTTCCAGTGGTTCTTCTGTTCAGCGGGAAATGAGGTGCAGGGTAAGTATGCCGTCGCGAGGGTAGGGTTTGAGAAAATCCGCTGAAGTCGGTTTCGCGTTGCGCGCAGTACGCGGTACCTTTGTTGTTTTGCCGTTTTATTAGAGTAGCTTTCATCGGGATGAGTCAACGTAGTATACTTTTCGGTACCGCGTCGGAAATTCGGGAACGCGAAGTAAAAATTAGATTTTGTTCGTTGACTGGCTGATGAAGAAATACGGAGTAACGTAGAATAGGTTTCCTCTCCGTATGGTTTTGTTTTGTAACGCGTTTGAAAATGGGCGTGTATAGGTGGCTGAAATATGTAAATGAGCGTAACCCATTCGGAGACCCGCGACCGAAATCCTCTCCGATCTAGCTGGCCGACAAGCAGCCACCGCGTGAATGGGTTACGGTGCACGGATTGGTTGACCGGTTGGTACCATCCGTTGGCACTACTCAGACTTAACGTCTAGAACCGATGAGAGGTCGGTTCCGCGTTCCCACGTAAACGTAAAAACATTAGAAATGGCGCCCAACGTGGGGCCCAAAACATCCTAAGGGGATAAGAGATTCGCGTCTTCTGACGAGTTGGTCCTTTACGGAGGATGTAAGGTACTTTGGTACTCGAGCCTCACCAACAGGAGCAGTGGAGTTGTGTCATACACACTAGCAGTCGCTTCACGTGAGTTGTAGCTTCCGCTCTCCTTTGTTTGATTTTTTTTTCGCGACAGAATCCTTCCGATGTGTTGTCCCAGGCTAACCCCTGTAAGGACCTTCCATTTTCTTGATGGAACTGTCAGCCAGATGGGGTTTTCTCCTGTCAGCCTGGACTCTCAAGAAAATAGAAAGCTACCTTGCCTTTATATCGCGGAAGGATTCTACTTATTTCGTATGCGTGATAGACGAGTGGTATCGGTTCAAAGTTCGGTGGCGTATGCTGAAATGGCGAAGCCCGGAATGCTTCCACGCGTCGGGAATTTTGACCGCGTACTAAGCTGTTACGGTAGCTCTACAACTTGTCATTTAACGTCATTTAACGTAGTTTAGAGACGGTTTTTGTAATGTATGTGGGTATGGGATAAATTTTGTAAATCGACCGAAAGCACCCTTTCTTCGGCAGACTACCACGCACTCTCGTTTCCCTGTGGAGGAGTCGACTGCTGGGAAGGAAAGTATATACTAAATAAACTTTTTTCCCCCTTATTAATAGCTCGCCACTATCGGCCACTAAGTTATTTCTAGCTTTCATGTATATATTAGGTTAGTAGTAGCTTTCGTATAGATTAGGGATAGTAGTAGGAATAGTTACATTTTTTCTTTCTTTCTCTATTTTAGCAATACTTAACACCCAACCACACGACAATGGCGATAAAGTGGACCCCAGACAAGCGTTGGACCAGATCCAAAACGGTCCAACCAGCTAACTGCGGGATCTGCTTTGAGGACGTAGTGGAGGGCGTACACAGTGTGCGATTGAAGTGTGGACACCTTTTCCACCGTGCCTGTGTCCAACAGCTCCTCCTCACGTCCGAGCTTTGCCCACTATGCCGGCGACCCATAGAGCGGACCGCCGTAGACGTCCCCCTCGGAACGCCCGTCCCCACGCGTGGAGCAGTGGCGAAAGGGGTCCCAGAGGCCGAACCGCCCCAATCACTGATGGACTTTCAAGGAGCCGTAGGCGGGGAAGTTCCTGCTGCAGTTGTCGCGGCCGAGGTTACACCCGCGCCTTCCACCCACTCCATTGACACCCTCGTGGCGTTAATGCGGGCTATGTCTGAGAGGATTGGCAACTTGGAGGGAAGGCTCCAGAACCTCCCCATGAGCCAACCATCCAGCCGCGTGAGAACTCCGCTTGGCTGGGAGCCCAATCCCAGTGTGGCTATGCCCCACTCTCGATCATCTGATCAATGGGCCCTACCTCCAAGGAACTCGGGAATGGATCCCAGAGCTCCCGAGTATAGACCACGACACAGCACCGCACCTCCGTTGGTACCTCCAGTCCCCGAGGCAGTCCCTTACAACAGGTCAATAGAGGATGCGATTCCCCCCGGGAACGCATTGACACCTTTCCGAGACCCGACGCCTCGTATCATGGAGAGTTGGCGCCTGAACTTCACGGGTTTCAACGCTATGATATCGGCGGACCAGTTCCTCTTCCGGATTCAGGCGTTAGTATCCAGCACCCTGGGAGGTGTTTTCTCTGCCTTCCTCCGGCATGCACATCTTTTGTTCAGCGGAGACGCTGCCGACTGGAACTGGAGTTTTAAGGAGTCGGACGCCACGTCCCACTTGGAACTCTTTCAGTGCAGCCTTCCGCAATCGATTTGATGATGGCTTCACTGAGAGAGAACTAAGGGAACAGATAAAGAAACGGAAACAAAGCGCTCACGAACCGTTCGACCAGTACTACACAAGTATAGTGAGATTGAGCACTCGCTTGCGGACAACCATGCCCGAGGACGAACTGGTAGAAATTACCAGAGAGAATATGCGTTGGGAGCTTCAGAACAGCCTTCTGCATTTTCCCATCAACACCATACAGGGATTGCGCCTCCATGCCCGTAGGCAAGAACAACTGGATGAGCGGCGAGGTACCTTCCGTCCACAACCTCGAATATCGGGACCAAATCCCCGAAATCATCACACCGCAGAGTTGATGGCAGCGGACCACCTACTTGCTGACCCAGTACCAGTACCGAGGAGCGGAGCGCCACAGGAGCTCGAGGACCCAGCAATGATTGATCGACCCTCCCTTGAAGCAATTACAAGCCCGACGGTCTGTTGGAACTGCCGACAAACGGGGCATCGTTTCTATGCATGTCCAGCGGAACCGACGCTCTTCTGTTACCGATGCGGGAAGGCCAACACGTACGCACCTGATTGCGCAAATTGCAAAATGCGAAAAAACTTGCCAGCGAGTGCCGCGACAACCCGTCAGCACTCCTAAAACCCGGACGAACCAATGCTGACCCCATCACTAGCTATGACCAAGCCCCAGACATGACTCCAATTCTGCTGACTCGCACCGCCAAACACAGTTCTCGCGAAGTTCCACAACCGACGCCATCCTTTGTCGAGGCAGACGCGCAGGGAAATGATAGCGAGGCGAAGGTTCCTTGGCATGTCAAACCTTTCCACGTCAGACTGCGGAATTATTTGGCCACTCGACAGCGCATCTTCCATGAGGAGTTGGCTACAACTGTCCCACCGCGAAGAAAGCGAGCCACGCGTCGGATGCGGAGCTTCTGGAGAAGGGTCAGGCAGTCGAGGAAGGTGCTGAAGGACATTCACTTAGACGAATTATTGAGGGATGACGTTCGACCATATGCGTCAGTACACCTCCTGCAAAAACGTTTGTCAGGTTTAGTCGATACGGGAGCCAGTGTGAATTGCATATCAGTCGATTTTGCAGGGGAGGTACTGGCAAGGCACGCGCACCAAATCCACCGTTTGACCACCTGGTTAAGCACGGCAGATGGAACTCGTCACTCTGTAGTGGGAAAAATTACGACGGATGTCACCATTAAGGGAGTAACTAAGCCTCTGGAATTTTACATCATACCTCAATTAACCCAGAATCTTTATCTAGGAGTGGATTTCGTTCGAAAATTTAACTTGGCCCCGGCACTGTTTTCCGGTACGACCCTGGAGTCCGTCACCACAGTTCGTGACCACACTCAAACCGATCACTTATTACGACATACACTGGATGTGAATCAGCAACTGAGACTTGACTCGGCTATATCAGCTTTTCCATCGCATGAGAAGGAAATTCTCGGGCGGACGGCGCTGGTGTTACAGACTACAGATGTGGGGGATGCTAAACCTATAAAACAGAGACATTTTGCCATATCTCCGGCGAAGGAAAAGTTGTTATACGCCGAAGTTGATCGAATGCTAGCATTAGGCGTGATCGAAAAATCGCAGAGCGCGTGGGCTTCCCCAGTCACCTTAGTTGTCAAGCCGAACAAGGTCCGTTTCTTCAAGATCACTTGAAGATTTAAATAAATTTGAGATAGTTCACTGTTGAGAATTTTCCGCAAATCGCGCTGGTAAAAAATGTTTATTCCAATTGACATTCTACTATTATGTATAAGACCTCCTAAAAATTGTAAGCTAATACGTATTGCAGTTAGAAGCGAAATCGAAAATAATTGTATTAACTTCAAGCGCATCAACACAAACCGAATCAACCACTTTTATTTTGTTGTCATTGAAGATGCGACACACATTCATCGACGATTTTCTTCTCGAACGATACACACAACACTTCCAGTTAGTGTCCGTCACATGCAAAATCTAATCAAACTTATTGTAACCCCTACCCTAAGATTAATAAGAACTGGATGGGCTAAGCTCATATAAAATGCATGAGAGAGCATGCAACCGGTTTCTGTTCTCTTCCAAGTGAATAGTCTGTCATTTCCTCCCCGTCTGCCTCTTGCTGGTCACTTTCTTGTTCCAAAAGCTAACTAGGTGTGAACTGACTGTCAAGTTGACTGATGCAAATTGGACGCCAAATTGGCCAATTTGCAAGTTTCGTCGCGAATTTTATCCGATATTAAAACTATGGAAAGTGTTCGCGATCTAAATTCGTACCAAGTGTTTAAACATTTGATTGGAGTTTGTGATTCAAGTTACTTTAACGTGTGACACTATGTAATTAAGTTAGAATTTCAAAATGAAATGTGTAGTGCCTTCGTGAAAAAATCATAGTGGAAAAGGATCTGTAGGTGTTTCCTTTCACAAGTGAGTAGTTATTATATTAATGTTTTGCATGTTTTTCATACAATGCTGAAGGTTTTTCAAATAGAAAGCAAATTTTTGGTATTGTATGAAAATTTGTTTCAATTGAGCAGCAGCCATGTTTGCTTGTGCAATTTGGCTCTCTCTAAGGTTGTAAACAAGAGCGTAGCAGTAGGAAAAGTGGTCGCAGGTGTTGTTGCAACCATATTGTCACGTGGTTGTCCACTCCAGTATTATTTAATTACTCAATGCCCCTACCTATACTCACAATCCCTAAGAGAGAGAGAAGAGGAGTAAGTCTATCCGTGTAAAACCCTGTATGTGAATTCCGATATTTTGCTTGTACAGGCGGTTTTTGCGAGGGAAGGGGAAATCATAACAAACGTCAAAATTTTGTTTACGGCTTCGTGCATTCATCGTTGTCAATATGCGGAAAGTATCATTTTCTCGCGATTTTCGTGAAAACGGTAGTGAATACTTAAGTGATGAACGTAATACATACTGCTTCGGTTAGTTTCACACGATATATAGTGAAAATTTATCCAATCAAGTGACTCAAAAATTAGAAAACGACAATGCACTGTTCGGTTCCATGTTGCCCGAATTTCAATAGTGGCTCGAGCGGAAAATCGTACTTTTGGTAAAAATTGATAGTTTCATTGATTTATAATCGTGAGAAAGTTTATTTTCAATAGTTTCAATTTGTGAATCGCAAGAAAACTGTTCAAAAATATTTGCAATTTATTGTTTTGATTGCTTCATATCAAAACTTACGATAGATACAAGCCATATGGTAGCAATTTGCATATGTATTAGTCGGCCTACTATGGACAAGCTTCCGGTAGCTGTCATCCAACTGCGGAATTAGCAAATGCTTATATTTCGTCATATATACTATTTCCCGAATAAAAAACGTCCCGAACGCATTCCGTGCATGCTATAAATTCACCTTGTATAGCCCATTGTGCTCCTAAACTTTCCAAGACAAGCAAATGAAGCACACGTTTTGCACCTTCGACTGATAGCTCAGCGTTGAGATGTAAACAAACTCCTATAAATTCACTTTGGAAGGCGATAAAAACTAAACGGGTATAAGAACTGAAATAATTTTCACTTCACTAGGAGCGCTATTGTGTTCTCCGCGGATCATCTGGATTTCACTGTAGAAATCCGTCTCTAAACCGTACAAAACCTCGAATTTTTGTTCGCACCTCCACAATTCTTCATATAACGCCATGTAAGTTAGCCAGCAAAGTCGGCCTACTAATGGTCATGTGTGTGGTAGTAAGCGCTGCTGCCATATGGCTTGTATCTGTCGTAAGTTTTGCTTCATATTTTGCCGCATATCTTGTGGCTTAAAGCAGAAGCGGCACAAAATTGGAGCATTTTTAAGGGGGTCATAATTCATTGTAACTTTTTATCATTTTAGAATTCTGAATGATATTTGTGCAAAAATGGAGTGGCGCTGAATTCTCGGGATAAATCCGGAAATAAAACGTTCGCAAGTTTGCGAAGATCATTTCAAGGATGACGACGTCGTTTATTTGAATCTAAGCTAAAAGTATAAGATAGCTATTCTTAAATTAATCTTTTGCACAAATTCAAGTATCTCATATTTTTAGACTCGATGTGGGATTGAATATATTAACACCTTTACATCCACTTTTGGACATGTAAGAATATTTCATAATTGATTAAAATACTGATTTCAAATTTTTTATTTTAGAATTCAACTACGAATAGGACAAAGTTTTGTTCAAATTCCGAATTTAATTCAGGATGTGTAAGTTTACATGTATTTGCCGTTTTCGTTCCTAAGTATCTAATTTTAGTGCGATTATGAAACGATTTCTTCGGTTTCGGCGAATAAGTCCATTGGCCTGAATAGGGTAAGTGTCATTTAGTTTCCCGAACATTACATCTAGCCCGCTCAATTTCAGGACTCTTGGACCAGAAACGACGAAATTGTGAGCATGTCATCTGAATGATTTAGTGGGCTCTAAATCAAATTCGAAGAACGCGTATATTTCTTACATTAGATGTGACAGCTGCAAAACATGTATGATTTCTATTTTCAAATTAATATTCGCACAAAATAAAATATATATTTTAGAGTCGATGCGAAGTTAAAGATACTAACATCTCTACAGCTACTTTTGGACATGTAAGTATATTTCATGTTTGGCTATTTTTTTTATTTATATGTGTCTTTATTTCAGAAATCGACTTCAGAGGTTAAGCTAAGTTTAGTGCGGTTTCCAAACAATTCCTTCAGCGGCGAATAAGTTGATTGCCCTGGATAGTTCAAGTGTCATATAGTTGCCAGCACCTTACATTTAACACCCTAAATGTCAGGACTCTTTGACCGGAAATGACGAAATCTCCAATTGTCTTCACCCAAATATTTTAGTGGGATCTGAACGGAATTTGGAGAAGGTATGAATTTCTTATCCTAAATTTTAATGTAAATTTTAATCCCCTCTATTTTAGAACATGCTTTTGACGAAGCCCATGATACCTTTTCATATTTTGTATAATGTTGCCATGATAATTTTCCAGTTATATATTTATATTGATTTAAGCCCTTCAGCAGCAACGTTGTCTATGGAAAGCCTTGAAAGTGTAAGTTTTAATATATGATAAGTAGCATCAATTATGACATTTTTTATTCAGGCTTCTAAACGAAAAAAGTCAACGGGAGATGGTTCACACGGCTTGCAGTATTAATGTAAATTTAAATGCATCAACTTAAGTTTGAACATAATAAACAAAAATGAAGTAGTAAAAGGTACCATTTTGCATTTCATTCTTATAATGGTGCTTTATATAAGATAAGTAATTTAATCAAAAAGATGGAAGATTGATTTTATCTAAGCATTAGGATTCACTTTCCAGCTTGAACAAATACAAGAAAACTTTTTTGCAGGATTTTAATTTTATTTTAGGGTAGATAATTTTTCCGCTTGTTTAATACTAACAATAGTGTTTTACTAAAGTATGCCACGTGAACATTGTATGTGATTTCTTCTGTTTAATTAGGATGGTAATTAAATGCTACATTTTTTCTAAAAAGGCGAATAACATATCAATCAAAGAACGTTTTTTAGGGAAGCTGTTATTCACTAAGTACAAACAAAGTATGATCATAAGTGGTCACTATTACTCCCTTTTATGTTTGTTCATCAAAAAGTATCTCAACACCAGGTATTATTTTATGTCTAAAAAAGTCAAAAAGATATTCTATCCACCAAAAACTGAATAAAACAATTCGCTTTTACGGTATGTAAGAAAAAAATATTCAACAGAAAGAGTATTGCCGTTAATATTATTTTATCAATAAAATACCAACAACAATTCCAACGGCCTGGAAATAACTCAGAATACTTTACATAGTATTTTGATTTAGCTAAAGAGTATGTGGGCTATTTACGAATGTATTTATACATTATTATCATTATAAATTATTGTCAGATTAATGTTCAATAATAAGCATGAAGGCGATTGGAATCTGCTGAAAAATATACCTCAGAAAACTAAACAGTGGCTCTTCATTATCTAATTCAAATTTTTCAATAACCTCTAAAAATACATCTTCCTTGATTGCATTTTAATCCAAAGTTCAGTTACTTATGAAACTAATAAAATAGTAAATTTATTTTTAGTTCAATATTTTCGGCATGGTGCTATCAATTTGAATTTTCCCACCATATGATTAAGTTTGCCCCTCTTGTGATGAGACTACCCATGCTTTAAGCCACTACCACACAATCAAAGAAACCTTACAAACCCATAGCCGACATTCGGAAGTTTTTGGAGCTATCATTTACTCCTTTTCTTCCCTCCCTAAGCACAATTAGCCCAGTCATATTAGGTAAAAAAAGGGGTCAACCTCGGAATGAAAGATAATAAGCTGCAAATTGGTACGAACCTTTGTTTTGTCATTCTAAATGTTGTCTCAAAAGTCTAAATCGTTATCGTGTTCGCGTCTCAAGATATTCAAGGTCAAAGGTCACAAAAATCGGTTTTTCGCGAATATCTGGCTTCCTATCGGTTAAATGAGATTTGCATTTATTATAAAAGTTGTAGGCTATAAAATTCCCAACAACTTTTGTTTAAACTTTTTTTTCATACGACCAACCGTTTTGAAGGTAGAGCGCGAAGAGTGCACATCGTACAGTCATATACGGTCTAATGCAAGGTCAAGCGTGAGTTATGGTTATCAGTACGTTATAAAGTCAATTATTTACTTGGAAATTATAATTATTAAACAATGCCTATTATTTATGTACTAACTATTAATTATTTATATTTAATTAAAGTAAGTAACTTGATTATTTATATATAATTATTCATATTTAACTATTTGACAAAACAAAGGTTCATACCAATTTGCAGCTTATTATCTTTCATTCCGAGGTTGACGCCTTTTTTTACCTAATATGACTGGGCTATACAACTTTTCAAAAACTTTGGTGAAAGTTGGAGCCGAATTGCGACCTCTAACGTGGTCAACAATCTCGTTATATACATACACACATATACAGATATATCCATATATATGCATATATATATACATATGTGTATATATATATATATATATCTATATATATACACATATGTATATATATATGCATATATATGGATATATCTGTATATGTGTGTATGTATAAAACGAGATTGTTGACCACGTTAGAGGTCGCAATTCGGCTCCAACTTTCACCAAAGTTTTTGAAAAGTTGTATAGCCCAGTCATATTAGGTAAAAAAAGGGGTCAACCTCGGAATGAAAGATAATAAGCTGCAAATTGGTATGAACCTTTGTTTTGTCAAATAGTTAAATATGAATAATTATATATAAATAATCAAGTTACTTACTTTAATTAAATATAAATAATTAATAGTTAGTACATAAATAATAGGCATTGTTTAATAATTATAATTTCCAAGTAAATAATTGACTTTATAACGTACTGATAACCATAACTCACGCTTGACCTTGCATTAGGCCGTATATGACTGTACGATGTGCACTCTTCGCGCTCTACCTTCAAAACGGTTGGTCGTATGAAAAAAAAGTTTAAACAAAAGTTGTAGGGAATTTTATAGCCTACAACTTTTATAATAAATGCAAATCTCATTTAACCGATAAGAAGCCAGATATTCGCGAAAAACCGATTTTTGTGACCTTTGACCTTGAATATCTTGAGACGCGAACACGATAACGATTTAGACTTTTGAGACAACATTTAGAATGACAAAACAAAGGTTCATACCAATTTGCAGCTTATTATCTTTCATTCCGAGGTGAAAGCCCTAATATGACTGGGCTAAATCCTGACTAAAACCCGGGATGTTTGAATACAGTTTCAATCAATGAGGAATAAGCTGAAAATGGAAGAGTTAAGCTTAAACAAAATTAGGTACCTAAACTGACGTGGCCTAAACGCAAAACTAACGTTAGATAGGAAGCCATATGGTAGCGATTTGCATATGTATTAGTCGGCCTACTATGGACAAGCTTCCATGAGCTGTCAGCCAACTGTGGCATTGGCAAATGCTTATGTTGCGTAATACATACAATTTTCCGAATGAAAACGTAAGAAATACATTCCGTACATGTTTAAAATTAACATCGCACTGTCCACTGTACTCCTAAACTTTTCAAGACGTGCAAATGAAGCAGATGCTTGCAACTTCCACTGATAGCTCAGCGTCGGGAAGTAAAAAATTCCTATTCATTCACTTTGGAAGGCGATAAAAATTAAACGGGTGTACGAAGGCGATAAAAATTAAACGGGTGTACGAACTGAAATAATTTTCACTTCACTAGGAGCGCTATTGTGTTCTCCGCGGGCCATCTGGATTTCACTGTAGAAATCCGTCTCAAAACCTCGAATTTTAGTTGGTACCTCCACAATCCTTCATATACCGCCATGTAAGTTAGCCAGCAAAGTCGGCATACTAATGGTCATGTGTGAGGTAGTAAGTGCTGCCGCCATATGGCTTCCTATCTAACGTCAGTTCCTCAAAGGGCTATTTACATAGGAAGGGAAGAAAAGGAGTAAATGCTAGACCAAAAATTTCCGAATATCAGCCATTTATTTGTAGAGTTTCTTCGATTGGGATGGTAGTGGTTGAAACCAAGGGTAGTCTCAGCAGAACAGAGGCAAATGAAATCAAATGGCGGGAAAATTCAAATTAATAGCACCATGAGAAAAATATTTAACTCAACATGATTTTGTATATTTTTCTAGTTTCTCATTTAAGGTGTCTAAGGCAAATTGGATAATTAACTTAACTTTGGATTAAATGTAATCAATCAACATGTATTTTAAGAGATTATTGATAAAAATTTAATAAGATGATGAAGAGCAACTATTTAATTTTCTGAGCAATATTGGAGTTCGGAGGTTTAAACACAAACAACGTGAATCAAATATTGAACCAAATAAATCAGATCAAAAAATAACGTAATAGGTATCTTATTTCGTTTCCAGGTCTAGAAGACCGTTTAATTAACAGGAATATTTTTTCGATGTAATTATATTCCTGGCAATATTTTTTCTATTCAATATTTTTTCCTAAGATATTGGGCTGTGAATTATTTTATTCAGTTTTTAGTGAAAAGAACACACTTTTTTTAAGTTATAAAAAAATACCTGATGTTAAGGAACTTTTTGATTATCAAACTTAAAAGGGAGCAAAAGTGACCATTTGCGATCATATGTTGCTTATAGTCACTGAATAACTCCTTTTCTAAAAAATATTTCTGGACCTCTATTATAATTTTAAAATATTATTTTCTTGCAAATACATTTCTCTCCCTTGGCAAATTTGTTTTACACTTTCTGAAGGTGATTTTATGGAGCCTTTTGTTTTGTAGACTATAAGTGATCTTTCCTAAAATTCGCCTTCAATGGAAACTAAAAACTCCGTAATTATTAAGGTTTTTTCTCTATTTTAACGACGACAAAACCAGCGATGTAATCTGCGTCATAGAAAACATATTCAGTTAAATTTGTTGGATAATTAGCATTGCTATGTTCCATCATGAATTGCTTAACCCCAAAAGAAGAACATTCTGAAAGTATACCGATTTTTCTCATACATAAATTAAAATCCTGTGATTGTTTTCTCGCGTATGTCTAAACTGGAAAGAGAATGCTAATAATTATATCAGGTAAAATTCATCTTTGATTGTGTTGATTCAATTACTGATATTGTATTGCAGATGGCAGCATTGATAGAATGAAAGACAAAATGGTACTTCTTACTTCTTTATTTTTGTTTATAATGTTCTATTTAAGTTGATATAATATTTGAAGAGTTTCGAAGAAAACAGATTTCTTCTCAATCGCTTTGGGAACCAATCTGTTGACGTCCAAACATTTACTTAAGACAACACATAAATGTTAAACTAACATAAAACTAAGACAGCATTTTGAAATTAAGCATAAAAAATAGCTTATCATGCCGAAAATTATGATTACGCAGTCAGTTTCAATGAAAATCTAGAATGAAAATGATTAAATTGGTATGCAAATATAATGCAGGAAAGATTTACACTCGTCAAATTCGGCTTTACTGCCATCATCATATTGGGGGCAGCATTCAATGAAACTAAATCCTAACACAATAAAATGCCAATATCAACGAAGCATGAAATATAGTGGAAATTTACGCTCCAAAAACTGTACACAAGCAATGGGGACGTTGTCAAATTTTCATTGGTGTTGCACAGCAAAACGTCACAAATATAATTATATCTTAAAATTCGAAATCAAATCTTACATTCTCCATATTGGATTCAGACATTGCTTCTATTTTTTCAGGCACTAAGTCCACCTCGAACAAGTCCTTAAAACCACGATGTTTATAGTTGTCGAAATCATATACAAAATACACCTTTATTTCCGAAACCTGGCCTTAAAACCATACAAACCATACCATACTAAGTGAACGGTATTTACAGTATACAAATCCTGAAATTAAATATTGATACAAAAAAAGCCCAAAATTTCCATGTAGCAGCTACATACATCCCCTGAATCTGGCTTCACATCAATACTGCAAGCAGCATGAATTATCTCTCGTTGATTGGTTCAATTCAACCTGAACAAAAAATAATTGATAATGCGTACCATAAATTAAAAATTACCCTCTTCAGGCCTCCCATAGACATCGCTGAAGCTAAAGGGCTTGAATCAACATTAACCTATAATTGTAAAATTAATTACATTACGGAAAAAATCAAAAGACACCGCCTTGAAAATAATTTCATCTACCATGGACTTCGGAAAAACATATTCTAAAAATGAGAGGATTAAAGTTTAATTTAAGAATTTCATGCATTCTTCAAATTTGATTTACAGCCCACAAAATCATTCAGATGACTAATGCTCGCAATTTCATCGTCTCTGATCCAAAAGTCCTAAAATTGAGCGTACTAAATGTAATGTTCGGATAACTAAATGACACTCTATTCAGAAAAATTGGCTTATTAGCCGAAACCGAAGAAATCGTTTCATAGTCGCACTAAGATTAGATACTTAGCAACGAAAACAGTAAATACATGTAAACTTACACATCCTGAATTGAATTCGGAATTTGGACAAAACTTTAATCTATTCGTAGTTGAATTTTAAAGTAAAAAAATTGAAATCAGCATTTTAATCAATCATGAAATATACCTACACGTCAAAAAGTAGATGTAAAGGTGATCATATCTTCAATTTCGCATCGAGTCTAAAAATATGTGCAAATATTAATTTAAGAATAGCTATCTTACAATTTTAGCTTTGATTCAAATAAACGATGTCATCATCCTTGAAATGATCTTCGCCAACTTGCGAACGTTTTATTTCCGGATTTATCCCGAGAATTCAGTACCACTCCATTTTTGCACTAATATTATTCGGAATTCTAAAATGATAAAAAGTTACAATGGATTATGACCCCCTTAAAAAATACAAAAATGTTGTGAAGCTTATGATATAAGCCACTGGATATGCGGCAAAATATGAAGCAATCATAACAAAAAATTGCAAATATTTTCGAGCAGTTTTCTTGCGATTCACAACTTAAAATTATTGAAACTAAACTTTCTCACGATTGTAAAGCAATGAAACTATTAATTTTTACCAAAGCCATATAAATAAATGGACGAGCAATGAGAATCTGTGTACTCGTCCATGTGGGAAGCAAATTTACCACATAAATAAGTTATAAATAACTCTCGAAAACATATGGTTCCCTCTGCTTCTCCTTCCCCTTTGTTTCCAGACAGGTTTTTCTTCCCTCTCTTCGATGAATCACTTCCCCCACTGGCACCTGCGCACACTGACAAAATTTCATTTCATGTGCACACGATCGTGCCTTCGTTATCATTCTCAAAACGGTTTGAGTACAACGCAGCAAACGACTCTCACAGAAAACTCGAACGTCAAGGCAAAAGAAATTCGTAGAGGCGCGATAAAGGCGAGAAAACGCATGTGTCAAAGCCGATGGAAAATTCGTAGGTTTTTAATAAAAACAGAGAACTAAAGGCCGATTTCGTACACGCGATCTTCAAAATTAAAAACTTTTTAAACGTGAGAGTGAATTAAGTGCAAAAACAAAAGCATCTCACTTCAAACCTCAACTTCACACAACTATAGCGAAGGTTGCTAATTGCTTCGGCTCTGGCGACCTGTTGCAGATCCAGTACTCTCCATATCTATGATTTTTACCAAAAGTACGACTTTCCGCTCGAGCCACTATTGAAGTTTGGGCAACACAGACCCGAACAGCGCATTGTCGTGTTCGAATGTTTGTCACTTGATTCAATAAAATTTCACTATATATCGCGTGAAACTAACCGAAGCAGTATGTATTACGTTCAGCACTTAAATGTTTCAAGAAAACCGCGAGGAAATGATACTTTCCGCAAATTGACAACAATGAATGAACGAAGCCGTAAACAAAATTTTGACGTTTATAATGATTTCCCCTTCCCTCGCAAAAACCGCCTCTAAGAGCTTAATATTGGAATACGCATATAGGGTTTTACACGGATAGACTTAATCCTCTTCTCTCTCTCTGTCTTAGGCTATGTACGACTTCTTTGATCGATTGGTAGTGGTTTAAACCCAAATCAATATAAATAAATGGAGTAACGAGAATCTGTGTACTCGTCCATGCGAGAAGCAAATTTATCACATAAGAAGCCTACGCCCTCGAAACTATATGATTCCCTCTGCTTCTCCTTCCCTTTTGTTTCTAGACAGGTTTTTCTTTCCCCTCTTCAGAAGAATCACTTCCCCCACTGACACCCGCCCACACTGACAAAATTTCATTTCATGTGCACATGATCGCGCCTTCGTTATCATTCGTAGAACAGTTTGAATCAAAACTGACGTTAGATAGGAAGCCATATGGCAGCAGCACTTACTACCTCACACATGACCATTAGTAGGCCGACTTTGCTGACCAACTTACATGGTGGTGTACGACGAATTATGGAGGTACCAACTAAAATTCGAGGTTTTGAACGGTTTTGAGACCGATTTCTACAGTGAAATCCAGATGGCCCGTGGAGAACACAATAGCGCTCTTAGTGAAGTGAAAATTATTTCAGTTCTTGTACCCGTTTAATTTTGATCGCCTCCCAAAGCGAATTTATAAGAATTTGTTTACTTCTCAACGCAGAGCTATCATTGGAAGGTGCAAAACATGTGCTTCACTTGCTCGTCTTGAAGAGTTTAGGAGTACAGTGGACAGTGCAATGTGAGTTTTAGCATGCGCGGAATGCTTTTCGTAAGTTTTCATTCGGAAAGTAGTATGTATTACGCAATATAAGCATTTGCCAATGCCACAGTTGGCTGACAGCTCACGGAAACTTGTCCATAGTAGGCCGACTAATCCATATGCAAATTGCTACCATATGGCTTCCTATCTAACGTCAGTTTTGAGTACAACCCAACAAACGTTCTCTCACAGAAAACTCAAATGTCAAAGCTGATGAAATTCGTAGAGGCGAGAAAACTCATGTGTCAAAGCTAATGGAAATTTCGTAAGTTTTTAATAAAAACAGAGAACTTAAGTGCTGATTTCATACACGCGTTCTTCGAAATTAAAAGCTTTATAAACTTGAACGTGTTTTGGAGTGAATGATATGCAGAAACAAAAACATATCACTTCAAACCTCAACTTTAGCGAAGATTGCTAATTGCTTCGGCTCCCGCGACCGGTTGCGGATCCAGTACTCTCTATATCGACGTTTAAACCAATGTTAGTATCAGCAGAGCCGGGGCAACTTTAATCAAATGGCGGGAAAATTCAAATTAATTACCGCAGTGTAAAAATATTTAACTCAAAATTAATTTACATATTTTATTAGTTTCTCATTTAAGGTGTCTAAGGCAAATTTGGTAATTAACTTATACTTAGATTGAATGCAATCAATGAACATGTATTTCTAGAGATTATTGATGAAAACCCAATAAGATAATGAAGAGCAACTGTTCAATTTTCTAAGGAATATTCGGGTTAGAAGATATAAACACAAATAACGTGAAACAAATAAATCGGATCAAAGACTAACGTTGTGTGTATCTTATTTAGTCCCCAAGTGTGGAAGAGAGTTTTATGGCGACATTTTTTCGATGTAATAATACTCATGGCAATATTTTTTCTATTCAATATTTTTTCCTAACATACCATTAAAGTGAATTGTTTTATTCAGTTTTTGCAGATTAGAACATCTTTCTGACTTTTTATAGATATAAAATAATACCTGATGTTGAGGTTCTTTTTGATTATCGAACTTAAAAGGGAGCAATAGTGACCACTTCCGATCATATGTTGTTTGTAGTCACTGAATAACTCCTTTTCTAAAAAATACTTTTGGATCTCTGTTATAATTTTAAAATATTGTTTTCTGTCCAATATATTTTCATCGTTTGTCATTAGTTTTATATTTTGTTGAAGGATTGTAATGATTTTAACTGTCTAAGTCCGAACGAGGAACCGACCTCTCATCGGTTCTAGACGTTAAGTCTGAGTAGTGCCAACGGATGGTACCCACCGGTCAACCAATCCGTGCACCGTAATCCATTCACGCGGTGGCTGCTTGTCGGCCAGCTAGATCGGAGAGGATTTCGGTCGCGGGTCTCCGAATGGATTACGCTCATCTACAATCTTCAGCCACCAATACATGCCCGTTTTCAAACGCGTCACAAAACATAACCATACGGAGAGGAAATCTACTTTACATTACTCCGTATTTCTTCATTCAATCAGTCAAGAAAAAAAATCTAACCTTTACTTCGCGTTCCCGAATTTCCGACGCGGTACTGAAAAATATGCTAAGCTAACTCAACCTGACGAAAGCTACGCTAATAAAAAGGCAAAACAACAAAGGTACCGCGTACCGTGCGCGTCGCGAAACCGACCTCAGCGGATTTCCTCAAACCCTACCCTCACGACGGCATACTTACCATGCACTCTATTTCCCGCTGAAAGAAAGGACCACTGGAAATGAAAATCGTGTTTTTAGTTAGCAATTCATTTTATTATTAAATTCAATAAAATTAGGATTTCTATTACAAATATTAGTATCTTCCATTTAAAAACGAGAAAATTCTCTAATTTACAAATCTGTAGCATAAAAATCGTGCAAATATTTACCTTAGATACTTCTCCTTATCTGACTTGATTTTAGTAGTCTACCTTTTCTTATTTTAAGCTTTAATTTGAGAAAACACAAACTATCTTTCATCTTTGTTTTGGATTTAAATTTTGCGTTTAAAAAAAAAATATCACTTTCAGGATTTTCGTATATTCTAAGCATTAAACAAATTTGCTGGTTGCTTGTTTGTTGTAAATTTAGTCATATCGAGCTTATTTCTCATGGGGAAAGGATTAGAGGGCTAGAAATGTTTTGGAATTTCTGAAACGTTCACATGTATTGTGTTCAAGAAATAAGAGCGATTTATCACTAAAGAAGAGTTAAAACTGATTAAGTTTCGAAAACTAACATTTGCACAATTCAGACATTTCAAAGGAAGTTGTAATGAATCATGCGACGACGCTGGTGACCACTACCAACACACTTTGCTGCTAGGTGGCTTGTCATTTAACGTTGGCTGCGACCAGTGCACATCCCATGTCTATTTTATCGTGGGATGCCAACCGGATTTTGACAGCCACATGGTAGCAAAGTGTGTGGGTGGTGAGTGCCACCGAAATCGATTGCTTTGATCGCAGCGGGATTTTGGTGTGAAAATTATATTGTGAGTTTTGTGGATGGGGTGAGGATTTTGTGTTGCAGCCTGAACCTAAACGTGAACATTTCAGGTAAATATGCTTTTGGACGAGGTTAACTGGTGATGTAACTTAGTTCTTAATTCTCGCTAGAGCGATAAAATCAGTGCGCCGCTAATGCTTAGCCAATTTGCGGGTGGTCGTGTATAGGAAGGCGATGGAGATGTGATGCTTTCGCCGGTCCGTCATAGGAAATTCATACGCTCGACACATGTCGGCCACGATTGCAATGAGGATGAAAAATGGCCAGTTCGATTTAGAATTTCTGCGACATAGTTTTGGAGGATGCCTGGTCGAAGAAGGTGACATAGTCATAGATAAATAGACAGAGGATATTTGGAGGTTAGTAAAGCGCGTTTAAAATTATTGAATCAATGCACGAAAATCAGCAACAAATTTCCTGGCATTTTGTAAATGTGTGTTACGCAAACAAACAATTGATGGAATGTTTGTGCTGTGGTTGTTTTTACGAATCGACGAAATATCAAGTATTTCCATTCCTAACAAAATATTTCCCGTCACCCGGAAATTCTGAAGGAAAACAACACTTTGGCATGAATACTACACAAAACAATTTATAGCAAATAAAAATAAAGGATAAAAGAAAAACAAAAATATTTTTACCGCAGGCATTATGAGGATAATTTTAAACCGTAACTTAAAGAAAGTAAAAGAAATCGAGAAAATGTAATGATGTACATTAAAATATGTAAAGTTGTCAAATTTTTTATAGAAACAAAACAAAAATAAAGACCTGTATATCAATAAAAATTAAAGGAAACAATTCATCCGATGGAAATGAACCGGTAATCCGAAAAAAATAACATCTCGGTATGAAATGTAAACAAGGATATAAAATTTATAAAAATATGAATATTACACGAAAAATAGTATGAAGCAGACGCAAGCCCGCATGCACTTTCTTGTTAGTTTCTCCAAAGCGATTATTTATATCACTCATGTACCGTAACTTGTATTCACCCGCGTTGCATTCAAGAAATAAATTGAAAATTTCCATCACGGAGAACTCGTTTGATCTGCGTCACATGAAATTACACAATATGTAAAAGTAAATTTAACTCACACACTTTTGGGAGTAACTTAAATCACATGTGGCTTAGCCGAAATCTCGGATTTTTCGCATCCACTATAAATTATAATTCCTGTATTTATCTGAATATACACATATTTATTAGAACGAAAGAAGAACAATTGATAAGCATATCATTATATAATTAGCAAGAAATCAAATAATTTGAAATTGTAGACATTAAAGAGTAACGGGAAAAGGTGTCAGAGAAAGAAAACTAAAAACATATTTTCAACTGAAACTCTCGAATAGCTCTTACGGCCAAAAGTAGTAACCTGCATGTTACACGTAGATGTACAATATAAATAGAGAACCACACAAGAAACAAAACAGACACGTTTATCTAAAGACTTTTTATAATTACCAATATTTTACTTATGCATAATGTAATCAAATTTGCTAGAAACAAATCGTGAAACAGAAAAACGTATGATTACATATTCATTTTTTTAAACAAACAGTGTTTCAAGGTATTTTATAGGCTAACAGAAAGGAGATCTCCTATCATTATTGCGTAGTGTGTAAACTAAATAATTCTAATTTTAGAGATGTTGAAAGAGAAAAACTTAGTGCATTTATTCTCGTCCTATTGGCTTGCAATATCAAAGAAATATTTAAGTGAGAAAAGATTGCGAGTTAAACTCTTTCGTAGCTTATCATTTTCGGTGCTTGTCAGATTGATTTGCAGTAACGTTTACTTCAAATTAATTTCTATTTTTAATAATGTTAAAATATAAACTTCACGTCACTTTCCATTTGTGCTTCATAAGCTTAAGTTGTCCTCAAATGATCAAAATGTTAATAGCGTGTGCAAGTTGAGGGCAATTATTATTAACGCTTGAATAAATCGTAGTCCTTTATCGAAAAGGCAAATACATCGCGAAAATTGCCTATTAATAATAATCAATCGTTTGGCAAGTAGTGAGAGTTCAAATGTTTTTTATTTTCTATTTTCCTTGCATTCCACTAAAGTAACGAAAAAGACAGATGAAAGTAATAAAAAAGGACGTAGATTGTAAAATGAAATGATAATCATTAAAATATCTTTTGACGTATTGCTTCCATATTTTTTTTTCCAAATAAGACATTAATTACATTGTCGTTGTATCATTCCCAATATTACTTATTTATATAATGAAATTGAAGAAAGTAAATAATAAACGAGAACATATGTTAAGGTCGAAATCGTTAAAAAAATAGTTATTTACACTATTATTCTTTTATTATTGCTAAGTCGCGAAAACACGCAAATATTTTATGTTTATTATTTTACTATGTATATACATAAATAATAATATGAATTGCTAACGAAAAAATAGACTTTCCTTTCCAGTGGTTCTTCTGTTCAGCGGGAAATGAGGTGCAGGGTAAGTATGCCGTCGCGAGGGTAGGGTTTGAGAAAATCCGCTGAAGTCGGTTTCGCGTTGCGCGCGGTACGCGGTACCTTTGTTGTTTTGCCGTTTTATTAGAGTAGCTTTCGTCGGGATGAGTCAACGTAGTATACTTTTCGGTACCGCGTCGGAAATTCGGGAACGCGAAGTAAAAATTAGATTTTGTTCGTTGACTGGTTGATGAAGAAATACGGAGTAACGTAGAATAGGTTTCCTCTCCGTATGGTTTTGTTTTGTAACGCGTTTGAAAACGGGCGTGTATAGGTGGCTGAAATATGTAAATGAGCGTAACCCATTCGGAGACCCGCGACCAAAATCCTCTCCGATCTAGCTGGCCGACACGCAGCCACCGCGTGAATGGGTTACGGTGCACGGATTGGTTGACCGGTTGGTACCATCCGTTGGCACTACTCAGACTTAACGTCTAGAACCGATGAGAGGTCGGTTTCGCGTTCCCACGTAAACGTAAAAACATTAGAAATGGCGCCCAACGTGGGGCCCGAAACATCCTAAGGGGATAAGAGATTCGCGTCTTCTGACGAGTTGGTCCTTTACGGAGGATGTAAGGTACTTTGGTACTCGAGCCTCACCAACAGGAGCAGTGGAGTTGTGTCATACACACTAGCAGTCGCTTCACATGAGTTGTAGCTTCCGCTCTCCTTTGTTTGATTTTTTTTTTCGTGACAGAATCCTTCCGATGTGTTGTCCCAGGCTAACCCCTGTAAGGACCTTCCATTTTCTTGATGGAACTGTCAGCCAGATGGGGTTTTCTCCTGTCAGCCTGGACTCTCAAGAAAATAGAAAGCTACCTTGCCTTTATATCGCGGAAGGATTCTACTTATTTCGTATGCGTGATAGACCAGTGGTATCGGTTCAAAGTTCGGTGGCGTATGCTGGAATGGCGAAGCCCGGAATGCTTCCACGCATCGGGAATTTTGACCGCGTACTAAGCTGTTACGGTAGCTCTACCACTTGTCTCGTCGAGTCATTTAACGTAGTTTAGAGACGGTTTTTGTAATGTATGTGGGTATGGGATAAATTTTGTAAATCGACCGAAAGCACCCTTTCTTCGGCAGACTACCACGCACTCTCGTTTCCCTGTGGAGGAGTCGACTGCTGGGAAGGAAAGTATATACTAAATAAACTTTTTTCCCCCTTATTAATAGCTCGCCACTATCGGCCACTAAGTTATTTCTAGCTTTCATGTATATATTAGGTTAGTAGTAGCTTTCGTATAGATTAGGGATAGTAGTAGGAATAGTTACATTTTTTCTTTCTTTCTCTATTTTAGCAATACTTAACACCCAACCACACGGCAATGGCGACAAAGTGGACCCCAGACAAGCGTTGGACCAGATCCAAAACGGTCCAACCAGCTAACTGCGGGATCTGCTTTGAGGACGTAGTGGAGGGCGTACACAGCGTGCGATTGGAGTGTGGACACCATTTCCACCGTGCCTGTGTCCAACAGCTCCTCCTCACGTCCGAGCTTTGCCCACTATGCCGGCGACCCATAGAGCGGACCGCCGTAGACGTCCCCCTCGGAACGCCCGTCCTCACGCGTGGAGCAGTGGCGAAAGGGGTCCCAGAGGCCGAACCGCCCCAATCACTGATGGACTTTCAAGGAGCCGTAGGCGGGGAAGTTCCTGCTGCAGTTGTCGCGGCCGAGGTTACATCCGCGCCTTCCACCCACTCCATTGACACCCTCGTGGCGTTAATGCGGGCTATGTCTGAGAGGATTGGCAACTTGGAGGGAAGGCTCCAGAACCTCCCCATGAGCCAACCACCCAGCCGCGTGAGAACTCCGCTTGGCTGGGAGCCCAATCCCAGTGTGGCTATGCCCCACTCTCGACCATCTGATCAATGGGCCCTACCTCCAAGGAACTCGGGAATGGATCCCAGAGCTCCCGAGTATAGACTACGACACAGCACCGCACCTCCGTTGGTACCTCCAGTCCCCGAGGCAGTCCCTTACAACAGGTCAATAGAGGATGCGATTCCCCCCGGGAACGCATTGACACCTTTCCGAGACCCGACGCCTCGTATCATGGAGAGTTAGCGCCTGAACTTCACGGGTTTCAACGCTATGATATCGGCGGACCGGTTCCTTTTCCGGATTCAGGCGTTAGTATCCAGCACCCTGGGAGGTGATTTCTCTGCCTTCCTCCGGCATGCACATCTTTTGTTCAGCGGAGACGCTGCCGACTGGAACTGGAGTTTTAAGGAGTCGACGCCACGTCCCACTTGGAACTCTTTCAGTGCAGCCTTCCGCAATCGATTTGATGATGGCTTCACTGAGAGAGAACTAAGGGAACAGATAAAGAAACGGAAACAAGGCGCTCACGAACCGTTCGACCAGTACTACACAAGTATAGTGAGATTGAGCACTCGCTTGCGAACAACCATGCCCGAGGACGAACTGGTAGAAATTACCAGAGAGAATATGCGTTGGGAGCTTCAGAACAGCCTTCTGCATTTTCCCATCAACACCATACAGGGATTGCGCCTCCATGCCCGTAGGCAAGAACAACTGGATGAGCGGCGAGGTACCTTCCGTCCACAACCTCGAATATCGGGACCAAATCCCCGAAATCATCACACCGCAGAGTTGATGGCAGCGGACCACCTACTTGCTGACCCAGTACCAGTACCGAGGAGCGGAGCACCACAGGAGCTCGAGGACCCAGCAATGATTGATCGACCCTCCCTTGAAGCAATTACAAGCCCGACGGTCTGTTGGAACTGCCGACAAACGGGGCATCGTTTCTATGCATGTCCAGCGGAACCGACGCTCTTCTGTTACCGATGCGGGAAGGCCAACACGTACGCACCTGATTGCGCAAATTGCAAATTGCGAAAAAACTTGCCAGCGAGTGCCGCGACCACCCGTCGGCACTCCTAAAACCCGGACGAACCAATGCTGACCCCATCACTAGCTATGACCAAGCCCCAGACATGACTCCAATTCTGCTGACTCGCACCGCCAAACACAGTTCTCGCGAAGTTCCACAACCGACGCCATCCTTTGTCGAGGCAGACGCGCAGGGAAATGATAGCGAGGCGAAGGTTCCTTGGCATGTCAAACCTTTCCACGTCAGACTGCGGAATTATTTGGCTACTCGACAGCGCATCTTCCATGAGGAGTTGGCTACAACTGTCCCACCGCGAAGAAAGCGAGCCACGCGTCGGATGCGGAGCTTCTGGAGAAGGGTCAGGCAGTCGAGGAAGGTGCTGAAGGACATTCACTTAGACGAATTATTGAGGGATGACGTTCGACCATATGCGTCAGTACACCTCCTGCAAAAACGTTTGTCAGGTTTAGTCGATACGGGAGCCAGTGTGAATTGCATATCAGTCGATTTTGCAGGGGAGGTACTGGCAAGGCACGCGGACCAAATCCACCGTTTGACCACCTGGTTAAGCACGGCAGACGGAACTCGTCACTCTGTAGTGGGAAAAATTACGACGGATGTCACCTTTAAGGGAGTAACTAAGCCTCTGGAATTTTACATCAATTAACCCAGAATCTTTATCTAGGAGTGGATTTCGTTCGAAAATTTAACTTGGCCCCGGCACTGTTTTCCGGTACGACCCTGGAGTCCGTCACCACAGTTCGTGACCACACTCAAACCGATCACTTATTACGACATACACTGGATGTGAATCAGCAACTGAGACTTGACTCGGCTATATCGGCTTTTCCATCGCATGAGAAGGAAGGTCTCGGGCGGACGGCGCTGGTGTTACAGACTATAGATGTGGGGGATGCTAAACCTATAAAACAGAGACATTTTGCCATATCTCCGGCGAAGGAAAAGTTGTTATACGCCGAAGTTGATCGAATGCTAGCATTAGGCGTGATCGAAAAATCGCAGAGCGCGTGGGCTTCCCCAGTCACCTTAGTTGTCAAGCCGAACAAGGTCCGGCTATGCTTAGATGCCAGACGCTTGAACGCCGTCACTGTCAAGGACGCATACCCTCTACCGTTGATTGAAGGCATTTTGAGTCGGTTGCCTAAAGCCCACTTCATCACGAGCTTAGACCTCAAGGACGCCTTCTGGCAAATTCCTTTAGACCCGGGCTCAAAGGAGAAAACAGCCTTCACAGTCCCAGGTCGGCCCCTGTACCAATTCGTGACCATGCCATTCGGATTGTGCAATGCCCCTCAAACAATGACGCGCCTTATGGATAAGGTGATACCACCTCATTTACGGCACCAGGTTTTCGTGTACTTGGATGATCTGCTGCTTATAACCGAGACCTTTAACGAACACATCGACCTGCTTCAGGAGGTGGCTCTACACATCCGGAGGGCAGGGTTAACCATCAACATACAGAAGAGTCAGTTCGTGATGACGTAGGTGAAGTATTTAGGTCACATCATTGGGCATGGCAATATCGAAACCGATCCGGACAAGACTCAAGCGATTGACGTTTTTCCATTACCCAAGACCACCAAGCAATTACGCCGATTCCTTGGCTTATGCGGATGGTACCAGCGTTTCGTACGTGACTATGCCACCATTACCACTCCTTTGACCGACATGCTGCGTAAGGGACGTAAGTTCGTCTGGGAAGAGCCCAGCTTGCGAGCCTTTGAAGAGCTAAAGAAGAGTCTGACTACAGCCCCCGTACTGCACAGCCCGGACTTTGACAAACCGTTCTCAATCCATTGTGACGCGAGTCAACATGGGGTGGGAGCAGTCTTAGTCCAGGTTGCACAAGACGGCGAGGAGAGACCTATAGCCTTCATGTCCCACAAGCTGAACCAGGCCCAGCGGAACTACACGGTCTCGGAGCAGGAATGCCTAGCGGCTGTGCTGGCAGTGAAACGTTTTCGAGCATATGTAGAAGGACATCCTTTTGAAATCGTCACTGATCATGCGTCACTGAAGTGGCTGATGAGCCAAACTGATCTCCACGGCCGCTTGGCCAGATGGGCCTTGAAATTACAGGCGTTTGACTTCACGATAAGACACCGCAAGGGAAGTCAGCACGTGGTACCGGACACACTATCAAGGATGTTCGCCCCTGAAGGAGCCGAGTTGGCCCAGGAGGACGACAGCCTCCTATGGATCGACTTGGACCATTCCGCCTTCAAGTCAGCATGTTATACCCAGCTGATGAATACGATTCAGAACCAGTTGCCACAGCTGCCAGAACTACGGGTGATGGAGGGATTTATATACAAGCGGACGAGACACGCCTCCGGAGACCCCATTCAAGAAGAGGAACAGTGGAAGTTATGGGTGCCCGAAGAACTGACATGCGAATTGATTAAGCGGGCTCATGACCACCCATTGAGTGCACACGGCGGTTATGGTCGTACGCTTCGGTGACTGAAGACTTACTTCTTTTGGCCTAAGATGGCGCAGCAAGTGAAAAAGTACGTAGCCACTTGTGAGCTGTGCAAATGCACTAAAGCGCCCAATTCTGTTCTTCGGCCCCCGATGGGAAAGTTCGAACTACCGGAGCGGGTGCTCCAGCGCCTGTATATAGATCTCATCGGTCCGTACCCTCGCTCGACTTCGGGATACACGGGAGCTGTCGTGGTCCTGGACCACTTGTCCAAATTTCCGATTGTTGAACCTTTTCGAAACCTGCACACCAGCCCCATAGTCAGTTTTCTGGAAAATCGCGTTTTCCATATATTTGGAGTACCGGAGAAGCTGGTCTCCGACAACGGAGTTCAGTTCACCTCGTCTAGATTTCGAGAATTAATGGAGAAGTATGGCATTACGCATCAGCGGACTGCCGTTTATTCTCCGCAAGCCAATGCGTCCGAGCGATTGAACCGCACCCTCATAGCCGCCATTCAGGCCTACGTCCAACCGGATCAGAAGGATTGGGACCGCAGGATTTCCGCCATCACCTGTGCCCTGCGTTCGTCTTATCACTCCACCACAGGCATCTCCCCATACTTTGCCGTGTTCGGCCAGCATATGATTTGTCACGGAAACTCGTACCGGCTATTGCGACAGTTGAAAGGGTTGGAAGACCCAATAGTGGTGCTGGAGCCGCACGAGAAACTCCAAATTCTACGAGAAAAAATCCGGGAGAGGATTGAAGACAGTAGACGGGTGGGGGAGGAGTGGTACAATCTGCGATCCCATCCTTCTGGCTTCAAGGCAGGTGACGAAATCTACCGACGGAATTTTAGACAAAGTGAAGCAGGTCGGTACTACACTGCCAAGCTAGACAAGAAGTTCGTGAAGTGTCGAGTCTTACAAGTTTTAAGTCCCACGCGGTACCTCATTGCGGACATGTCCGGACGGGAGCTGGGAGTCTACCATGCCAAAGACCTACGTCGCTGAAAGAAAAAAAAAACACGTCATAGGGCCAAGCAGCGTTTCCTTCAGTCTCCCCATGCCTGGTAGGCATCGTGGACACTGCCCTGTAATGAATCATGCGACGACGCTGGTGACCACTACCAACACACTTTGCTGCTAGGTGGCTTGTCATTTTACGTTGGTTGCGACCAGTGCACATCCCACGTCTATTTTAACGTGGGATGCCAACCGAATTTTGACAGCCGCATGGTAGCAAAGTGTGTGGGTGGTGAGTGCCACCGAAATCGATTGCTTTGATCGCAGCGGGATTTTGGTGTGAAAATTATATTGTGAGTTTTGTGGATGGGGTGAGGATTTTGTGTTGCAGCCTGAACCTAAACGTGAACATTTCAGGTAAATATGCTTTTGGACGAGGTTAACTGGTGATGTAACTTAGTTCTTAATTCTCGCTAGAGCGATAAAATCAGTGCGCCGCTAATGCTTAGCCAATTTGCGGGTGGTCGTGTATAGGAAGGCGATGGAGATGTGATGCTTTCGCCGGTCCGTCATAGGAAATTCATACGCTCGACACATGTCGGCCACGATTGCAATGAGGATGAAAAATGGCCAGTTCGATTTAGAATTTCTGCGACATAGTTTTGGATGCCTGGTCGAAGAAGGTGACATAGTCATAGATAAATAGACAGAGGATATTTGGAGGTTAGTGAAGCGCGTTTAAAATTATTGAATCAATGCACGAAAATCAGCAACAAATTTCCTGGCATTTTGTAAATGTGTGTTACGCAAACAAACAATTGATGGAATGTTTGTGCTGTGGTTGTTTTTACGAATCGACGAAATATCAAGTATTTCCATTCCTAACAAAATATTTCCCGTCACCCGGAAATTCTGAAGGAAAACAACACTTTGGCATGAATACTACACAAAACAATTTATAGCAAATAAAAAAAAGGATGAAAGAAAAACAAAAATATTTTTACCGCAGGCATTATGAGGATAATTTTAAACCGTAACTTAATAAAAGTAAAAGAAATCGAGAAAATGTAATGATGTACATTAAAATATGTAAAGTTGTCAAATTTTTTATAGAAACAAAACAAAAATAAAGACCTGTATATCAATAAAAATTAAAGGAAACAATTCATCCGATGAAAATGAACCGGTAATCCGAAAAAAGTAACATCTCGGTATGAAATGTAAACAAGGATATAAAATTTATAAAAATATGAATATTACACGAAAAATAGTATGAAGCAGACGCAAGCCCGCATGCACTTTCTTGTTAGTTTCTCCAAAGCGATTATTTATATCACTCATGTACCGTAACTTGTATTCACCCGCGTTGCATTCAAGAAATAAATTGAAAATTTCCATCACGGAGAACTCGTTTGATCTGCGTCACATGAAATTACACAATATGTAAAAGTAAATTTAACTCACACACTTTTGGGAGTAACTTAAATCACACGTGGCTTAGCCGAAATCTCGGATTTTTCGCATCCACTATAAATTATAATTCTTGTATTTATCTGAATATACACATATTTATTAGAACGAAAGAAGAACAATTGATAAGCATATAATTATATAATTAGCAAGAAATCAAATAATTTGAAATTGTAGACATTAAAGAGTAACGGGAAAAGGTGTCAGAGAAAGAAAACTAAAAACATATTTTCAACTGAAACTCTCGAATAGCTCTTACGGCCAAAAGTAGTAACCTGCATGTTACACGTAGATGTACAATATAAATAGAGAACCACACAAGAAACAAAACAGACACGTTTATCTAAAGACTTTTTATAATTACCAATATTTTACTTATGCATAATGTAATCAAATTTGCTAGAAACAAATCGTGAAACAGAAAAACGTATGATTACATATTCATTTTTTTAAACAAACAGTGTTTCAAGGTATTTTATAGGCTAACAGAAAGGAGATCTCCTATCATTATTGCGTAGTGTGTAAACTAAATAATTCTAATTTTAGAGATGTTGAAAGAGAAAAACTTAGTGCATTTATTCTCGTCCTATTGGCTTGCAATATCAAAGAAATATTTAAGTGAGAAAAGATTGCGAGTTAAACTCTTTCGTAGCTTATCATTTTCGGTGCTTGTCAGATTGATTTGCAGTAACGTTTACTTCAAATTAATTTCTATTTTTAATAATGTTAAAATATAAACTTTACGTCACTTTCCATTTGTGCTTCATAAGCTTAAGTTGTCCTCAAATGATCAAAATGTTAATAGCGTGTGCAAGTTGAGGGCAATTATTATTAACGCTTGAATAAATCGTAGTCCTTTATCGAAAAGGCAAATACATCGCGAAAATTGCCTATTAATAATAATCAATCGTTTGGCAAGTAGTGAGAGTTCAAATGTTTTTTATTTTCTATTTTCCTTGCATTCCACTAAAGTAACGAAAAAGACCGATAAAAGTAATAGAAAAGGACGTAGATTGTAAAATGAAATGATAATCATTAAAATATCTTTTGACGTATTGATTCCATATTTTTTTTTCCAAATAAGACATTAATTACATTGTCGTTGTATCATTCCCAATATTACTTATTTATATAATGAAATTGAAGAAAGTAAATAATAAACGAGAACATATGTTAAGGTCGAAATCGTCAAAAAAAATAGTTATTTACACTATTATTCTTTTATTATTGATAAGTCGCGAAAACACGCAAATATTTTATGTTTATTATTTTACTATGTATATACATAAATAATAATATGAATTGCTAACGAAAAAATAGACTTTCCTTTCCAGTGGTTCTTCTGTTCAGCGGGAAATGAGGTGCAGGGTAAGTATGCCGTCGCGAGGGTAGGGTTTGAGAAAATCCGCTGAAGTCGGTTTCGCGTTGCGCGCAGTACGCGGTACCTTTGTTGTTTTGCCGTTTTATTAGAGTAGCTTTCGTCGGGATGAGTCAACGTAGTATACTTTTCGGTACCGCGTCGGAAATTCGGGAACGCGAAGTAAAAATTAGATTTTGTTCGTTGACTGGTTGATGAAGAAATACGGAGTAACGTAGAATAGGTTTCCTCTCCGTATGGTTTTGTTTTGTGACGCGTTTGAAAACGGGCGTGTATAGGTCGCTGAAATATGTAAATGAGCGTAACCCATTTGGAGACCCGCGACCAAAATCCTGTCCAATCTAGCTGGCCAACAAGCAGCCACCGCGTGAATGGGTTACGGTGCACGGATTGGTTGACCGGTTGGTACCATCCGTTGGCACTACTCAGACTTAACGTCTAGAACCAATGAGAGGTCGGTTCCGCGTTCCCACGTAAACGTAAAAACATTAGAAATGGCGCCCAACGTGGGGCCCAAAACATCCTAAGGGGATAAGAGATTCGCGTCTTCTGACGAGTTGGTCCTTTACGGAGGATGTAAGGTACTTTGGTACTCGAGCCTCACCAACAGGAGCAGTGGAGTTGTGTCATACACACTAGCAGTCGCTTCACGTAAGTTGTAGCTTCCGCTCCCCTTTGATTGATTTTTTTTCGCGACAGAATCCTTCCAATGTATTGTCCCAGGCTAACCCCTGTAAGGACCTTCCATTTTCTTGATAGAACTGTCAGCCAGATGGGGTTTTCTCCTGTTGGCCTGGACTCTCAAGAAAATAGAAAGCTACCTTGCCTTTATATCGCGGAAGGATTCTACTTATTTCGTATGCGTGATAGACCAGTGGTATCGGTTCAAAGTTCGGTGGCGTATGCTGGAATGGCGAAGCCCGGAATGCTTCCACGCATCGGGAATTTTGACCGCGTACTAAGCTGTTACGGTAGCTCTACCACTTGTCTCGTCGAGTCATTTAACGTAGTTTAGAGACGGTTTTTGTAATGTATGTGGGTATGGGATAAATTTTGTAAATCGACCGAAAGCACCCTTTCTTCGGCAGACTACCACGCACTCTCGTTTCCCTGTGGAGGAGTCGACTGCTGGGAAGGAAAGTATATACTAAATAAACTTTTTTCCCCCCTTATTAATAGCTCGCCACTATCGGCCACTAAGTTATTTCTAGCTTTCATATATATATTAGGTTAGTAGTAGCTTTCGTATAGATTAGGGATAGTAGTAGGAATAGTTACATTTTTTCTTTCTTTCTCTATTTTAGCAATACTTAACATCCAACCTCACGACAATGGCGACAAAGTGGACCCCAGACAAGCGTTGGACCAGATCCAAAACGGTCCAACCAGCTAACTGCGGGATCTGCTTTGAGGACGTAGTGAAGGGCGTACACAGCGTGCGATTGGAGTGTGGACACCTTTTCCACCGTGCCTGTGTCCAACAGCTCCTCCTCACGTCCGAGCTTTGCCCACTATGCCGGCGACCCATAGAGCGGACCGCCGTAGACGTCCCCCTCGGAACGCCCGTCCCCACGCGTGGAGCAGTGGCGAAAGGGGTCCCAGAGGCCGAACCGCCCCAATCACTGATGGACTTTCAAGGAGCCGTAGGCGGGGAAGTTCCTGCTGCAGTTGTCGCGGCCGAGGTTACACCCGCGCCTTCCACCCACTCCATTGACACCCTCGTGGCGTTAATGCGGGCTATGTCTGAGAGGATTGGCAACTTGGAGGGAAGGCTCCAGAACCTCCCCATGAGCCAACCACCCAGCCGCGTGAGAACTCCGCTTGGCTGGGAGCCCAATCCCAGTGTGGCTATGCCCCACTCTCGACCATCTGATCAATGGGCCCTACCTCCAAGGAACTCGGGAATGGATCCCAGAGCTCCCGAGTATAGACCACGGCACAGCACCGCACCTCCGTTGGTACCTCCAGTCCCCGAGGCAGTCCCTTACAACAGGTCAATAGAGGATGCGATTCCCCCCGGGAACGCATTGACACCTTTCCGAGACCCGACGCCTCGTATCATGGAGAGTTGGCGCCTGAACTTCACGGGTTTCAACGCTATGATATCGGCGGACCGGTTCCTTTTCCGGATTCAGGCGTTAGTATCCAGCACCCTGGGAGGTGATTTCTCGGCCTTCCTCCGGCATGCACATCTTTTGTTCAGCGGAGATGCTGCCGACTGGAACTGGAGTTTTAAGGAGTCGCCCCCACGTACCCGAGGAAACTCCGCAGGGGGAATGCCGGTCGACAAGACCACTCTTGGAGGCTAGCATTCTTTGGGGAGTTCCGCCCCCACGTACCCGAGGAAATTCCCGCAGGGAGAAAGCCGGTCGACAAGAACATTCTTGGAGGCTAGCATTCTTTGGGGAGTGCCGCCCCCACGGACCCGAGGATATGGGGGGTGCCGTGAGGTTCCCTCTTATTGTATCTGGATTACGCTTTGGACAACGAACTGGAATTGACGCTTTGGGCTGGCGGATGTGATGGTTTGGTCCTAGTTGCTTTGCACAGTAGCGCCGAGGTGAAACTCGTGTGTGAACGGCTCCAATTCAACTATCATACCGTCTCCGTCCCGGTAAAACCTTGGCAGGCCTCGGAGTACGTTCGAAGTTCGCACCATTGGGTTGGTGGTGTAGGTTCGGTTGAGACGGACTCCCGATTAGCGCTGGTCTGGCTCTGAGCACTTGTCCCCATAAGGGCTTGTGCCAACCCTCGCATGGCCTCCCTGCTCTGCAAAGATAACCATGGGACCAAAAAGGCGACTACACACACGAACGGAGATAGCGGCTCCGAGGGGGGACCCAATAAAATGGAGCAAACAAATGAAACCACAAGCAAACAGGACGCTAGCACGGAGAACCCTTTCAGGCAAAAACCGCTGTTGGCAAGAACACCGATAAAACAAGTCACCGATTGCGGGGGGAGGCAGCAAACCCCAGAAACACTGTCAAAGTCAACATCACAGGGTAAATCATCGGAGACAGACCACAGACGGACTAACGAACGAAAGAAGGCAGAGTGCGTTGTGCAACCTGGCATCATTGCGGCCTTTGGGCGCAGTAGAAGGACTATGCGCACCCCGGAGCGCCCAGTGCAAGACGTACACAATCCGGATCAAGCTGCGACACCAACGGAGGCCAGTGTAAGACTGGGTGAGGGAGAAGTTTTGCCGTTGGCCGACACCAATTCAAACGCGACCCAAGCGATAGAAGCAAAAGGGTTAGGAAACGGGGGCCTCTCCCAAGAGGTGGCGCCAAATAACACAATCGCCCTTGACCGCGCCGAAGAGGAGCGGCTTACTCGGAAAGCGGGGAATATCATCAAAGAACTGAGGGCTGCCTGCGAAGTGCAGAAAAACATAGGCAAGAGTGTCAAGAATGGCATTCTTGAACTGGAGGAGCTTTTTGGCCGCATAACGCACTACAGACGGAGGTGGCTTGCAACCGAAAAGCACCAAAAAGACACGCTCTCCCTCGAGGCATCAGTGGGCCCTAGCAGCAGCAAAAGAATGGCCGGTAGCCCAATTGAAGGCGACTGTGAGAAAAGGAGGAAGGACGAGACCATAAACGAAGTTGACACTCCAGGCGAGGAGTTTCATGTGGTGCGAAACAAGGCAGCGAAAAAAGCGGCCAAAAAGCTACTCCTAGAAAAAACAGACAAAGAGCTCAATCACGAAAAGAACAAAGAACCCCCCGATATACCGCAGAAAACAAAAAGTAAACCGCGGCGCAAACCCTTGCGAGAGGCACTGCTTATTAAACCCACTAAGGGCCGAATCTACGCAGATTTCCTCCGTGAAATTAAAGGAGCGGTCAAGCCAGACGACACCAAAACTGCCATCAAAGCAGTTCGACCAACCCGGACCGGTGGCTTGCTGGTGGAATTCGGGCCAGAGGCCACAAACAAAGATGCATTCCGTGAAGCGGTCCAAAAGGTTCTTGGAGATGCGGCAACGGTTGCCTCGCTCGAACCAATGGCCACCCTGGAAATCAGGGACCTCGACTGCGTCACGGACAAAGCTGAAGTAGAGGATGCCATTAGGAGGGAGTTCCCCAGCTTAAGTGAAGTCAAGGCAAGATTGACACGTGAAAACACAAGGGGGCAACGCATGGCTATTGTCGAACTAGCTGATAAAGACGCCCAGCAAATCCTGGCGAAGGGCAAAATTAAGATAGGTTGGGTGATCTGCAGGATACGGAGAAGAGCGATCCCTATCCGCTGCTTCAGATGCCTCGAATACGGACACACCGCGTATGGCTGTAGGGGACCCGACAGGAGATCTCTGTGCTACAAATGTGGTGAAACGGGGCACAAAAGGAAGGAGTGCACGAACGAGGCAAAATGCATTCTTTGCAAGGATGCTAAGCTAGCACCCGGCGACCTCAAACATGAGCCGGGGACAGGGAGATGCCGGGTTTTCAAGGAGGCCCTAACTAAAGCCAAATCGATACTCAAATGATCCGTATCCTGCAGGTCAATTTGCACCGAAGCACAAACGCCCAGGACCTACTTGAGCAGTTTGCGAGGGATAAGAAAGCTGACCTCCTGTTGCTGGGCGAGCAACATCATAACAAGGACTCGCAAGCGTGGTACCCTGACAAAACTGGTACCTCGGCCATCTAGGTTCGAGACAGCGCCCGCCTTCAGGTGCAGGGCCATGGACGCGGGGATGGTTTTGTGTGGGTGCGGTGTTCAGGGATAACATATTTCAGTGTTTATCTGACGCCTAACGAGGCAATGCGATCCTTTCGAACCAAACTCGATGCCCTGGAGGACGCTGTCTCGAACACAGAGGGCCACATGCTGGTCGGGGGAGACTTCAACGCTAGAGCCATCGAATGGGGTATGCCACAATCCGACCCAAGGGGAAAGCAAATCTTGGACATAGCGGCCAGAACAGCGCTTTTTGTCCTAAATACTGGTAACACCCCTACTTTCCGCCGCTGGGGTTGCGTAGGAACCATACCCGATGTGACACTCGCTTCGGAGTCCCTGGTACCTAGAGTACACAACTGGCGAGTACTAGAGGACTACTCGGCTAGTGATCACCAGTATATAGCTGTCGAGATTCACGACGGTGCCACTCTGCGTGCATATGCCCAAACTTCAATTCTCGGATGGAGGACTGGGAGGATGGACGTCGAGAGGTTCACTGACGCGCTTGCGGCAGGCGCACCGTTGCTGGGAGCTCCGCCAGGGAGTGGAGGGCCTACAGCCAAGGACTTGGTGAACTCAACTATGAGTACCATCATAGCTGCTTGCGAGTCTTCCATGCCCCGCCGGAGACCCCGACACGGTAAGCCTCCAGTATACTGGTGGTCAAACGAGATCGCCGAACAAAGAAGCGAGTGTCACAAACTTCGGCGAGAGGCCCAGCGGGCGCGAACACGGGAGGAGGCAGACACTAGGCTAGCAGCATACAGGTCCGGCAGGAAATATCTTCGCAGGCTTATTAACAAGAGCAAGGCCCGATGCTAGCAAGACCTCGTGGACGATGTAAATAGGGATCCGTGGGGCCTTGGCTACAAGCTGGTCATGGGGAAACTTGGTGCCCCACGGAGGCCTTGTATACATGACGCGGAAAAGATGGACGCGATAGTGCGGGGACTCTTCCCCGCCCATCCCGTCCGTGTTGACGCTGTCCATGGTGAAACAGCAGTCGAGTGCCCACTCTTCACACAGCTGGAACTGGAGGAGGCAGTCCTCTCCCTGAAAGCGAGGAAGGCTCCAGGTCCAGATGGTGTTCCAGCTGAGGCTTTGCAGCTCGTCTATCACCATTGTCCTGACTTGCTGCTCAGCACATTCAACGCTTGCCTACGGGACGGGGTTTTCCCGGTACGATGGAAGTTGGCGAGGCTCGTGCTGGTCAGCAAGGGGAAGGGAAATCCCGAATCGCCGTCTGCATACCGCCCGTTATGCATGCTAGACACGGCTGGGAAAAAGATTGAGAAACTCATCAAGGGAAGACTCACTGACGCGATTTGTGCTGCTGGGGACCTATCTCCTCGGCAGTACGGCTTTAGAGCAGGACGTTCTACCATCGATGCGATTGCAGAGGTGGTGAACGCGGTCCAAAAGGCAGAGGCATATAGTCGCACCAAGCGACGGATCGTCCTGTTGGTGACACTCGACGTCAGGAATGCCTTCAACTCCGCTAGATGGGTGGATATTCTGGATACGCTGGAAAACTTTCAAGTTCCAGAATATCTAATGTGGCTTTTGAGGAACTACCTAAAGGACCGAAGCCTGCTCTACGACACGACACAGGGCCAACGAAGGATGGAAATTACATCGGGTGTTGCCCAGGGATCTATCCTTGGTCCGGACCTGTGGAACGTGTCTTACGACGGGCTACTGAGACTTGAGATGCCAGATGAGTCGCGCTTGGTCAGCTATGCGGATGATGTTGCGGCTCTGGTCGCCGGACGCACCGTTGAACAAGCGCAACTTAGGCTAGGTATGCTAATGCGCCGAGTGAGGGACTGGATGACTGCTCGCGGGCTGAGTTTAGCACTGGAGAAAACCGAAGTGGTCATCTTGACAAAAAAGAGAATCCCTAGAGTAAGGATGATCAGCATTGGAGATATACAGATCGAATCGAAGCCAGCGGTGAAGTACCTGGGGCTACTGATCGACTCGAAGATGAGTTTCTCTGAGCAAATCAGGGCAACGGCTGAGAAGGCTGCTTCGGGAATATCGGCCCTGAGTCGACTTATGGCCAACGTAGGGGGACCCAGCCCATCAAGAAGACGCCTCTTGATGAGTGCTGTAGGGTCAGTGCTACTGTACGGGGCAGAGGTATGGGGCGACGCTCTCAGTAAGGAGGTATACCGAAAACGATTGGCACAGGTACAGAGAAGAGGAGCACTGAGAATTGCATCTTCGTATCCAACAGTCTCCGACTCGGCGGTGAGAGTGATTGCAGGCGTGATACCTGTCGCCCTCCTTGCTAGAGAGCGCCGCGCTATTTACCTGCGCCGAAACGAGGACGCGAGGGAGATCGTTGTCCGCGAGGAGAGACAACGCTCGGTCAACGATTGGCAGCAGTCTTGGAGGAATTGCACGAAGGGAAGGTGGACTGCGTGCCTCATCCCGGATGTGAGACCGTGGCTAAATCGAAGGCATGGTGAGACTGACTTCTATCTGACCCAGCTTTTGAGCGGGCACGGGTGTTTTCAGTCTTACCTGCACAAGATCGGCAAGTCACGGTCTCCCGATTGTCGGTTTTGCCCAGGAGAGGAGGACAATACCTGTCACACATTTTGTGCGTGTACCAAATGGGCCAGGCTGCGAAGGGAACTCTACAGGGAGACGGGAGAGCTCACCCCGGATAATATAGTTGCGGTGATGCTCGAATCGGTTGACAAATGGAACCAGGTGGCACATTATGCTCGGGCAGTCCTAAAATATAAAAGGGACTCACAGCAGCCGGAGGCGCTGGGGCTGGGGGATCGCTCTTCTGGCAATTCCTCTTCCCCTCTCCCCTCCCGCTAGGAAAGGGACTCCCCAGCTTGAAGGCGCCCCACGGCGTAACAAAACGAGACCTGGCCCGAAGTAATGTGTCAAACGGTTCCAGGCTAGGTTCTCAGATTGACAGGGGAGGTGTTTAGTGGGTAGTCCAAAGGTATCCTCCATGAGAGGCCCACACTGCCAGACTCGGCGGGCATAAATGCCTTCACCTCCCTACCACAAAAAAAAAGGAGTCGACGCCTCGTCCCACTTGGAACTCTTTCAGTGCAGCTTTCCGCAATCGATTTGATGATGGCTTCACTGAGAGAGAACTAAGGGAACAGATAAAGAAACGGAAACAAGGCGCTCACGAACCGTTCGACCAGTACTACACAAGTATAGTGAGATTGAGCACTCGCTTGCGAACAACCATGCCCAAGGACGAACTGGTAGAAATTATCAGAGAGAATATGCGTTGGGAGCTTCAGAACAGCCTTCTGCATTTTCCCATCAACATCATACAGGGATTGCGCCTCCATGCCCGTAGGCAAGAACAACTGGATGAGCGGCAAGGTACCTTCCGTCCACAACCTCGCATATCGGGACCAAATCCCCGAAATCATCACACCGCAGAGTTGATGGCAGCGGACCACCTACTTGCTGACCCAGTACCAGTACCGAGGAGCGGAGCACCACAGGAGCTTGAGGACCCAGCAATGATTGATCGACCCTCCCTTGAAGCAATTACAAGCCCGACGGTCTGTTGGAACTGCCGACAAACGGGGCATCGGTTCTATGCATGTCCAGCAGAACCGACGCTCTTCTGTTACCGATGCGGGAAGGCCGACACGTACGCACCTGATTGCGCAAATTGCAAATTGCGAAAAAACTTGCCAGCGAGTGCCGCGACCACCCGTCGGCACTCCTAAAACCCGGACGAACCAATGCTGACCCCATCACTAGCTATGACCAAGCCCCAGATATGACTCCAATTCTGCTGACTCGCACCGCCAAACACAGTTCTCCCGAAGTTCCACAACCGACGCCATCCTTTGTCGAGGCAGACGCGCAGGGAAATGATAGCGAGGTGAAGGTTCCTTGGCATGTTAAACCCTTCCACGTCAGACTGCGGAATTATTTGGCTACTTGACAGCGCATCTTCCACGAGGAGTTGGCTACAACTGCCCCACCGCGAAGAAAGCGAGCCACGCGTCGGATGCGGAGCTTCTGGAGAAGGGTCAGGCAGTCGAGGAAGGTGCTGAAGGACATTCACTTAGACGAATTATTGAGGGATGACGTTCGACCATATGCGTCAGTACACCTCCTGCAAAAATGTTTGTCAGGTTTAGTCGATACGGGAGCCAGTGTGAATTGCATATCAGTCGATTTTGCAGGGGAGGTACTGGCAAGGCACGCGGACCAAATCCACCATTTGACCACCTGGTTAAGCACGGCAGACGGAACTCGTCACTCTGTAGTGGGAAAAATTACGACGGATGTCACCTTTAAGGGAGTAACTAAGCCTCTGGAATTTTACATCAATTAACCCAGAATCTTTATCTAGGAGTGGATTTCGTTCGAAAATTTAACTTGGCCCCGGCACTGTTTTCCGGTACGACCCTGGAGTCCATCACCACAGTTCCTGACCACACTCAAACCAATCACTTATTACGACATACACTGGATGTGAATCAGCAACTGAGACTTGACTCGGCTATATCGGCTTTTCCATCGCATGAGAAGGAAGGTCTCGGGCGGACGGCGCTGGTGTTACAGACTATAGATGTGGGGGATGCTAAACCTATAAAACAGAGACATTTTGCCATATCTCCGGCGAAGGAAAAGTTGTTATACGCCAAAGTTGATCGAATGCTAGCATTAGGCGTGATCGAAGAATCGCAGAGCACGTGGGCTTCCCCAGTCACCTTAGTTGTCAAGCCGAATAAGGTCCGGCTATGCTTAGATGCCAGACGCTTGAACGCCGTCACTGTCAAGGACGCATACCCTCTACCGTTGATTGAAGGCATTTTGAGTCGGTTGCCTAAAGCCCACTTCATCACGAGCTTAGACCTCAAGGACGCCTTCTGGCAAATTCCTTTAGACCCGGGCTCAAAGGAGAAAACAGCCTTCACAGTCCCAGGTCGGCCCCTGTACCAATTCGTGACCATGCCATTCGGATTGTGCAATGCCCCTCAAACAATGACGCGCCTTATGGATAAGGTGATACCACCTCATTTACGGCACCAGGTTTTCGTGTACTTGGACGATCTGCTGCTTATAACCGAGACCTTTAACGAACACATCGACCTGCTTCAGGAGGTGTCTCTACACATCCGGAGGGCAGGGTTAACCATCAACATACAGAAGAGTCAGTTCGTGATGACGGAGGTGAAGTATTTAGGTCACATCATTGGGCATGGCAATATCAAAACCGACCCGGACAAGACTCAAGCGATTGACGTTTTTCCATTACCCAAGACCACCAAACAATTACGCCGATTCCTAGGCTTATGCGGATGGTACCAGCGTTTCGTACGTGACTATGCCACCATTACCACTCCTTTGACCGACATGCTGCGTAAGGGACGTAAGTTCGTCTGGGAAGAGCCCAGCTTGCGAGCCTTTGAAGAGCTAAAGAAGAGTCTGACTACAGCCCCCGTACTGCACAGCCCGGACTTTGACAAACCGTTCTCAATCCATTGTGACGCGAGTCAACATGGGGTGGGAGCAGTCTTAGTCCAGGTTGCACAAGACGGCGAGGAGAGACCTATAGCCTTCATGTCCCACAAGCTGAACCAGGCCCAGCGGAACTACACGGTCTCGGAGCAGGAATGCCTAGCGGCTGTGCTGGCAGTGAAACGTTTTCGAGCATATGTAGAAGGACATCCTTTTGAAATCGTCACTGATCATGCGTCACTGAAATGGCTGATGAGCCAAACTGATCTCCACGGCCGCTTGGCCAGATGGGCTTTGAAATTACAGGCGTTTGACTTCACGATAAGACACCGCAAAGGAAGTCAGCACGTGGTACCGGACACACTATCAAGGATGTTCACCCCTGAAGGAGCCGAGTTGGCCCAGGAGGACGACAGCCTCCTATGGATCGACTTGGACCATTCCGCCTTCAAGTCAGCATGTTATACCCAGCTGATGAATACGATTCAGAACCAGTTGCCACGGCTGCCAGAACTACGGGTGATGGAGAGATTTATATACAAGCGGACGAGACACGCCTCCGGAGACCCCATTCAAGAAGAGGAACAGTGGAAGTTATGGGTGCCCGAAGAACTGACATGCGAATTGATTAAGCGGGCTCATGACCACCCATTGAGTGTACACGGCGGTTATGGTCGTACGCTTCGGTGACTGAAGACTTACTTCTTTTGGCCTAAGATGGCGCAGCAAGTGAAAAAGTACGTAGCCGCTTGTGAGCTGTGCAAATGCACTAAAGCGCCCAATTCTGTTCTTCGGCCCCCGATGGGAAAGTTCGAACTACCGGAGCGGGTGCTCCAGCGCCTGTATATAGATCTCATCGGTCCGTACCCTCACTCGACCTCGGGATACACGGGAGCTGTCGTGGTCCTGGACCACTTGTCCAAATTTCCGATTGTGGAACCACTTCGAAACCTGCACAACGGCCGCATAGTCAGTTTTCTGGAAAATCGCGTTTAGCCATATATTTGGAGTACAAGAGAAGCTGGTCTCCGACAACGGAGTTCAGTTCACCTCGTCTAGATTTCGAGAATTAATGGAGAAGTATGGCATTACGCATCAGCGGACTGCCGTTTATTCTCCGCAAGCCAATGCGTCCGAGCGATTGAACCGCACCCTCATAGCCGCCATTCAGGCCTACGTCCAACCGGATCAGAAGGATTGGGACCGCAGGATTTCCGCCATCACCTGTGCCCTGCGTTCGTCTTATCACTCCACCAAAGGCATCTCCCCATACTTTGCCGTGTTCAGCCAGCATATGATTTGTCACGGAAACTCGTACCGGCTATTGCGACAGTTGAAAGGGTTGGAAGACCCAATAGTGGTGCTGGAGCCGCACGAGAAACTCCAAATTCTACGAGAAAAAATCCGGGAGAGGATTGAAGACAGTAGACGGGTGGAGGAGGAGTGGTACAATCTGCGATCCCATCCTTCTGGCTTCAAGGCAGGCGACGAAATCTACCGACGGAATTTTAGACAAAGTGAAGCAGGTCGGTACTACACTGCCAAGCTAGACAAGAAGTTCGTGAAGTGTCGAGTCTTACAAGTTTTAAGTCCCACGCGGTACCTCATTGCGGACATGTCCGGACGGGAGCTGGGAGTCTACCATGCCAAAGACCTACGTCGCTGAAAGAAAAAAAAAAACACGTCATAGGGCCAAGCAGCGTTTCCTTCAGTCTCCCCATGCCTGGTAGGCATCGTGGACACTGCCCTGTAATGAATCATGCGACGACGCTGGTGACCACTACCAACACACTTTGCTGCTAGGTGGCTTGTCATTTTACGTTGGTTGCGACCAGTGCACATCCCACGTCTATTTTAACGTGGGATGCCAACCGAATTTTGACAGCCGCATGGTAGCAAAGTGTGTGGGTGGTGAGTGCCACCGAAATCGATTGCTTTGATCGCAGCGGGATTTTGGTGTGAAAATTATATTGTGAGTTTTGTGGATGGGGTGAGGATTTTGTGTTGCAGCCTGAACCTAAACGTGAACATTTCAGGTAAATATGCTTTTGGACGAGGTTAACTGGTGATGTAACTTAGTTCTTAATTCTCGCTAGAGCGATAAAATCAGTGCGCCGCTAATGCTTAGCCAATTTGCGGGTGGTCGTGTATAGGAAGGCGATGGAGATGTGATGCTTTCGCCGGTCCGTCATAGGAAATTCATACGCTCGACACATGTCGGCCACGATTGCAATGAGGATGAAAAATGGCCAGTTCGATTTAGAATTTCTGCGACATAGTTTTGGATGCCTGGTCGAAGAAGGTGACATAGTCATAGATAAATAGACAGAGGATATTTGGAGGTTAGTAAAGCGCGTTTAAAATTATTGAATCAATGCACGAAAATCAGCAACAAATTTCCTGGCATTTTGTAAATGTGTGTTACGCAAACAAACAATTGATGGAATGTTTGTGCTGTGGTTGTTTTTACGAATCGACGAAATATCAAGTATTTCCATTCCTAACAAAATATTTCCCGTCACCCGGAAATTCTGAAGGAAAACAACACTTTGGCATGAATACTACACAAAACAATTTATAGCAAATAAAAAAAAAAGGATAAGAGAAAAACAAAAATATTTTTACCGCAGGCATTATGAGGATAATTTTAAACCGTAACTTAATAAAAGTCAATGAAATCGAGAAAATGTAATAATGTACATTAAAATATGTAAGGTTGTCAAAATTTTTTATAGAAACAAAACAAAAATAAAGACCTGTATATCAATAAAAATTAAAGGAAACAATTCATCCGATGAAAATGAACCGGTAATCCGAAAAAATAACATCTCGGTATGAAATGTAAACAAGGATATAAAATTTATAAAAATATGAATATTACACGAAAAATAGTATGAAGCAGACGCAAGCCCACATGCACTTTCTTGTTAGTTTCTCCAAAGCGATTATTTATATCACTCATGTACCGTAACTTGTATTCACCCGCGTTGCATTCAAGAAATAAATTGAAAATTTCCATCACGGAGAACTCGTTTGATCTGCGTCACATGAAATTACACAATATGTAAAAGTAAATTTAACTCACACACTTTTGGGAGTAACTTAAATCACACGTGGCTTAGCCGAAATCTCGGATTTTTCGCATCCACTATAAATTATAATTCTTGTATTTATCTGAATATACACATATTTATTAGAACGAAAGAAGAACAATTGATAAGCATATAATTATATAATTAGCAAGAAATCAAATAATTTGAAATTGTAGACATTAAAGAGTAACGGGAAAAGGTGTCAGAGAAAGAAAACTAAAAACATATTTTCAACTGAAACTCTTGAATAGCTCTTACGGCCAAAAGTAGTAACCTGCATGTTACACGTAGATGTACAATATAAATAGAGAACCACACAAGAAACAAAACAGACACGTTTATCTAAAGACTTTTTATAATTACCAATATTTTACTCATGCATAACGTAATCAAATTTGCTAGAAACAAATCGTGAAACAGAAAAACGTATGATTACATATTCATTTTTTTAAACAAACAGTGTTTCAAGGTATTTTATAGGCTAACAGAAAGGAGATCTCCTATCATTATTGCGTAGTGTGTAAACTAAATAATTCTAATTTTAGAGATGTTGAAAGAGAAAAACTTAGTGCATTTATTCTCGTCCTATTGGCTTGCAATATCAAAGAAATATTTAAGTAAGAAAAGATTGCGAGTTAAACTCTTTCGTAGCTTATCATTTTCGGTGCTTGTCAGATTGATTTGCAGTAACGTTTACTTCAAATTAATTTCTATTTTTAATAATGTTAAAATATAAACTTTACGTCACTTTCCATTTGTGCTTCATAAGCTTAAGTTGTCCTCAAATGATCAAAATGTTAATAGCGTGTGCAAGTTGAGGGCAATTATTATTAACGCTTGAATAAATCGTAGTCCTTTATCGAAAAGGCAAATACATCGCGAAAATTGCCTATTAATAATAATCAATCGTTTGGCAAGTAGTGAGAGTTCAAATGTTTTTTATTTTCTATTTTCCTTGCATTCCACTAAAGTAACGAAAAAGACCGATAAAAGTAATAGAAAAGGACGTAGATTGTAAAATGAAATGATAATCATTAAAATATCTTTTGACGTATTGATTCCATATTTTTTTTTCCAAATAAGACATTAATTACATTGTCGTTGTATCATTCCCAATATTACTTATTTATATAATGAAATTGAAGAAAGTAAATAATAAACGAGAACATATGTTAAGGTCGAAATCGTTAAAAAAAATAGTTATTTACACTATTATTCTTTTATTATTGATAAGTCGCGAAAACACGCAAATATTTTATGTTTATTATTTTACTATGTATATACATAAATAATAATATGAATTGCTAACGAAAAAATAGACTTTCCTTTCCAGTGGTTCTTCTTTTCAGCGGGAAATGAGGTGCAGGGTAAGTATGCCGTCGCGAGGGTAGGGTTTGAGAAAATCCGCTGAAGTCGGTTTCGCGTTGCGCGCAGTACGCGGTACCTTTGTTGTTTTGCCGTTTTATTAGAGTAGCTTTCGTCGGGATGAGTCAACGCAGTATACTTTTCGGTACCGCGTCGGAAATTCGGGAACGCGAAGTAAAAATTAGATTTTGTTCGTTGACTGGTTGATGAAGAAATACGGAGTAACGTAGAATAGGTTTCCTCTCCGTATGGTTTTGTTTTGTAACGCGTTTGAAAACGGGCGTGTATAGGTGGCTGAAATATGTAAATGAGCGTAACCCATTCGGAGACCCGCGACCGAAATCCTCTCCGATCTAGCTGGCCGACAAGCAGCCACCGCGTGAATGGGTTACGGTGCGCGGATTGGTTGACCGGTTGGTACCATCCGTTGGCACTACTCAGACTTAACGTCTAGAACCGATGAGAGGTTGGTTCCGCGTTCGCAGGTAGACATAAAATCATTACAAAGTATAGGCTGCCTTTTTGCCTCATATTTCTTTGTCTCGATTTTCCCGTGTTTCTACTTAAATCGTTCAATTGCATGCTTACTTAAATCGAATGAATTTAAATTTATGACATATAAATTGAATATTATTCCAATAAATAAAAACTCAAAATATGTATGATTGGGCGATTAAACCACTTCGTTGATAAGGAAAGCATCATAATATGGTGTGATGATTAGCAGTACGTTCTCTTCAATATTTCTGGCAAAACTTAAAGTTAACCATTTTATCTCTTCCTCCTTATAGTCGATTACTTATTATAGTATTCCAAACAAAAATTATAACTACGCTTAAGTTATTTTTCCTTTATGCTTTCTTCTATTCAAACAAATAAGGCACAACGCTGTACTATACAAAAAAAATAATTTTTCTTTTCAATTATACTTTACTTCAATTACGAGTTGACGTGTATTTTGAATGGAATCAGCTGGATTTTCTGTTTTTTCTTTGTTTTTAAATAAGGAAATTATTTGTGTTTTTATTTTCAATAGAATATTGTATTTTGTGTAACTTCGCTGATCAATTGTCGCTTACGTTTCTTTTAAAGTTCATAAAAAAATATCGCATCTACTACTTTAGGCTGTTTCACAAGGACGGAATAGAATACTTCCAAATGGTTCAGGAATATTTTCTATTTTGGTAATTTTTAGATTGAACGATAAATTACTTCAGAGAATCGTTTTGAAGTGCCATTCGAAATTTCAGTGACAAAGAAAGAAAACTTGTTATCAGAGGCAATTTATACACTAAAGAGCAACCATTTGAAAACAAATGTTTTTGTTTATGACTTTCATTATCACTAGCGAACTTTAATTTTGTTGGCAGATAGTATTTCCATTTTGCGACTGTTACATCAAGCTCATCTTCTAAACGCATGAGAGTTCGCGGCGAATGGTTAAAAACAACATACAGTTTTTCAAATATCGATGTGCAGTTACTTATCAGAGTACTTAATTAAAACTTCGTTTTTTTTGCGTGACCTTGACCCTGTTGAGTAACATGTTACATATTTTGATATTGTTACGAAAAAGGTTCGAGTGTTCTTAGTTTTAGAATCTTTCTACTTTGATCCGATCGTTTGCAGTTTATTAGTTGGCTATTGTTAGCTTCTGCGTTTGGCGACATACATCTAATCATATTCACTTAAATTCGAAGTCCACTTGAATCAATATAGGTTGATTTTTAATGATCCCGACTTCATTTAAAAATCTTATGTACTAAATATTTACATATGATTTAATATTTCCTCAACATATTGGCAAGGCGATTGAAAATCCGCCGATATCGCATGCAGATGTAGCCGTTGCATGCTTGGAACTGCATGAAGGCCGATTTTGAAGTCCCCGATTTTCTTTCCTTATGATAAATCTTGGTATATCTACCTTGGGAAGAACGAGAAAATAATGTTTAGCCTTTGGATACTTATCTCGAATCACAACAGCACAATCATATGAAATAAGCAACAAATCCGGATCGTTCAAAGATTTGACCAGAACCATATTCCAGGATGGTTTTGCGGGCAATGAAGCTGTCCTTGTAAGTTGAATTGATCGGTTTGTACGTGATATGACCGTCACATTTGCAGAATTCCTGATCGAAACATCGGCACTTGAAAACAATGTCAATTGTAGCATAACCTTACAAGTATCGTACACGAATATGTAAATGGAGTGAAAAGTAAATAATGGAATGCAATCTACTTATATTTGCATTAATTTCCATTGTACCACTATTTTTGTATTGTACTCACAACACAAAATAGAAAACTTCACTTTTCAATTTTTGTTGACACACACCCGCCATGTGGCTGTGTCCACTCGACTCTTCTTGGGTGACGACCACTACGTGCAAACTTCACTGCCATGTGGCTGTCAATTCCTCTTGACATCCCACGACAAAATTGACGTGGGATGTGCGCCCGTTGCAACCAACGTGAAATGACAAGCCACCTAGCAGCAAGGTGTGTTAGTAGTGGTCGCCAATGGCGTCGCATGATTCATTACAGGATGCTTTCCGTCTTTTAAGAAATTTGTTTTACAGTTTCCGAAGGTGATTTCAAGCAGGCTTTTGTTATGCAGGCCTTAAGTGATCTTTCCAAAAATTCGTCTTTGATGGAAGTTAAACACTCCATACATTTTAAGGTTTTTTCTATTTTAAAGACAATAAAACCAGCGACGTAATGTACGACATGGAAAACGTTTCAGTTAATTTTTTTAATAATTAGCGTAGCTTTGTTCCATTGTGAATCGCTTTCCACAAAAGAAGAACATTTCGAAAGTATACCGATTTTTCTCATACATAAATTAAATTCTGTGACGAAGTTTATCTAAACTGGAAAGTGAATCCTTTTAATTTTATCAGATAAAATTCATCTTTGATCGTCTTGATTCAATTACTTATATTGTATGGCATATGGCAGCATCAAAAGAATGAAAGACAAAGTGAAACTTCTTACTTCTTTATTTTTGTTTATAAGGTTCTAATTTAAGTTAGTAGAATATTTGAAGGAAGAAACTTGGAAGGAAAGAGAGATTTGAAGAGACAAATTTATTGACGTCCAAACAGTTATTTAAAACTACGCATGAATGTTAATACTAATATAAAACTACAACAGAACTTTGAAATTAAGTCTAAAACAAATAGTTTGTCATGCCGAAAATTTCGATTAGGCAGTCAGTTTCAATGGAAATCTAGAACGAAAATGATGAAATTGGTATTCAAATATTACGTAGGAAAGACTTATACTTACAGCTATCATCATATTGGGGGAAGTATTCAATGAAGCTAAATCCTGAAACAATTAAATGCCAAAATCAACGAAGCATGAAACAATTAAATACCAAAATCAAGAAGCATGAAAATCATTCCATGTAGGAATTACATACATCCCCTGAATTTGGCATCCGATCAATACTGCAAGCTGTATGAATTATCTCTCGTTGATTTGTTCGATTTGAAACCTGAACAAAAAATGTTATAATTGATGCTGCATACTATATATTAAAAATTACTCTCTGCAGGCCTCTCATACACATCGCTGAAGCTAAAGGGCTTGAATCAACATTAATATATAGTTGTAGAATTAATAATGACATTATACAAAAAATTATAAGGTACTTCCTCGAAAATAGTTTCATCTACCATGGACTTCAGGAAGAGCCTGTTCTAAAATAGAGAGGACTAAAATTTGCCAATTCATTCGTCCTCCAAATCCAATTTAGAACCCACAAAATTATTCGGATGCCTTATGTTCGCAATATTGGCTAAATGCAATGTTCGGGAGGCTAAATGACATTTACACTATCCAGGACAATCGACTTACTCGCCAAAACCGAAGGAATCATTTGATAAACGCAATAAAATTAAACGTTCAGCAACAAAAGTGGCAAACACATGTAAAATTACACATCCTGAATTAAATTTGGAATTTGAACAAAAATTTGTTCTATTCGTAGTTGCATTCTAAAATAAAAAAATATGAAATTGGCATTTTCATCAATAATAAAATACACTTAAATTTATATATATATATTATATATATATATATATATATATATATATATATATATATATATATATATATATATATATATATATGTACATATATATACATATATATCTTCTTCTTTTTAGCACTACAGCCCCTCTCGGGCCTTCGCTTAGAGATAGTTAGAATACCTCATTTTCATGACCGTATTGATTTTTTCGGAAGTTGGTTTGTTCAGTACCATGCTCCCCTGACACACGAGAGCACGGTACTGATCAAACTAACTATGATAGGATCTGATTAAATCAGTACATATCTCCACTAAGTGAACACTAGTAGCCTGTCCCTGAACCAAATCACGTTGTTTAACAACGAGATTTGAGCCTGGGACCTTCGGCTTATGCGTCTCGTGCTCTAACCACTAGATCTCACAGACTATATATATATATATATATATAGTATTTTCCGAAATAGGTAAATTTCTCTCCAGAAATTTATTTAAAAGTGTGCCAATTTTTCGAGCACACACTCCGATTTGCATTTCCTTGCTTCAATTGCTATGATGCCTTATTCCTATACCGGATATGATTATATGCCCCTGAAAAATATATCTTATTAATAACGCTGACTTTGCTTTTCGCATCCACTCAAACCTCAAATTCACACAACTTAAGCGAAGGTTGCTAATTGCTTCGGCACTCCCGAACGGATGCGGATCCAGTACTCTCGATATCTATAGATTTTCATGAGAGCAACTAGAGGGCCACTTAAGTGTGTGAAAGGCGTGGGAATTTCAATTTGTATGGGAGAGGAAGGCATGCGTGTCGTAAAAGTCCTTCACTCACGTATGGATGAAAATAAGCTCATTTCGCGTCCATTACTTTATATGTCTTTGGTCGGAGTCTTCGAATATAGTATTTGGGCCCTACGAGAAGAGAAAAGAGGAGTTAGTCTATCCGCGTAAAACCCTATATGTATATGTTTTGCTCTTAGAGGCGGTTTTTGCGAGGGAAGAAGGAATCACAACGAACGTCAAAATTTTGTTTACGGCTTCGTGCATTTATCGTAGTCAGTATGCGGAAAATATCATTTTCTTCAAAACGGTAGTCAAAATTTAAGTAATGAACGTGATACGTTAGTTTCACGCGATATGTAGTGACATTTTATTAAATCAAGTCACTTAAAAATTAGAAAACGACAATGCGCTACTCGTTTCCGTGTTGCCCAAATTTCAAAAGGGGCTCGAGCGGAGAGTCGTACTTTAGGTAAAAATTAATAGTTTAATTGATTTATAATCGTGACAAAGTTTAGTTTTAATAGTTTCATGTTATGAATTGCAAGATAACTGCTCGAAAATATTTGCAATTTTCCGTGCTGATAGCAGTGGCTTAAAGCAGAAGCGGCACAAAATTATGACATTTTTTAAGGAGCATTTTCATTGTAACTCTATCATTTTAGAATTCCGCATAATACTAACAAAAATGGAATGGTGCCAAGTTCTTGGGTTAAAACTGGGAATGAAACGTTTGCAAATTTGCGAAGATCATCTCAAGGATGACGACGCCACATGATGCAAAGCCGTAGCATTCCTTTGCAACATGTTACAATTGCGAAAAAGTTATAAGTGTAAGATATCTATCCATAAATTAGTATGGGTATAAAGTTCAAACATCTCATATTTTTAGACTTGAGGTGGAATTGAAGATATTAACACCTTTACATCTACTTTTGGACATGTAAGTGTATTTTATTATTGATGAAAATGCCAATTTCATATTTTTTTATTTTAGAATGCAACTACGAATAGAAAAAATTTTTGTTCAAATTCCAAATTTAATTCAGGATGTGTAATTTTACATGTGTTTGCCACTTTTGTTGCTGAACGTTTAATTTTATTGCGTTTATCAAATGATTCCTTCGGTTTTGGCGAGTAAGTCGATTGTCCTGGATAGTGTAAATGTCATTTAGCCTCCCGAACATTGCATTTAGCCAATATTGCGAACATAAGGCATCCGAATAATTTTGTGGGTTCTAAATTGGATTTGGAGGACGAATGAATTGGCAAATTTTAGTCCTCTCTATTTTAGAACAGGCTCTTCCTGAAGTCCATGGTAGATGAAACTATTTTCGAGGAAGTACCTTATAATTTTTTGTATAATGTCATTATTAATTCTACAACTATATATTAATGTTGATTCAAGCCCTTTAGCTTCAGCGATGTGTATGAGAGGCCTGCAGAGAGTAATTTTTAATATATAGTATGCAGCATCAATTATAACATTTTTTGTTCAGGTTTCAAATCGAACAAATCAACGAGAGATAATTCATACAGCTTGCAGTATTGATCGGATGCCAAATTCAGGGGATGTATGTAATTCCTACATGGAATGATTTTCATGCTTCTTGGTTTTGGTATTTAATTGTTTCATGCTTCGTTGATTTTGGCATTTAATTGTTTCAGGATTTAGCTTCATTGAATACTTCCCCCAATATGATGATAGCTGTAAGTATAAGTCTTTCCTACGTAATATTTGAATACCAATTTCATCATTTTCGTTCTAGATTTCCATTGAAACTGACTGCCTAATCGAAATTTTCGACATGACAAACTATTTGTTTTAGACTTAATTTCAAAGTTCTGTTGTAGTTTTATATTAGTATTAACATTCATGCGTAGTTTTAAATAACTGTTTGGACGTCAATAAATTTGTCTCTTCAAATCTCTCTTTCCTTCCAAGTTTCTTCCTTCAAATATTCTACTAACTTAAATTAGAACCTTATAAACAAAAATAAAGAAGTAAGAAGTTTCACTTTTTCTTTCATTCTTTTGATGCTGCCATATGCCATACAATATAAGTAATTGAATCAAGACGATCAAAGATGAATTTTATCTGATAAAATTAAAAGGATTCACTTTCCAGTTTAGATAAACTTCGTCACAGAATTTAATTTATGTATGAGAAAAATCGGTATACTTTCGAAATGTTCTTCTTTTGTGGAAAGCGATTCACAATGGAACAAAGCTACGCTAATTATTAAAAAAATTAACTGAAACGTTTTCCATGTCGTACATTACGTCGCTGGTTTTATTGTCTTTAAAATAGAAAAAACCTTAAAATGTATGGAGTGTTTAACTTCCATCAAAGACGAATTTTTGGAAAGATCACTTAAGGCCTGCATAACAAAAGCCTGCTTGAAATCACCTTCGGAAACTGTAAAACAAATTTCTTAAAAGACGGAAAGCATCCTGTAATGAATCATGCGACGCCATTGGCGACCACTACTAACACACCTTGCTGCTAGGTAGCTTGTCATTTCACGTTGGTTGCGACGGGCGCACATCCCACGTCAATTTTGTCGTGGGATGTCAAGAGGAATTGACAGCCACATGGCAGTGAAGTTTGCACGTAGTGGTCGTCACCCAAGAAGAGTCGAGTGGACACAGCCACATGGCGGGTGTGTGTCAACAAAAATTGAAAAGTGAAGTTTTCTATTTTGTGTTGTGAGTACAATACAAAAATAGTGGTACAATGGAAATTAATGCAAATATAAGTAGATTGCATTCCATTATTTACTTTTCACTCCATTTACATATTCGTGTACGATACTTGTAAGGTTATGCTACAATTGACATTGTTCTCAAGTGCCGATGTTTCGATCAGGAATTCTGCAAATGTGACGGTCATATCACGTATAAACCGATCAATTCAACTTACAAGGACAGCTTCATTGCCCGCAAAACCATCCTGGAATATGGTTCTGGTCAAATCTTTGAACGATCCGGATTTGTTGCTTATTTCATATGATTGTGCTGTTGTGATTCGAGAAAAGTATCCAAAGGCTAAACATCATTTTCTCGTTCTTCCCAAGGTAGATATACCAAGATTTATCATAAGGAAAGAAAATCGGGGACTTCAAAATCGGCCTTCATGCAGTTCCAAGCATGCAACGGCTACATCTGCATGCGATATCGGCGGATTTTCAATCGCCTTGCCAATATGTTGAGGAAATATTAAATCATATGTAAATATTTAGTACATAAGATTTTTAAATGAAGTCGGGATCATTAAAAATCAACCTATATTGATTCAAGTGGACTTCGAATTTAAGTGAATATGATTAGATATATGTCGCCAAACGCAGAAGCTAACAATAGCCAACTAATAAACTGCAAACGATCGAATCAAAGTAGAAAGATTCTAAAACTAAGAACACTCGAACCTTTTTCGTAACAATATCAAAATATGTAACATGTTACTTAACAGGGTCAAGGTCACGCAAAAAAAAACGAAGTTTTAATTAAGTACTCTGATAAGTAACTGCACATCGATATTTGAAAAACTGTTTGTTGTTTTTAACCATTCGCCGCGAACTCTCATGCGTTTAGAAGATGAGCTTGATGTAACAGTCGCAAAATGGAAATACTATCTGCCAACCAAATTAAAGTTCGCTAGTGATAATGAAAGTCATAAACAAAAACATTTGTTTTCAAATGGTTGCTCTTTAGTGTATAAATTGCCTCTGATAACAAGTTTCCTTTCTTTGTCACTGAAATTTCGAATGGCACTTCAAAACGATTCTCTGAAGTAATTTTATATTTATATATATATATATATATATATATATATATATATATATATATATATATATTATATTGGTGGCGTTAGTGCAAGACCTTATAAGTTCACAAATGTACTTTTATCAGGAGGCAAAAACTGAGCGAAATTTAATATTTTAGCAGCAGTGTTGAATTATCTTCAGCGAATTATTTCGAGTCATAAGCATGTATATAAATAAAATTAAAAGTTATTAAACGATATGGTTTGAAGTAGTAATTAAAAAATAATAATTTTCGAAAACTGCTGGTGCCCCTGGGGAATTTGATTATTGGGCTGGTGTTGCCAAGAATTTTTATTTTCATTTTGGGAATATATTAAAAACCAGTTTATAGTTTTCTAGTATCGATTTGACAGCTTTTATTTTTTTAATAGAAAACGTGATCGTAAAACTTCATATCTTATAAATTTTTTTTTGCGAATAAAACCATAGATCTGGAGCCAATTCACTATAAAGATACCTACTAGTCACAATCTACTTAAAAGTTTTAGTATGTGTGTATGCTTACATATTGGTTCTATGCAGATTTCCACACCTCCTAGGAGGTACTCCGAGTTGGTGCGTTAACCGTTTTTTTAGATGATTGGTTTCTCTAGTAGGCCTATTATACTATCATTAGAATTGTGAGAGAATGAAAGGATTTCACGAAAAACAGCAACTAAACATGCATTTGGTTCACCAATAAATAGAAAAGTATCAAGAAAAAAGAAAAATATTGGGTTGAATTTCTCAATAGTAAGTAGTATATGTTAATTTGAACTTAGTATTACGATGTGTTCGAAGTAAAATCATATTGGAAACCTATAGACTTATCGAAAAATTTTAAAGAATTGTAGAAAGTAGATTAACCAACGGCAATAGATGATTCTAGGAAATAATCATTCAACCCCAAAGCAATAATTTCGAAAATGTAGTAGGTTAAAACTACATGCAATCAAAAAATTACAATGGTGCAAAAGATAATAAGTAAACCTTAATATTTTAGGACTAATCAATATATAACAATTGTTAGTAAGAAAAAAGGATGTTATTCTAAATTAAATAATCGGATGGTCTTCATATGCTAAAAAGTATAAATTTAAACAAAAGTAAATATATAAAATTACTACCTTGAAAAGCCATAAATTTATCCACTAAACAAAACTAGTACAATATTATCATCTTTTACATTAATTCATGTAAGAGTAAAAATTGAAAAATTTTTATGAATAGCTGATTATTAAATTTTATTATTAGCATTAAAATTTTTTTAGAGAGCCCGGAAGTAATAAATAGAAACCCAGGCTTGTGTTGAAAAACAAATTTACTCAAAAAACTACATACTTCGGAAATGAATTTATTTCGTGAATTTATTTCTAATAGACATCTTCTCCGAAGTTGACTTAGAAATGAAAAAGAACCTTGTATTCAATAATAGCTTTAGTCAAATTGATTGAATGATTATTTTGGCTAAAATGAGTTTCAAAACCTTCAAAAAGTGACTTGCTTATGAGTTGCTCCGTAACGTTCATTGAAATTATGTCATAAATCCGTTTGCTTAAATGAAGGTGCTCAGTATTCTGCAGAATTAGTTGCATTCTTAAAGTCTTTTCGATAATTTCACACAAAGTTACAACGGACTTAGAGGGCGAAAAGAGAAAACCTTTTGTCTGATATGCCAGAAGTGATTGCTTATTAAATTCACCTTGAATAGCCGACAAACACGTTTGACAATGTAATTTTTTTGGAGGTTGTGATCTACAAACCCCGCAACATATTCAACTACATAGGAAGCATACAATGATAAACTGTCAACGTCAAATATATGGCTATTCTGAAGAAGGATTGATTCATCATTGGAAGGCTGGAAGTGTTCATCTGATGCCGACATAATATATCATTCGCAGCTTGTGTTAATTTGCTCCACAGGGCTTGCATCAAAATGAGCATTAAGAACTGGTTTATTCTGCAAAGGATTATAGTTTCCTACACAAGTTCCCCTGATTTGATAGCTTAGCAATAGCTTCCTGTACAAATTACGAAATTGACTTACAGATGGATTATTGTTATGTCCTAGTCCACTCCTGATGGATGAGAAAAAGGGCTCAATATGATCCTGGTTCAACTTATGTGTAGGTATGAAAGAGAGATGCTTGCTTTCTATAAATTTCTTATACAAGGTATTGAAACATTTTAGAGCTGCAATTATATCAATAAAACAAATTTTTCTGGAGGAGTGAATTAAACGATCACGAGTGCTTGTATAAAGACTTGATAAGTAAGCGATTGCCCTATTCGCAAAATCTAAAAATGTAGGAAAATTTCGTTCGTTTAATGCTTGTTTGAAACCAAAGTCACTGACCTGCCTCGAATTTAAAAGGTCAAAAGTATCGTTGCAAAATCTAATGAACTCAGAAGTTGCACGGCTTCCATGAAATTCCGGAATTTTAAGATCCTCTCTACAGAAGTCTAGACCATCTGCAACTAACTTACTTAAAGTTTGAACAGCAAGCCTGACTTTCATCTTCTGATCTTTAAAAAAAATATGAGCCTTTCTCAATTTATTGCCTAAGTAAAGTTACTCCTTTTCTTGCAGGTCGGCAAGGCTTTCAAGAGAGTTCCATTTGATTTCTTCTCCATCAACAATTTTAAAGACTTTCATTTCTCCGAAAGCGTTTCTAATCAATTTCAGCATATGAACAGGATCGGGATGTACACAATACGTCTCCGAACCGCATGAAATTTGAAATATTGGGGGGCATGTTGGGTTAATTAAGTTACAACCTAACAGCTTAAAGGTTGAAAAATTTACAGGAGAACCGTCAAAAGTAAACCCAATAATTTGAGCATTTGTTCTGATGAGTTCATTTATACAATGACTTACCACATTTTTTTCTGATTAGCTAGCGAAGACTGAATGGGAAAGTACCCTAAGGGCATTTTCCAAGCTTGATTAAGGAAAACGGCCATAAACACTAAAATTTGTGTGGCGTGAACATTACAATTTGAATCATTTCCTACTCCTACATATCCCCATGCTCTATTTCTATCCCATTCTATCTGCTGACGGACGTAAATTTCATCAAATTGTTCAAATAAACCCCTTTTCCACTTTCATGTGCTTTTGCCTCAGCTAAACGGATAGCATCAAATGATTCTGTTGTGAACCCAGGATCACAATCAACTGTTCGATACCAGTTTGAAATAGTTCTAGAATGGGGTTAAACATTGCGAAATTGCTCCCGAATAAAATTATATGCTTTTGGGGATTGAAAATTCAAATTGAGAGCAAAAGAACGCAAAAAAGGAGGATAAACCTGGGAGACAGGAACTCCTTTTGACTTGAGAAGGACACGCTCAATAAAAACTTTCTGTGAATCGTTCAGATTCAAAAGCAGATCAAAATTATCTTGTGATAAAATATTTCTCTGCAAAGCTTGGCCTAGAAGAGCATTCAAACTATTATTTTTTTATCATCCCTCCTAATTTTTTGATTTAACCTTTTTAAATTTTTTTCTTTTTACCATGCAACCTTTTCCGTTTCGGAGTGGCCTGTGATGAATCACTCTGAGTTGATGCCAAAGCGTCCTTGAGAGTGATATGCACTCCCTGAAACCAAAAATTTTAGGATAAATATGTCAATGAACAAAAAGTTTCACCAACCTCTCGAGCCAGTCCAGATGTACTTGGCTTTTGTATCAAAATCACCATTGAGCTCTGGCTTGATTCTGGTGCACTTTGTTCACTCTGCAAAATACTAGAATTAAAATTTGCTCCCCATAAATATAAATATTAACAACCATTAAATTCTCGGCAACCGTAGCATTTACCCATTGGCGGAAAGCTTTGCTGAATAGCTTCAGATGAGCGGACAAAAGTTGGTGGCCCAAACAATTCGCCCTGTTCGTAAAATTTACAAAAGATTACTGAAGTAAACCTATCCAATTATAACTATTGTATAATTTATACCTTTTCGTCCACCGAAGAATATACCCGTGTACTCGGTGAGGATCCGGAAACACTTGACATTGCTTCATGGTCCCCCTGAAATTTGAAAAAATTTTAATCATGAATGTAAAATTTCTATTAAACTTTGTTTACTTCTCCTTGTGTTGGCTGTGCACCTCCTATACCTGTTGCTACGGTGAGGATCCGGAAACACTTGACATTACTTCATGGCCCCCCTGAAATTTCAAAAAACTTTAATCATGAATGTAAAATTTCTATTAAACTTTGTTTACTTCTCCTTGTGTCGGCTGTGCACCTCCTATACCTGTTGCTACGGGCTCGGGCTCAACTCCCTAGAAATAATATTTTATAAAATAATGAAGCCGATCAAAAAATATGTTGTTTGAACTTTACCTCATTCTCATTGGAATCAGCTAGATCTAACAAGTAAGGGATTGCATGTAGATGAAGCCGCTTACGTCTTCCGGTCTGGATAATGTCCTC